>JAJHZJ010000514.1:8740811-9220614 GCA_023548195.1 Bettongia penicillata ogilbyi | reverse complement strand
ACAAGTTCTCGGTTTCTCCAAGGTGGAGTAATCAAGGGAAAGGTCTTATTCTTCTCCTAGCCTTCACTCTGGTCTGTGAGCAACCACAAGCACTCTTTTCTGCCCTGGAACTGTAAGTAGGATTCCCTCTCTACAGCTGCCATCAGCTCCCCCATACCACCACTCCTCCTCATCCCAGGACCACCTCTCAGGATTGAGACTCAGGTCAGCTGCTGGATTCCCCCCTTTTGTAGGCTGAGAAATCCAGAAGCAGCTGCTGCTATGGGCAGTGGCTGCAGCCTCTCTGGGGCTAGGGCTGAGGCTGGGATTAGGGGTGGACCAAGTTCCCCTCTCATCCCAGGTGAAAGAGCTTTCTCACTTACCTTTGAAGCTGTCTTTGGCATTTGTGGGCTGAGAAATCTGAAAACCTCAGCTGCTGACCATTCAGTGCCCTGAAACCTACTCCAGGACTGTCTGTGCTGCACAGCCCTTCTGGGCTGCACTCTGCTTGGAGCAGCCTTCCAGGTTGTCTTGAGCTGGAAACCTCCTCCACTTGGTCATTTTCTGGCTTCTAATGCTCTAGAATTTGTTTAGAGTCATTTTTCACAAATATTTTACAAGCTTTGGGTGGAGAGCTTGAGCAGGTATAGGTCAGGAAATTCAGGGATTTAATGCCATCATTGCATGCACACTTTTGACTGTACATTGGAAATTCCATTTCTACCCATTCCTCCAGATGGAGTAATCTGGTCTAAGCAGTGGGTATCACCCCTACAAGCACAAGGAAAGAAGAAGAGAAAAGAAAGTTTTGAAAAACCATTCGTAAAAATTTCTTGTATATGATAGTTAAAGTCATAGCAATTACGTTATTTTTCAAATAAACGCACAAAATGCAAGTTATAACCGATCAGTTGGTCAAGTCTGTCCAACAGGTCTTAATAACCCAATATTAATAGGCAAGCATGTCATACATTGTCAGGAATTCCAGCATACATCAGAAGAAATATGTGTGTGTACTGATTTTACAATACTAAACAGTTACATGACACAGAACTGTGTCATCAAAATTTAAATGCAGGAAAAATAACCCAATTTACAATAAATTATGAAATTTAAGATGTATCATTTTAAAAATATATTTTATATTTTTTAAATGACTCAAATTTCAAAAAACTGTTAAAGGGCTAAGAAAGCAAGATTTCCAGAGGGGTGCTGAGTAATTTTAAAAGGTGGTGGTAGCCCAAATAAGTTTGGGAACCTCTGATTTAGAGGTATTGCATTTTTCCTAAAGGCAGCATGGAGCATAACTCCATAATATGTAGCATGACTCTATAATAATGGCCATCTAATATAACCAGAGTAATCTAAACAAGATTTTAGTTGACTTAAATAGACTTTGATGGTACTAGGCAGTCATTTTTCATGCTTTATAAAAGATGTGCTTCTTTGAAAGTACTAAGCAGAAAAAATTTCCAGGATCCAAAGGGTGGCAAAAAAAAAAAAAAAAAACCACAACTGTTTAATTCATTTCAGATTCACACATCTATTAAATGTTTAAGACAGGTCTAATACTCTATCCACTATGCCACATACTTTTCAGGGTTCTTTGCTCTTAATCATTCAAATTTTTCATATATTATACTTTCAAGTCATCATTAGTAAAGGATCTTGTCATTACTTTTAAATAACATTTGTAGTCTCAGGCAAATGTTGCCACCTCCATTGAATCATCACAGATCACTAAAGCTATATATATATATTTCTTGAATCCATTGCATCAAAAAATTAGAATTAAAATTGTCGCAGGTCATCTAAAAAAATCATTTTACAAATTAAGATCCTGAAATGAAGAATAATAAGGTGTCTTATCTAAGTTTATACACAGAGAATTGAAAAACGGTTAAAAAAAAACAAAATCCAAACATTTTTTGCAGAAAAGAAAAACATTCAAAAGTACATAGGCATAAGGAAAGTGAAAATGAGGTAATAGAATAAAACATAAATTTTAGGCTATACTAAATAGCCAAAGTAATCACGATTTCAGATAAGGCAACAAAAACATACTGTCAAGACAAATGACTGCTTAGTATGTATGTCTACACTTAAATGTACTATAGACAAGAACAAAGTATCATAATTGAATAAATAGAAGCAAATGGCATAGCATCTAGTTCTTAAAAGAATGGTCAACTGAATTAAGAAAGAGCATTTTAGTGATGAAATCGTAATGGGAGATTTAATATTCCATACTTAGAATTAGATAAATCAAATTTAAAAAACGAACAAGATGGAAAAAATACAGAGGGGGAAAGATTAAGGAAATATGAAATTTGAAACACAGTGATATCTGAAAGGGAATGTCATACAATAAACTTATTTATAAGCAAAAATAGTGCCTTTGAAATTATTAAATATTATTTAATATTTACTTAATAAACAAAATATTAAAATCTAAGGGCATAGAGAAATCAGTAAAAATGTAAATACATGTAAATGCTTTACACATTAAAATGCAATAAAATCAAAATCTATAATGGAAATATGAACAAAAAAATAGATTTAAATGGAGATTAAGTTCCTGTGTTTGTTGGCTTTGCTTAAGTGGTTTTATCTGTTAGAAGAGAGATCTCATTTGAGGGGAGTATATATCAGCAAATGCCTGTGATATAAAATAACAATATCTTGAGTAATAACTAGCTCAATCAGCAAATTACAGAAAAAATAAATTATTATTAAGAATGTGGTAAAAACAACACAATAAAACTTGAAAAATATAGATAAAGTATTTTTCAGAACAAAATTTATATCTCTAAAATTACATATTAACAGATTTTTAAAAGTAAATATTATACTATTGAATCACTATAAAATATGCAAATTAATTGCCTCTAATTAAAAAAAAGCCTTCAACAAAATACAGTGTGCATAATCAAAAAAGTTAAAATTTGAATTTAAATTTAAAAATTTTTAAAAACAAAGCTCTTCTTTAGTATCATAAAAACACATACATGTGAAATCAAAAGTTAAAGTTATTTGCAGTGGACAAAGTAGAAACTTTCCAACTAGAACAGAGATAAAATAAGAGTAGCCATTCACATTTTTTGCTTAATACTAGAAAAAGTAGGGGTGCAAATCTCAGTTGATCAACAATAATTTATTAAGCACCTACTGTACATCAGGTACCATGTTATATGAAGGGGAAACAAAACACATCCACCAAAAAATCTTCTCTATTAGTTTGGCACTGTCAATAGCCAGCTGCTTCCAAATACTCTCTATTCCCTTGGATTCCATGACACTATTCTTTCCTAGTTTTACTACTTGTCTGATTCCCCCTTCATCTCTTTTCATCACCTAGCAACTAATCAGTCAATAAAAGATAACACCTACTATATGTCAAATAGTCTTCAGGAACCTACTATTACCTAAATGTAAGTATCCCCTAAAATTTTGTTCTAGACTGGGAGTTTTTAACTTTTTCTGTATCATGGAACCTTTTGACAATGAAGCCTAAGACCTCCTTCCTCAAATAATGTTTTTAAGTGAATAAAATGAAATAGGTAGGTTTACAAAAGGAACCATTTTTGTTAAAAAAAAAAAAAAAGATGATATTTTTTTCCCAACCACATTAATGGACTCCCTGAAATCTATCCATGGACCCTGGCTTAAGAACTCCTATACTAGACCATCCTTTTCTCTTTTCCCTTGAGATAAGCTGTATCAGAATATTAGAGTGAAAAGAGAGAGGGATAAAAAAAGAAAAGAGAGGGGGCTGTGAAAAAGTGTGGAGAATGAAAAGGTGAGGGTTGAAATGAGAACACTTCCTCCAACAATGTTCAAAACTCTCATGCTAATGAGATTTCCCCTCCTGGTGTTGTGAGTTTTATTTTCATTGCCAGTAGAAAATTAGTAGCATCCCCTTACTTACTTAGGGACAAACTCCGTTTTTGTTCACTATCTACTTTTCATTAAATATGCTTTATATTCCAATGATTATTAGGATTCTGTTCCTTATAAGTGGATGGCTGAATATTCCCATAGAAGGGCAAAGAGGAAGTGAAATTCACTTCTTCCCAGAACGGCTTCTAGATGGGCAAAAAAGAGCCATAAAAAGGCTAATACTGTGCTCTGGTCCTAGAAAATTCAGAGATGTTTTTCTTTGGTGAGATAGAACATGGGTTTCACATATGTGAGGACCAGAGGCATCCATTCAGTCCTTGTCTCTCTCCTGAATTTCACTCCCACATTTTCAAATACCTGCTCTGCATCTTTTCCTGGAGTCCCAATCATATCTCAAATGCCTTGTACCCAAAACAGAACTTATCTTCCCCTTAAGCCCAACCATTCTTCCAGTCCCCCATTTTAATCTCTCAGTCTTTTACAAAAATAATTGAAAAGACTTTGTAAAATATCTTGCTCAAATCTAAGTAAACTCTATCTCCCAAATTTCCCTAATCTAATAATCTATTAACCATGTTATAAAAGAAAATATGTTTAATTTCACAATGTTTTCGGTGAAGCATGCTGGCTTTTAGTGATCATTCTTTTCCTTATTATATATTCACTAATCATCTCTTCAATAAAACATTATCTATTTTTTCTAAGAATCAAGTAATGATAAGTGATCATTAGTGGGAGGATTCTACTTTCTTCCTTGTTTTTTTGAACCTTATGATATTTATTTTCCAGACCTTCATCACCTCTCTTGTTTTCTATTACCTTTCAAACACAACCGACAGTGACTATGCAGTCACATCTGCCAGTTCTTTCAGAACTCTGCATTATAATTCTTTTGGCCTTGGTAATTTGAATTTATGAAAAACAGCTAAGTGCTTCCTGCTGTTTCCTACTTATCCTAGTTTTAAGTACCTAATGAATACAAAAAGTGAGATATACAAAGATGAAAAACAACAGTGGTCCTGCTTTTAAGGAGTTTACATCCCAATAAGGGTGATAACATTTATGCAAATCAATACAGCATAGAGTAGACTATGACAAGGGCAAAGAGGAAATCAAAAATGTTCTAGGAAAAGTTTTAAGACTGATTATTTTCATGGAAAGGGAAGCAATCTGAAGAATCTTCATCAGAAGAGAGGCAGCACCTTAGCTGGAAGAATAACTTCTAAGAGCCAAGAGAGAAAAACACATTTAAAAGGTGAGAATCAGGAGACCTAAGGAGCAGGAGGCCCAAGCCATACCCACAGTATGACAATTGGTGAAAGCTACTCAGAAGGCATATGACCTTGGGCATTTCATTTTATCTGGGACCATTTTGGAGAGATGGATTAGATGATTTATAAGGAGCCTTCTAGCTCTTTTCTCCTTGGGGGGAAGCATGAAATAAACACAGAGAGACAGTTTAGAGGCAAGTGAAAAGTCATCTTTATTTTTCTCAAGCACTAGCTTCTGCATGAAGCCTTTCTTGACTATCCTCTCTACCTTATATTTAAATATTTTGTGTATCTTAGCATTTGCTAACTTTCTATTTATCCTGCATAT
This sequence comes from Bettongia penicillata ogilbyi, assembly GCA_023548195.1. Classification (NCBI taxonomy): domain Eukaryota; kingdom Metazoa; phylum Chordata; class Mammalia; order Diprotodontia; family Potoroidae; genus Bettongia; species Bettongia penicillata. The sequence continues at coordinate 9,215,136 of JAJHZJ010000514.1, read as the reverse complement.
GAATATGTGCATATATATATACATACACATATGCATATTTACATTTTTATTTTGCATATTTTTCTCCCCAGTTAAAATACAAGCTCTTTCTTGGTACAGATTATTTCATTCTTTGGACTTGAATCCCCAAAGAATTGAATGATTAGTTCCCTCTGTCACCTTGCTCCTATTTTGCAAATAGTATGTGGTCATTACTAAATTTGACAGCTAAGTGATATAAAACAAAAAATTTAAGCAGATGAAAATTGTCAGAAGATAAACAGATTGGCTTGGAAGAGAATATTGTAAGCTCTTCTCACTTCCCACAAATCCAAATCACACGGATAATATGGATAGGGGATCCCAAATAGACTAAGACAGATGTGATGGCCTTTGAGGTCTCCTCCAACTCTGAGATTCTGTGACACAACGTAAATATGGCCTGAGATATTGAGGAGAATACTAAAGTAGGTTGTGGGAGCTGAATGAGGTTTTTACATACTAATTTTTTTTTACCCGAGAGATGCAAGCTCCTTGCCCAGGAATGATGGTGCTCCCAGGAGAGAGGAATGTACAGTCTTATGGAATGAAATATAATATGAAAGTGGAAAGACTAAGTAATGAGGTGAATAAGATTGGAGTCTAACTGAAATGTGTTCAAATGCAAGGAAAGCTGAAAATGGTTGAAAAGACATAGCTGTGAGATGCTAGAAGTGAACTGTGTGCCTGAGAAAGAAGAGGATTGATTTCAGAGCATTGGGGAGGGATGGAGGGAGGGTGGTGTCAAAAGGTTGTCTCCAAGATGAGAAGTAAATGTGTGCAAGGAGAGCAGAAGCTAAAGCATGGATGTGGGAACTAGAAAGAAAAAGATACTATATTTTCAGAAATCAAGGAAATATAGAGAAAGAAAAGTCTTATATCTGGGATTAGTAGTAGAACTATCTCTCCATCTTTACATCTGTAAAGTCTTTGAAGGAGTAGCCTACATTCACTGACTCCCTTATCTCCTCATGTACTTGGGTTTTGACCTCTTCTTACCAGGCTATTAATCTAATCAAGTTACAGTAACCACTCTCTCTGATGTCAGAATGATGGTTTTCTTTTCTTTGAGCTCTGCAGTATTTCACATTGAAATTGAAATTCAACAAAAGTTTATTATCTGTGTCATGCTAGTCACTGGGAACACAAAAGGGAAATAATACACATGCTTTCTCCTTAAGAAACTTATAGTGTAAAGAGAATCAGCTTTGAATAAATAAACATGATTCCAGGCAGAGATCATTTTCAGCTCTGACAGTCAAGGAAGACTTCATGAAGGAAGTGGCCCTGAGGCTGAGCTTTGAAAGTAAGGATTTTCATAAACCCTAAAAAAGTAGGAAAAGCTTTGATAAAATGAAGGGGACAGTGTGAAGAAAGGCACAGAGACAAGGAAGGTACAATAAAAATGTGGGGTGGTGAGTCTCTCATTTGCAGGAATATAAGAAAAAGTAATAAAGTGAAAAAAGATTGGAAATGTAGCTTGGAGCCATGTTGTGGTGGGCCTTGAAAGCCAGTGTAGCACATGTTCTAGATTAACTCTCTCACCCTCAGTTTTCACTGACAGCCTGAATTCACTGAGAAAGTTATTTTATCTCCCCTCAATGTTCCAGGGGTAATCCCGATCAGATAGGGAAAGGGAAGGGAACAAGTATTTATTAAATGCCTACTATGTGCTGGGAACTGTGCATAGATTTACAAATCATGTCTTATTTGATAATATATAGCTTGTGAGTCCTCCATTGATTAGAAATGGCCTAAATTACTCAGCTAGACTTAACTATTAGAAATTGATATTTTACTAAAATTATATAATTAAGGACAGTGAATACAAAATATGTCTCCACTTAAGTCTATGATGAAGCTCCTCTACTAGTATATGTGTATGTGTATATATATATATACATACGTATACATACATGTATGCATATGCATATACATACAAATGTGTATGTATATATACATACATATGTATGTGCATATATATGTGTGTGTGTATATGTATATATAATGTGTATACACATATATGCATGGCATGCCCTCATCAGAGAAGATTCTGTGCTCTGTGAACAAATCAGAATTGAAGGAGTTCAAAGGAAATGTAAGAAACTCAAATTTAGAGAATCCATCCCAAATGCTTGCAGAGACGTTTTGCTCCCAACCTGTGTTAAAGCATTCTGAGCTTGTATTGGTTTGATCAGCCACAGCTGGACACACTATAACTTGACTCTAGCATAGTGATGTCATCTTTGTCCTTGAGCACAAAGGATGAAAAATAGTCAGAGTACAAGATTAGAGAATAAGTGTAAACGGTGTAACACAGCTGCTGCTATTGGAGATGTTTTCTTCTTGGGCATCCTCATGAAGTTCCTATTATGTATGTTGTCACTTCCTCTAGATGTTTTGGAGAATCTTAAAGCTGCTTTTCCCCAGTGTGTTGTTTGTCCACACTTCCTAGTGTAGACACTGCTGCCTGCAACTGCTGTCCCAGGGATGCTGCTAATTTGCCAATGAAAAGTCCCAATGGTCTTATCTTCCAAGGATCATCAATGTCTTCTGATCAAGGTGGGTGAAAGAGGTGTCTGAGGCTGACAACTAGTTGAGAGTTTGAAGGGTTTTTCTCTCTTGCTGTCCAAGTGATTCCTTCTCAAAAACTGGACTTTCCTCTCTGCTGCCAGACATCTGACCAGTCCCTGAGATCCAAATCAGAAGGCCATAGTATACAATGCCCACACCACATGACCAGTTCTCCTCAACCAAACTGACTGTATTTACGGTGCAAAGTCACTTCTATCTATCCAGCAGTCCTCTTGGACCTCTAAATTGTTCAAGGATTTTTAGCATGTAGTTTTTATTAAAGGCTTATGTTTGAAAAAATATAGGTTTTGTCACCTGATTAAGGTACTTATTCTTAAGTGGGGTGCAGTGATTGATAGAATAACTCAATGGGCCCACCATCCTTATATCACAAAGTGTGGTATTATGTTTAAATTGTATTTAAATCAGTTTACAACGAGGAGAAACAGAGATTTTTTAAAACAGAGGAATGATGTGATCACAGAGATAATACTGAGAAAATGGCTTTGGCAGTGGTATGAAAGTATGGAATGGAGAAAGGAAAGACTGGAACTAAAAGTTAGGAAGCCATGGCTTCCAGGCATAATGTACCTCAGTTAGGGTAATAATACTGAAAATGGAAATGGATTCCTATGATACATTTCTCCAGGTATGTACTCTATCCATTTATCTATCTATCTCTCTCTCTCTATCTATCTATCTATCTGTGATATCTATCTCTGTCTGCCGGTCTGTTTATCTATTTATATGCCTGTTTATTCAATCAACCAGAATTTATATTGTCTCCCTGCTACCTCTACCTATTGGGGACAAAAAGAGTTACTAAAGTCTAGTTAACACAGAGACCCTCAAGAAGGGAATGATCTATGAGAGATTCCCATACTCTAATTTCAGTCTCCGAACCAACTTAGAGCATAGGAAGATAAATAAATAAAGAATAAATAAAGATATCCATCACTGATGTCTAAAATATTGTATGTCAATATGTAATATCTTTTTTCAATAATGTTCCCTTTCATGCAGATAGTTTAACTGCTAAATTGTAGTGATATTGCTTTGATGGGATTGCAAATTGACAGCAGCTACCACCGTAGGATCACTTTCCTCTGGATAGGTGCCTGACTCTTCAAACCTAGGGTCTCCCTCCAAAAGTATTAATGAAGGCTTCAGAGGAATCACTAAAGAGTTTAACAGTAGTTATGTGTATTTGCTTATCCCTAAGAGTATGTTAAAAATAGACAAAAAACCCTATTTGAGAAAAACTCATAGAACGCTGAAATGAAGAAGTTTCTTTAGCCAAGAATTTTCTTTAGTCTTTAACTCACTTCTAAAAGGGCATTTGGATTGATCCAAATTTTAAGGTGTTCAGAAAACACTATACCAATGCAAGAGGACCATGCCTTGCCTGTCCAAAAGTGCAAAGTATTTTCATCTGACCTTGTTCATATTCCATCACTGAAGTCCTATCCCCATGCTTTATCATGAGTAGTATGGAAATGAACCTATAGATACAAAGGCTATGCCAGTAAAATATATGCTTTAGAACATTCTACCAAACTAAAAAGGCATCAAATAGTTGATAAGGGATGTCCACTCTTAGGGATAATTAATTATTGAAAAGCTCATCACTAGTAGATTGACCCCTGAGTGGTACGTCATTAGGGAATTATAGTTGTTTCATGAATAAAATACAAAATGACCCTCAGTCCTTTAGTGCTCCTTCTACCTCTACAGTGAAAGAGCTGGAGTTATTTAAAAATATATATATAAAGGTGACTAATGATACTAATAACCAGTTTTTAGAATGTGTACAAATACAAATTTGTACTTGGTACTTAATGGGAAATATTTACCCAACAGCCAAGTTGACTCACTGCTAGAGGAACTTAACCACACTTATATGGAACTTCTTTCTCTAAATAAAGCAAGAAGATAGAAAGAAGTTTAGACAAAAGGCAAAAAGAGTTAATAGATCCTCATTGGAAAAAAAGGATGAAGCTGACAAAATTTGTTCGTATGCTAAAATACGTGAAAATCATCAGTTTGCAGGGTCATTGGTAATATATATAAACTACAGTACATATAAAATATCAATTAATCATAATTATAATAGAATCTTGATAAGGAATAGAATGAACCTAAGAATGGCTTGAAAAATGTAGATACTTTTTTCTGTAAATTCTGTAAATTTAATCAATAGCAATAATGGCAAAGGAAATTCCCACACAATGTGCTCTAGGAAAGATTGAGAAGGGAGAATTACTAAAAGTTTTCATGAAAGAGTTGGATGGCACCTGAGCTAAGGTGTCAGGGAATCATGTATTTAGCTTTTTTTTATTCTGTTCATACAAATAATATATTTTATAATTAACTCAAATGAAAAATAATATTGTCAGACATCCTTCAAATCTTTGTAGTTTATATTAAACTGCAGTTCACTCTCAGAAGTTCTCTCATGCCCGGGTTTCCCTCTTTCCTCATCCCTGCTTCCTGGATTCTGTGGTTTCCCTCAAGTCTCAGCTAAAATCTGACCTTCTAAGGAAAATTTTTTCTCAGTCCTCTTAATTCCGTCATCTCCTTTCTTTTGGTTACCTCCAATTAGTACTGTCTATATCTTCTTTGTACATAGTTGTTTGCATGTTGTCTCTTCTGTTAGAATGTGAACTCCTTGAGAAGTTGGACTTTTTTGGCCTTTCTTTGAATCTAGCATTACCACAGTGCCCAAAACATAGTAGGCACTTACTCGTTGTTAATGAAGTGAAAGTTCTATCCCTCAGTTTGTACGGCAATGGGAATTTTTTTCATTGTCACTTTGGTCAAAATATTCCTACCAGAATAGAAACATTTTTTATAAGAATCACAGATTGTGATTTTACCTTGCCTGTTTCTTAAGGCTCAATATTTGTCATAGTGCTTTGCCTTTCTTTGCCCTGGGAGCTGCTAGACACGAACCCATAGCATAATTAGGATGGGAAGGCCAAATTAGTTTCCCATGAAAATAGGTACAGAAATACAGTCCAACAATAAATAGAAATGATTATTTTTTATGTTTAATTCTAATGGTATCTACAATCTCTGGATATTAGACTTAAAATATTCTCTCTCTCTTTTAAATGTAAATGTGTTGGGTGTGCACATTGTGTAGGTATTATATGTTTAAATGGGTCTCTCTAGTTGAAGTGGAAGAGATATGAATAGATATCTGTAATTTCTTCTGCCTATGGTTCTTTAAGGGAAACTGATTCCTGTCAGGAGAAGAAGCAAAAGACTGGGACCAGGGATTGATTACTCTGTTTTTATTTTCAAAGAGAAGATGCTGGGCTAGAATGTATCCATGTACTTCCCTAAATATTGTCCATCTGGGAGAAATGTTTTTTAGGTTTAAGTTGACCTCCTCAATTCTTTAATGTTAGAGTTCCCTCACTACCAAATACCAGTTCTACAAAGAACCTATTTAGCAAATAACAAATAAATCCATTCATCCAAATAGATATAAAAACAGAAATCAGAGAAGAAGATACATATATATATGTGTGTGTGTGTGTGTGTGTGTGTGTGTGTATGATAACAATACAGAGTGAGGAGATAAAGAGAGACAGAGACTCACAGAGAGAGACATATATATATACATATATATATTCATATATACATATATATATATACATATATATATATATATATATATATATATATATATATATATATATGAAGAGAGAGAGAGAGAGTTCCAGGTGGCATTGATGAAGAAATTCCCCAAAGTCTTCAGTGACACAAGGTTGAGATACCAACATGATCTATAAGCAATCCTTTTCTGCATTTTGACGTCTCAGAGCCTTACTCTCCCTTCAGGGAACTCTCCCTAAAGGGAATCTGATATGGAATCCTGTGTCTTCTCTCTCAGAACCAGAAACCAGTAGACCAGGATCTTTCTTCTCTCAAGCTCTTGTCAACTCCCCTTCTCAAAGAGAAGGGAAAGAGCACTGAGTAGTCAATCACCTCCAATAAAGAGTCTCAGGCAGTGGACTTTGAGGCAAAGGTTCTATTCAGTTCAACAAATTCAATTTAATTCAATAAACATTTATTAAGATCTACTATGTGCTAAGCACTATGCTAAGTGCTGGGGATATAAATAAGAAAAAGAAAGACAGTCCCTGCACTCAAGCAGTTTACAATTCAGTTGGAGAAAACAACACATAAATGGAGACAGGAAACGGAGGAGGAAAACCAAGGAATATCTCATTCTTCCTGAGTTAAAATCAGACAGGGCAGCAAATGTAATGTGGAGTGTGTAGAGTCCCTCTATGAAGGAAGGCTGTGTGATGAGTTTGGTGCTCTACCTTCCAGCCCTTTTCTAACCCCTCCCATGGCTTTCATTTTTAACATTGAAGATTGCCTTCTAGAATAATGAAAATTTCAAATTTAACTCAATTTTGATTTTAGATATAAAAATGTACTATTCCCTGTCTTGCTGCTGTTTTTCTCCAAGCCATAATAAAAGAAAGCAATACCTTGTAATGAAAAAAATACATCTTATGACAACAGCCCCATTTTTCAAATTTTATGATGGTCAGTGTCACTTGATACTATCGCTATCTTTTGACAGTACAAAAGCATTGGCCAGTACAATGAGAACAAGAGCATTAGCAAGAAAAACAAATTGTATAAATGTAAATTGGAAAAGATATAAGCATGTTTTCAAGAAAAGTCTAGAAACATTATGGGACTCTAAGGTGATGAATTATATTGAATGCTATGGTTTAAAAACCAAGCAGGATAATGGAAAAATAAAATGAGATTAGAGAAAATAAGAACCAGTTTTTCTCTTTTCTTTATTTAGTTTGGTCCTGACCTATGATTTCATTGCTCTGAATAATTCCCTGTACCAGTGCAGACTCCAAACCATTTTGCCTATAGTTTTAGAACTGGAGTTCTTTACCTTTTTAATATCATTGATTCCACTTGTAGATCCCAATTCTCCAGCTCCCCCAATTTGGTGAAGTTTACAGACCACTTCTCAGAATGTTTCTAAATGCAAAAAATAAAAAAAAACAAGATAACAAAGAAAATTAATGATATTGAAATACAATTATCAAAAAATTCAAATAACAAGACCACTATCTTAGAAAGTTTCAGGGCACACTGGGAGACTAGTGACTTGCCCAGAGTCACACAGGCAGTGTGTGTCATAGGTTTAGCCTGTCTTCAAGATCAGCTGTCTACTTACTTCCTAAACCTCAACTCACCTGACATAATATTAATATAGTTATAAAACATTTGTGAAGTGTACCAGTCCGACCCTGTACAATCATAACTTCATCTGTAAAATGGAGATAATAATATCCCTTCCCCCATCTCCCAAAGTTAGTGTGAGGATCAAATACAAAATACTTACAAAACATTTGCCTAGTACATACCTGGCACAAGTTATAAAGATTAGCTAGTAGTAATAGCAGTAGCAATAGCAGCAACAGTAGAAGCAGCAATAATAGAAACACAAGAAGTAGTAGCAGCAGTAGTAAGCACAGCAGTAGTAGCAACAGTAGTAGTAGTGTTATTAATATAATGCTTCAAGGAATACAAAGAATTTTGTTCACAAAAGTCCTGTAAACTAGTTACAAATACTATTATCTCCATTTCCCAGATGAGTAAACTGAGATAGGTTGACGTGCCCAAGATTGCAGCTAGTAAGTGCTGCATTGAGTGCACAATGTACTAGAAGCTAAATAAAGAAGATGTAAATAAATAAGAGGTGGTCCCTAGCCTAAAAGATACTATAGCATAGTAGGTGATGAATATATATATATATATATACATATATATATATATATATATATATATATATATATTTAGTTAGAAAGACTACAGATTAAAATGTAACTAGCACAAGAAAGAAAATCCAAGCACTATGAGATTTAAGGGTAAAGAAATAATTTCTAGCTGGGAACAATCAGGCAATTTGTTTAACTCTGGTCAAATCTTAATCACTTTGGCATCCAGTTTCTTATTTTTTACCAAACAAAAATAGAGACAGCTTGGAGGAACTCCAGATTTAAGATTTCCAAAATAAGACCTACAGTCTAACAAACCACTAAATGTGTAATCAGGACCAAGGCAAGCTTCCATGTATCACCTAAAAGTGTACATATGTTCCAATTAAGATGAAAGAGCAACTGAAAAGTGGGAGGTAGCAAGAAATTCCATGAGGAAAACTACCAGAAATACTGAAGAAATGAGAAGGCAAAAGAGGGCCCAGTGCAACGAATAAATGGTATAGGTTAAAGACAGCAAAGAGACAGTTCTGGGAAGAGCAATACTGCATTAACAACCACTAAATCCCTTAGATGTGCTTAGAATTTCAATAGGAAATAAGGAACATCTTGCATCTATAAAAATGGAAATAATGCTGCTGAAGGAAGGACATACATATTAGCAAAGAGAGTGTAAAATCTTAATGAAGCAAATGTCTCATGACAGATTTAAGACTGGCAGCAACCATAGGGAGGCTCAAGTCTAAACCCCTCACCCATCATTCTTCAAATGAGGAAAATGAAATATCCTTAAGAATATAGAGTTATGCTAGTTAAGTGACTTGCTCAAGTACACACAGGTTAGTAATAAGGAAGCAGTAGTATATGAATCTGAGTTTTCTGATGTCAAAACCAATATTCTTTCACTATTCCAGGTTGACCCTTTAAGAAGTAATCCAGATTGAAGGAAGAAAAGAAAGGAGGAAGAAAGGAAGTAAGCATTTATTAAGTAATGATTAGAGTCCCTAAGTGGAGCAGTGGATAGAGTACCAGGGCTGAAGTAAGGAATATCTGAGTTCAAATCCAGCCTCAGACATTTACTAGCTATGTGACCCTGGATAACTCACTTTACCCTTTTGTCTCAGTTTGATCATCTGTAAAATGAGCTAGAGAATGAATTGACAAACCATTCCAATATCTTTGCAAAGAAGACACCAAAAGGGGTCTCAAAGAATCAGACAAGATTGAAAACAAGTGAAAAATATACTTAGTATTTTCTAGGTACTATGCTAACCGCATGATAGAAATACAAGCAAAGAGAAAGACAATTCCCACCCTCAATGAGCTTACATCATCTTTTAAAATAAGTTTTTAGTGATCTCTTTTGTTTCTCGGTTTGTCCCAAGTATCCCAAGTATTCTTCCCTCTCCCCCTCCCAGAGAACCATCCCATATAAAAAAAATATCAAAAAAAAAAACTTTTGAGAAAAAAAATCAGCACAGCTTATCAATACATTGAAGAAGTCTGAAAGCATATGCAAACCTGTGGACCTCTCACCTCCACAAAGAGGTAGTTTGGGGTTTCTTCCCACGTCTCCTCATTTGAATCCTGTTTGATCTTTATAATTTGGTTGTATTTATTTTTGTTTGTGTTGCATTTTTTTGGTTTGTAGTTTTCCTTTTCACTTACATCGTTATAGTCATTGTGTATAGTTTTCTTGCATTTGCTTACTTTTACTCTGTATCAGTTCATTTAGATCTTGCCATGCTTCTCTGTATTCATCACATAATTTCTTTACAGCACTGTAATTGGTTGGTTGTTGTAACTTCATTGTCAAAGAGAACCAAAATGATATCATTATGTTAGAGACAAGTTACAGTGTGCCTGACTGGGACCGATCAGACTAATGTTAGCTTGGATGACTTTGCCACGGGTTGGGTACACATAGTCCATATGAACATTTGGGGTGGATTCTCTAAATTTGCATTTCTTTTGAGCTACTTCAATTCTGTTTTGCTCATAGAGCGCAGCATTCATGTACCACAATTTGATTAACCACTCCTCAGTTGATAGGCATCTACTTTATTTCCAATTCTTTTCTATCACAAAAAATATTGCTATAAATATTTTGGGCTATATGGAGACTTTCTTCTTATTGATGGTTTCCTTGGGATATAAGCCCAATAAGAGAATTTCTGATTCAAAGGATGTGGACATTCTAGTCACTTTATTTGTATAATTCCAAATCATTTTCCAAAATGGTTGTACCATTTCTCAGCTCCACTAACAATGTATCAGATTACAGGTTAATGGGGAAGATAAAGTGATAAAAACAAAAAAAAATAATCAGGTAAGGGGAATCAGCATGGGGGTGTAGTTTTAAATCCAGAACAGAGATGAAAGTGGTATAAAGACTGCAACCATGAATGCTTACACAAGATTAGAACCCCAGAAGGAACACTCCACCTCCTATGAGATTTCTCTCTATGGCATTCCTGACCTCTGCTTGAACACTTTTCAATGTTGGGAAAGAGACCGTTTCATGAGTCAAAGTGTTCCATTAGCTATAATTATTAGGACTAACGTTCTTCACGCTCAGGGAAAAAAATCTGTGTCCTTGAAAAATCTACCAATTTTTTCTAGTTCTGACCACACACATCTAATCTTTATTTAATATGGCTTACTTCCATACTTTAAGGATTCAAGGATTGTCAGAAGAATTGATACAAGGACACTCTTGAGGTCTTTGGAGTTGAGTGTGTGACATGGGAGACAGAGTCACAGGACCACCCAACATGATATGGCTTCATCAAAGAAAGTACTGTGGTCTATGAGCAAAGCAGAATTGAAATAGCTCAAAAGAAATGTGAGGTGCGTAAATTTGGAGAATCCACCCCAAATGTTCATATGGACTATGTGTACCCAATCCGTGGCAAAGTCATCCAAGCTAACATTAGTCTGATCAGTCACAGTCAGGCACACTGTAACTCGTCTCTTGGTTCTCTTTGAGAGCGAAGAACAATAACCCACCAAACAGTCAACTTAAAGGATCAGTAATTTCTTAAGTGCAAGGAACCTCTACCATCCCAACTATTCACATCACAGCTTTCCTGCAACTTTAGTCAAAACCTTCTTTATTAAGTGTTTACTATGTGCTGGATGGGTGCTCTTTAAAAATTGTTATGCTAAAATAATTTATCATTCTGCAGTCAACCTCATGATGAGGTTCTCAGAATTTAGCTAAGCACGTCCTCAGATGACAAAAATTACTCTTCACTAATATGCAAGGACCTACTGTTGATGATTATTCGACTACCATAGCTTTTGAAGGTCATCTCAAGTCAAATCAGACATCAGAGAAAGATTTGATTGAAAATTACCAATGGCATCCTTTCGGTTATTTGAAGAGAACTCTCAATTGCCACTGTCTTCCCTTTTCCAAGACAAATATCCTATCATTCTCATGTGAAATGGTTTGCAGTTACCTTCCTTCTTGTTCTCCTGTAGACATCAATCAATCATGTTTACCATGTTCTGGGTAGTACATTAGGCACTAGGAATGCAAAAAAAAAAATCCCTATTCACATGTCCGTCTTAAACTATGACTTATAGTTGACTAAAAGGAAGTCTTTTTTTTTTACTTGAACTGCTTCTGTCAAAATAGACTTCCTTCCTCCCTCCCTCAATCCCTCTTTCCCTCCTTCCTTCTGCACGTTTCTTTAATTTTTAAAAAAGACTTGGTCTCCCTATCTCACCCAACCTGGAAATACAGAGGTTACTCATAGACTGGATCATACTACTCTTCAGTACAGGAGCTTTGACCTGCTCTATTTCTGACTTTGGCCAGTTTATCTATTACAGCTCAGATCTCTGGAGTTCAAGAGATATTTCGATTTCAGTCTCCCTTCCCTTTTCTTAGAGCTCAAAAATAATTTCTCCCCAGCCCCTTTCCTTTGACTCTGCACCTTAAAATGTCCCCCTTCCTTTCCCAAGAGCCTGAACATCTTTCCCTTTATCTCTTTCCACCTCTTCTTTATTTGTTGTCTCCCACTCCCATTCCCAGTCAATGCAGGAACTATCTACCTTATAGTAAACACCTAATAAAATATCGATCTATTGCTATCATCTATCTGTCTGCCTGTCCGTCTGTCTATTTAATAATTTCTATTAAATTTTTGTCCTAAGTCCTTCAGAGCTCCTAGAAATATTTACCAACTCTGTTCTGGCAGTCTCCTTTCCCCCATGAGTCAGCAGGAATGGATGACAGTCCAATCCCCAGGTTCAGTTAAAATGATTTAAATTCAGTCCTGACTGCTTCCCAAGGTCTGGTTCTGCTTGTGAGTCTGTGATGAGTCTTTTACTTCAGGAAGGAAATTCATCTTCTGAGAGTTAGTTGAGAATTCAAAGGACCAGTGTTAGCATAATAATGGTTTCGGGATGGGCAATGAAATCTGTATATGTTCAGAATGTGGGTCTAGTGCTGTCAACTCCCCAAAGTATTTTTTGTCTTATATCATGACTTCAAATCTCTCAGGGAAATTAAAAAGTAAAGTCTGCTATAACAACAATGTATGTAAGAAATGCTTCCCAAAGCCTAAAAATCTATTTTTTGCCACTTTCCATCACTGAATTTTTTTACGTGAAAACATCATTAGCACTGTGTGTGGTTTGATTTCTGGAGTGTTTCATCTTAGAAAGATTTAAGAAAATTTTCAACTTGGTGGTAAGAATGAATTTTTACACTGAGTATTAGAAGCAAGCCAATGATTGCATTTGAGAAAAGGGCAGGAAAAGAGGCTCTGTGCAATTTGATATAATTATCTTGAGGAAGATTAAGGTGATTACAAGGGAAATTAGAAATTATGCAACATAATCTGAATCGGAATGCATTTGTTGATTAAGTTCTGATTTTGGAAGAGGCAAAGAGAGCAATTTTTACATTGACATGAAGTACAATCCTAAAATAAATCATGCCCATTACTGTCACCAACTGTTGTCCTGATTAAAAGACTTAATGCTTTAAATAGCCTGCCTAGAAAAATGTTTGCCATTAGAGTGAAAAGTCTGAAAACACAAAACTATAAAAAAAGCCAGCTCTCATTAGGAGTCAGATTATTTACATAACAAAAACAAAACAACCACTTTACTGAGAAATAATTTGTGATAATCTTGAAAAGCATAGTGCCTGCCTTGAGGACAGGGGGCCTACCTCTGACGCATTTTAGTGCATCACTTAAGTGACAAGTCATTTAACCTCAAAGTCCCCATCACCAATGGGGGGGTGTATTCATGCATGTATGTATGTACACATATATTTACATATATATTTACATATACATATATATTTACATATATACACATGTATATATTTACATATATACACATGTATATATTTACATATATACACATGTGCATATATTTACATATATGCACATATGTGTATACGTGCATTGTGCATATATCTATATATGGATATAGTTACAGATATCTAGATAAAGAGATACAGATATAGATAGCTAGGAGGTGCAGTGGAGAGAGTGCTGAAACAATATAGTCAAGAAGACTCATCTTGCTGAGTTCAAATCTGACCTCAGATACTTCCTAGCTGTGTAGACCTTGCACAAGTCACTTAACTCTGTTTGCCTCAGTTTCCTCATCTGTAAAATGGACTGGAGAAGGAAATTGCAAATCATTTCAATATTTTTGCCAAGAAAACTCCAAATAGGGTCATGAAGAGTTGGACACAACTGGAAAACAATTAATGTGCCTGCTGCTGTGCTAAATACTGGGGACACACTATGGAAACTCAGAAGATGTTGGAATAGGGCCTGCTGTGATAATCAGTCTCTCCCAACCTGGACATTCCCCTTATGGACACCCAAAAGTAGACTGAAAACAATGTTTAATTATATAGTTCCATGATCTTGAGTTCAAAATATTAATCTCTCAAGAATAAGCTGGAGGAAGCAAAAATAAGAAGCCATTGGTCTGGAAAGAATTCATACCTTTAATGTATCCATGGAAGTCTTTTCCTGAGAGACAGTAAGTAGTCAAAAGATATCTATACTTGTTGCACAATTATTGATTGTTTCCCAATGGGTTAAATTTAATTTTGTCACAATAAGGGATTTAAAGAGTTTTCTATGTTCGTTGTTTTAATAGCCTCACCTTTCTCATAATGTTTGCTTGGCCACCAGCGGGGCCCCTAAGTCACAAAAAATCCTGGGAGGTTTTATTTTGTTTGTGTTTTCCTCCCAGCATGGAAAAAGGAGAAGCTGACATGAAATCAGCTCCAGTAAGAGGGATTTGCACCCCTACAGTGGGAGAGTAGACAGGACAGGTGGAAAGGAAGGAAGTAGAGGGGCTTCACCCCAACACATGGATTAGCAGAAAGAATCTGGTGACCAGTGGTAGTGAAATCTGCAAACCTAAGCCTCCAGGAGAGATTCAGAGAAGAGAAAGTGAAAAGACAAGTGTATAGCTGTAAGAATGCAAGTTTTGTCCATTTTGTTTTGTTTTTAATCATAGATACTTGCTTAGGGAACTGAAAAACAAAGGGAAAAGCAGACCCTAAGAATTCATAGGTCCTTACCCAGACCAGTTACTCTCTCTTTTGCTTCAGATGAATATTACTGATATCCTGTCGTAACTGTATTCTTTTATGCAGTTAAAAGCTGCCTTTGATTGATCTAATAGAATTTCTCAAAAACACCTGTGATTGGCCCTTGTCCTTTTATTTCTTTGTATACTGTCTCTCCTGATATGAGGGCAAGAACAACTCTGGAAACCACATGGGAGAGACCAATCTTTTCTGGTTGAGGACTGGGACCTGAAGCTCCAGTCCATAATTAGAGTTTTTGCTCTCTAGTTGGACATCATCATGAGCTGTTCATGTGTTTCATAACCACATTTAAAATGGAAGAATACTGTGAACTTGGGGCCTTCTCAATCTGTCTGGTCAGACAAGAAACTTAATGTAGCAACTGTTAGGGTTACATTAAAGGTATCTCCTAATTATTGGCATATTCAACTTTTGATTTCCTGATAAAGATGAGAGCTGCATCTTAACCCGAGATGTTGTGCCACATTATTAACTCAAATGTTTCATGGGAAGATGTGAAAAGGAGGAATGTCAGGGTGCTAGGGTGCAGGCCAAGAGAACTGTTGTTTGTAGACATATTGGGAATTTAGTGCCAAGATTTCAGCCACAGTCTGCCCTTCCTATCTTGACAGCTAAAACCACAAAGGCATTTAAATATAACCATTCCATTTCCTGTTTTAATAATAACTAAGTGAAGAAGTAATTGGAAACTGGGAAAGAAATTAACAGAAGGAATCTAGGGACTGGAAGGGAGAGAATCAATGAATTATTTAATATGAAAAGGTGGTAGGATAGAGGGAAGAAAAGGGACCAAAAAGATGAGATAGAGTCAGGGAAACAGGGTGAGACATAGACAAGGATAGAGCATATTGAAATGCATTTAGGTATACTTTATTTGGATGTACTTTTGCCTTTCAAAAGGCATTTTTCCCCCACTGAATTGATACACAAGAATCAAGCAAACTGATTTCCTTCATAAGGTGGCTGAACAGCTGAGCATCCAGTAAAGAACAGTCACTGAGTACAGAGTGGATGTCTTTTTTTATTAGTTCAGTTCCATATTCAAGAAGTTATTTCCAATTACCTCTCCCATCTGCCTCTCAGCTGCCCTTACACAGCATGTTCTCCTCATATTCTAAGTCAAAGTTTCAGTTTCAACTATGAAAAGTGAGCAAGTTCAATAGCTTGGATAGGTTTTACTCCCCAGAAGCAAAGTCTGGAGACAACAATCTGATTGGCACTTGCAGCATGAGCTCATATAAAACCTGTCAGCAGTTGTCAATAAAAACTTTCTTAAAAAATTTTAACAATGAATAATTGGCTTTCCTGAATACAGGGGGCTGGACCACATAACCTCCTGAAGTGATTTTCAGTTGTGAAGACTCTTTGAATCAACTGGCAAAATTATAATTAAAAATTGAAAGCAATCCTGTGACACATTTGAATCAAAAAGTTCACTTAATTATACTATGGTAATCTGGTTTTAAGACATCATAAATTTGGAAGGATTGAAGGGACCAGGAGATTACTAGTCATTTGAGTCAATTTCAAAAGTTCTTAGAAGGAACACATTTCACTCATCTGGAAAAGTTTTAAATTTTTCCTGAGTAGCCTTTTCCTTCTCTTCCTCCTGCATCACCAACCCAAGGCAAGTTGGGTAAATACTCCAAATGAGTTCATATGAAAGGGAAGAACTGTTTTCTCTCTTGTGTACAAATCATGCTGCTCTAGCCCAACCCAGCAGAGGACCAGGAAATAACTAGCATGTGCCAGGTATAGGAATTCCAATAGATATACCCATGATGGTAGCCAAGTGCATATCTCATCTAGAACTGGAGAACTGGAGAATTCAAAGGAAGATTTCTTTCCCTCTGATCTCATGAGAACAGTTTGCTCTCATCTGTCCCATGAAAAGGAGAAGACAAGGCATGGTAAACTAAGATCTTCATTGAGTTTAATATATGACTTTCAATTGAAATAAAGAGAGATTTCTCAAGTACTGTAAAAAAACAGTCATGTATTCTGAAATTACTCAAGATATTCTTAAATGAAAATTTGCTTAAAGGAAAAATACTTCAGCATTTCAAAGATCAATAATTTTATTGTGGATACTGCCTATACTAATACAGCTATCATGCAGGGTCTCCTGAAAGTCTTGGTGCAGTCTTAAGAGCTAGTTATTAAATTTCCAGATTAAGTATTTACACTTCAGAAATCAGCAAATCCTGTAAACGAGAGATGGATTTACTATTTTGCTGACTAAACATAAGAAAGACATAGAGAAAATGATTAATATAGATTAAGCTTAAAAGTGTGTCATATGTACATTTTTTGGAGAGTGAGTTGTTAAATATTTAACATCATGTCCTTATATGGAAAGTATGTCAGATGGTAATACTAGGGAATATACAAACTTTCACAAGTAATGCTGCACAACAAATCTCATATTTTTACCAGCATGCAATTGTCTAAACAATGTAGAAAATATGAGATCACACTATGTTTATAGTTGATCAGGTGGATAGATAAATAACTAAACAAACAAATAAATGTTTTCTTTGGTAGAGCAAAATCCCAAATTTAAATGTTCTGCTATCAAGATTAACATAATGATTCTCTTTAATATTTTTATATGATTTTGAGTTGGTTAATCAACAAGATTAAAATATCTAACACATCCCAGTACTACTGGGGATGAAGAGCTGAAACTGAAAGCCTCTGTTCTCCATGTTGTTTACGTTCTTTCAGAGGAAACACAGTTCAGTTCTACACAATGTTCCAGAAAGTTTAGCACAATTTTAAGTCTTAATAAGTTAAAATCACACTGAGAATTTTGGGATATTCTTTGTAATTATGTACAAAGTATAATAAATGCACAAATTAATGCAAAAGTAAGTGGCATGGGGAGGTGCAAGAAAGAGGGTATTATTAGGAAACAGTCAGTCTTTCACAAGTGGTGCTACAAAAGAAGCTTCATGTTTTCATCATTCCGCCATTACCCCTAAATCAGGGGTAGGGAATGTCATGGTCAGACCTGAACTTTAAGAAAATCAATTTGACTGTTATGTGGGGCATAGATTATAGAGAGGAGATAAATAAAGAAGGGAGATCAATTAGGAGTCATTGAACTGTCCAGGCAAGCACTGATGAAGGCTTGAACTAGGATAGTGGTACTCTGAGTAGAAAGGAAATGAGAGAGACATTTTGGAATTGGAAATATGAAGATATTTGATTAATTAGGAAATAATAGAAGCTATGAAGTCCAAACCCTTTATTTTATAGAGGAAGACATTGAGGCTGAGAGAAGTTAAATTATTTGCCCCAGAGCTACACAAGCCAACTCTTCCTGACTCCAGCTCTATGCCCTCTTTTACACTGAGGCACTAGAAATATCATAGTGCCCTTCAATAGAAATATAAAAGTTAGGATGAGGGTTTTGTCCGGAGGGGAAATGATGACTTCTGTTCTGGAAATGATTAGATTAAGATGGTCATGAGACATCCCAATTGACAACTGGTGATATAAGATGAGCTCAAGAGAGAGATGAAGATGGGATTTATAGATCTAGCAGTCATCTCTATGGAGATGGAAATTGAAACCATGAACCTGATATGTACAGAGAGATAAAAAAATGTCTAGAAAATAACACAGAAGGACACTCACAGTTAAAGGGTGGGAAATGAATATAATCCAGTAAAAAGTTTGAAGTTTGATCAGAAAGGTAAACATAAAGTTTTCTGGAGAAAGTTATATATATATAGTGTCTCAGAGTTGCTGTGGCCAAAAAAAAAAATCATCACCATGTGGTCAAAGTTATGATAAATTTCTCAAAAGCTGATTAAGTTGTTCCTGGGAGAATATGGAGACAACAAAATCACAAAGATTCATTGCAGACAGAGTATCAAAGAGAAAGTGATCCAAAACTACAGAGAGATCACAAAGCATGAGGACCTGAGGATCGAGAAAAGGTCTTTGGGTTTAGCATTTAAGAGATTTTTGGTGACTTTAGAGAAAGCAGTTTTATTTGAGTGGTGAGGTTAGGTTGAAAGTCAGATGAGGAAAGGCTGAAAAGTGAGTGAGAGGAAAGGAAATAGAGCAATAAATACAGATGACTTTTTCTAAGAGTTTTTGTATACAAGAAATAAAAAATTATAGGATAATAATTTTAAGAGATGACAGGTCAAAGAAAGGATTTTGATTTGTTTGTTTTCTGTTTTTAAGGATGGGCAAGAACTTGACATCTCTGAACACAGCAGCAAAGGTGTTAGTAGAGAAAAAGAAAGTGAGTATTAGAGAGAAAGAGAATCCTCTTGGCAAGATTCAGGAGAAAATGGGAGGGATGGGATCAAAACCCAAGTAGAATAGTTGCTATTGGCAAGGAGAAGGGTCAGGAAAAGGAGCAAAGTAAGAAACCATGGAGAATAATGTTAAGAAGTTTTAAGGGATGTGATAAGGAAAAAATAGAAGTCAAAATGGTGATTATTATTTTTTCAAGAAAGTAGGAGAGGGCACCTCAGCTGAGAGGGAAGTGAGCTGCAGGAGGCTTGAGGAGAGAAAAGAAAGATGTGAGAGAGCAATACAGGGAGCTTGATAGAGAATCAAATAAGGAATAAAAACAGTAAGTAATAAACATCTACTAAGCACTTACTCTGTGCCAGGCACTGTGCTTAGCTCCGGTGATACAAAAAGAGACAAAAGATAGTCTCTGCCCTGAAGGAACTCTCTATCTAACGTGTTATGGAGCAGATGAACCAGCTGAGGTTAATTATTTATAGTGGACAAGTTGGTACAACTGTGGGATTTATTCCAACAGTGCTGAGCAACAACTGCATAAAAATGGAGAAGGAAATATTAGAGAAGAGGATAACCCATGGGTGTTTCTGTACTGTAACAGGGATACATACATGTAGATGTACATACCTATATGTATGTATGTATGTAGATCTATATAGATAGATATATAGAGATCTATATATAGATAGATACATATATATCCGTGTATATGCTTTTATATATGTACAAATCTATGTGTATGTATATGTATATATGGATGAGCATATTCTATCCACATATACATACACATAGGTTTGCACATATACAAAAGCATATACATGGATGTTCCTATTTAATATTTCTATATCACCTTAAAGTTTGCAAAGTACTTTGCAAATATTATTTCTTTTATTCTTATAATAACTTTGGGATTTAAGTAGAATATCTAGAACTCTGTATTTATAAGGTCAAGATTGAAAAGGGAGGAAAATAAAACCAGTATAGGTGAAATGGAATGGGGAAAAAGAGACTAGAAATAATAGAGAGGATTAAGAAAAGGTTAAGGAGGAATGAGACAGAGGCAGAGATGGAAGGGAAGGTGCTTGTGAAGTTTCATAGCTCCTGATCAAAGAGGTAACACACTTATGGGTTATACTGAAATCAAGACGATGATGATTCGTGTTTGCAGCTGAAGTGAAGAAAATGTGCAGATCATAAGAGTTGGAAAGGTTAATGAACCAGAAGAATCAGATGTTTGAGGAAATACCTATAGAAATATTGTGTCTAGGTATAAAGACAGGGATTGGGGAGGAAAGGAGAACTTTAAGCAAGATGGCAATCATTTTTTTAAAATTCAAGTTTATTTTTCAAATTATTTATTTATTTATTTGAGCTTTTCTTTTACATTTTGAGTTCTGAATTCTCTCCTTTCCTTCACTCCCCCACCCACTGAGAAGGTAAGAAATATGATATCTATTATATATATGAAATCATGCAAAACTTATTTCCACATTAGCCATATTGCTAAATAAAAGCAAGAAAAATAAACAAAATAAAAAACAAACATGCTCCAATCTATACTCAGACTCCATGGGTTCATTCTCTGGAGGTGAATAGCATTTAGAATTTTCTTCTATCATTGTATTGATCAGAATGGTTAAGTCATTCACAGCTGATCATCATGACAATATTGCTGCTACTCTGTACAATGTTCTCTTGGTTCTGCTCTCTTTACTCAGCATCAGTCTATGCAAGTCTTCTCAGATTTTTCTGAAACCATCCTTATCATTTCTTATAGCAAAATGTATTCTACCATGATCATATACCACAACTTGTTCAACCATTCCCGCGTTGATGTGTATATCCTCAATTTCCAATTCATTGCCACCACTAAAAGAGGTGCTATAAATGTTTATACATATAGGTCCTTTTCCTGTTTCTCTGATCTCTTTGGGATACAGATGCAATAGTGGTCAAAAGGTATGCACAGTTTTATAGCCCTTTGGGCATAGTTCCAAATTGTTCTCCAGAATGATTGGACTAATTCACAGCTCCATTAGTGTCCCAATTTTTCTGTATCCATATCGCCTTCAACATTCATCATTTTGCTTTTTATGTCATGTTGGCCTATCTAATAGGTGCAAGGTGGTACCTCAGAGTTATTTTAATTTGCATTTCTCTAACCAGTGGTAATTTAGAGTATTTTTCATATGACTATAGATGATTTTGATTTCTTCTTTATATCATTTAACCATTTGTCAATTGGGGAATGACACATTTTTATAAATTCAAGTCAGTTCCCTATATATTTGAGAAATGAGGCATTTATCAGAGAAAAATTTTGTAAAAATGTCTTCCCAGTTTAGTGCTTTCCTTCTAATCTTAGTTGATTTGATTTTGTTTGTTCAAAAACTTTTTAATTTTATATAATCACTTTGTCTATTTTATTTCTTGTGGTTTTCTTTATCTCTTGTTTGATCATAAGTTCTCTTATCCATAGATATAACATACAAATTTTTCCATACTCTTTTAATTTTATTATATCACCCTGTATGTCCAAATCAAGTACTAATTTTGACCTTATCATATATTGTGTGAGATGTTTGTCTATACCTAGTTTCTGCCAAAGTGCTTTCTAATTTTCCCTTCAATCTTTCTCAGATGATGAATTCTTGTTCCCAAATCTTGAGATCTAGATTATTATGGTCATTTACTACTATGTTTTGCATACCATATATTATATTGATCCACCACTCTATTTCTTAGTTAGTACCAGATTGTTAACTTGCTAAATTTCTTGAGAAATGCAGGAAGAATTATCTAGGAGGCTGGCAGATAAACACAACAGTAGGTTGATAGGTTGGGCCAAATTAGTGGGAATTATGAATCCCATGGTCACATGTATTTGAATTTGTACTCTTTAAAGTTCTAATTTATGTAAAATATGACACTTGATCACAGACCAATGGAAATATGTAGTGTGAATTCAAGTAATGCAATCATTTACAAGATTCATTATTTACACTATTTAGGAACTGGCCATATATAGACTACTAGGGGAAAAAGTCAAAGGGGAGGCTGACAAGAATTGAGGGTAGGTGGATTGGTGCATGGTATTTGTAAGTTGTTGTGACCAAAAAAAAAAAAAAAACAAGAAAGAAAGAGAGAAATAAAGAAAAAAAAGAAACAAAGAAAAAAGTATCACCATGTGGGCAACCTAATGATGAAATTCTGTACCAGTAAGCACCCCAACATACACAGGGGGGCCTGCTACCACAAGTTCTTTGATATACTTCTCTAAAAGGAAAGGCAATCTTTGAGGGGTTAATAATCACTTAAATCAAGCACATATATCATTGAGTTACTTCAGGGGGAAAAGTCAGCACCCTGAACATCAGAGAAAATACAAAGAAATATAAAATCAACAGACATGGCTTCCTCTGTTTGATCATAATCAATACATATATTACAAATCAACAGACAGGTCCAACTGTCTGACCATATTTACCAGAGAGAGAAGTAACAACATCTGGGTTTTCAAAGCCAGGGGGCTCCTCAGTGGTTTCCTCTTCTGGCACTCAAACCTTCTTCCAAAAACTAATCCCTGAAATAAAACTGCACTCAGAGTCTTTATATACTTTTTAGAGCCAGAAGGCATCACCTCCCTTGAGAACCAGTGCCTCATTAACAAAAGGTATGGACCTTCCTACAAATCTTCCCAGGCCCAACAATGGGTGGGAAAGATCCTCCTTAACCACATTATTCAGAGACATCCTACGTCTTGGTATAAACAAAAACAGCCAAAAGTCCTACTTTGCTTCCCCTCACAAATTCTTGGGGGAGGGGGGAAGGGAGGAAACGACACACTTGGTTAAGCTGGTCCTTCGACAACAGACACTTAATTTGGTATCTGTATTTAAAACACATCTGGCTATCAAGCCATGTATTCTATTGACACAGAGTTTAAGAACCTCTATAATATGAAAGAGTTGACAGAAGAGGACTTAAAAGGAGGCATGTGTAAAAACAGTGCAGGAAAATATAGCTCAGCTAAAGTCATTAAATAAAACTCCACTGGGAGATCGAATTTCCTTGGATGGTTTCTAATTTGTGCTCAGTTGTTTCAGTTTAAATACTCTTTTGTTGTTGACGTTGTTTTTGTTAGCCATTTAGCTGAAATCTATCACAAAACATTACTAAGATTCTTTATGCATTTTATTAAATATCTGTCAGAGACAGACAGCAAGAGTTGGGCTTTGTAAAAAGGGATAACATGAAAACAACAACGTACAAACAAGATAGATAGCAGAAATTGGAGATAATCCATAGAGGGAAGGCATTAGCATTAAAAAGGATCAGAAAAAGTTTCTCATAAAAGATGAGATATTATCTGGGACTCAAAGGAAGGCAGGGAAGCCAGAAGCTGGAGAAGAGGAAGAAGAGTGCTCCAGGCATGGGAGAGAGTGAAAATACCCAGAGTCTGCAGCTTAATAAAAGTTAGTTGAATTTCATCAAATTGAATTTCATTTGATTTAGAGACGTTCCTGTAGACTATCAATGCCTACAGTGTCTACCATGGAAACTAAAATACATATCCAAGCTCTTTTCCTGACATGGTTCCTAGAAAACAGAATTCCATTCCATATTTTTTAATATTGCTTGTGAATCTATCACACATGACTCTAGAGCATAGCACAGTACCGAGCATATAGTAGATATTTAGTAAATGCTTGGTGATTTGATTTGACATGTCTTATATCCCTTTGCTAGCACACATAAACTTTTCATAAATTTTATTGTTTTCTTCTGGGGGTTATTATAAACTCCAGAATACAGGAAGCAGCCATCAAGTTTCTAGACTGTAAAATGAGACATATTGACATTAGTGTTGAAAATTATGAGTTTCAAATGAAGCCCTGACCACAAATTATTACAGATGAATGTATTTATAAGTTAGGTTTCAGAATCTTTAATTGGGATCCTGGGGAAACTGTATAAATAAAAAGAAGGGGTTTTTTGTTTGCCTTTTTTCTAAAGGAAAAAACTCTAGAAAAATGACTTATTGCCAAGTCTCTTGTGAGTGGTGAGGAAAGTATTGTATTGCTAATGCTAACTAAAATAATCTCAATCAGAAAAAATCCAGGAGGGTAGGTTACATGGAGTAATAGTCTCTTTCCCTACTACATCTTACTGACCAGACCAGATCCTAATGGGAAGACCAAGAGGAGCAGGCACTATGGGAAGCCCTTCCCACTCAACATTCCTACCAATGCTCATACTCTTCCCCAAATGGATATGCCCAATGGTATATCCATCCTCCAGTCCTGCTCTCCATATGCAACTATTTACACCTTTGGGGTGAAATTCCCAACTATAATCTTCTATTAAGATAGGGAATCTGGAGGGATAACCTCCTCTTGCCATATAACCTGGAAAATTTCAGTCAGCTTTTGTATGAGTAATGGTCCCTTTACCTTGTAAATCTTAGCTGTATTAGAATCAGCACCAAGTGCTTTGCCACATAAAAGGAGTCTAATGGCACTCAAAACCTCTTTTTCAATTGGAAGTTTAGCTAAGGAGGGATTGACTTCAATCTGAGATAAACAGTCAATAGCCTTAGCATTGATTGATGATGGTCTGTTGAGAACACTATGGAAGCGTTCAGCCCATCTCTCTAGGATCATGTTCTTATCATTATTCAATGTGATTCCATCATCGCTGAATATTTGTGAGGCACCATAGGTTTCTGGTCCATAAATAGCTTTCAGGGAATCATAAAAGTACTTTGGATTGTTACTATCAGCATAAAACTGAATATCATCTGGTTTCTTACTGAGCCAAGAATCTTTACCTTGGTAGTGTACTTTTCAGGGATGTACACATTGACCATGAGGTTGACGCACTCATTGCCAGAGTGTTTGGGAGGTTCTGAAGAAAAGTATGGGAGAGAAGAGGTAGTAGACTTATTACCAAGCTGAAGTTCTACAGGGACATTGTGCTGACCCCATTATTGTATGTCTGTGAAACATGAACAGTCTATCAGTGCCACGCTAGGAAACTGAATCACTTCCATTTGAACAGTCTTAGGAAGATTCTGAAGATCATCTAGTAAGATAGGGTACCAGACACTGAGGTCCTTGCTCAAACTAAGCTGGCAAACATTCAAACTATTCTTCAGAGAGCATAACTCTGATGGGCTGGACACGGTATTCTAACGCAAAATGTACCCTTGCCAAAAAGACTATTTTATGGAGAACTCGCATGCAGTAAGCAATCACATGGTGGTCAGAAGAAGTGATACAAGGACACTCTCAAGGACTCTCTCAGGAACTTTGGATTTGATTGTGTGACATTGGAGACACTGGCACAGGACAGCTCAGCATAGTGTGCCCACATCAGAAAGGGTGCTGTATTCTATGAGCAAAGCAGAATTGAAACAGCACAAAGGAAACATAGGACATGTGATTTTTGGAGAAATCACCCCAAATGTTCACACAGACTTATCTGTACCCCACCCGTGGCAGAGTATTCTGAGCTCATATTGGTCTGATCAGTCACAGTCAGACACACTAAAACTTAGCTTTGTTATGGTGATGTCATTTCGGTTCTGCTTGAGAATGAAGGACAACCAAACCAAGATGGGAAATCATTGATGTCTTACCATTTGTCTTGTCACTATGTTCTTCAGACCCACAGGCATTGCCATCTGATTGCCCATACACCAAAAGGATCAGACCCACAGGCATTGCCATCTGATTGCCCATACACCAAAAGGATGTTATTTATACTGAAGTAGTCACACTACACATGCACCCTTAAAACACTTACACCCTTCTATCCTCCCAGCAGCTGAACCCTCCTTTATATTTTTAACTCCTATAGAATGTGAAGTGTTTGAGATCATGAATTCTCTTGATTTTCCATTTGTATCTTGGTATTCAGCACACTATATAGCACATAGCAAGTGCTATATACAAATTATTTTTCATTCGTTCATTTGTTCATTCTTTCATTTGCATGTTCATTCATTCATTTAAAAGTAAAGGAGTTAATTCGTTTAGATGAGGAGGACAATAGCATCAACAGAGATAGCAGGTCAAAAATAGAATATCCCACTCTGTTTGGGTGGTGGTATAATAGTGAAGTGTTTGCCAAATGAAGCAGAAAGCATTTTATTTATTGTTCTCAAACAAACCATAGTGCCCAGTCACTGAAAAAAAAAATGCCTCTAAAGAATGATATGTTATTCTGAGGGAATAAGTAGACATGAGGGGAAATGGAGATTTTTCAGGACAGAGTTTTGAGCAACGACCATTCTAAAGAGAGTCGAAGGGAATCTAAAAAATGGGACCATTTTCATGCCCATTCTCAGGAATATTTCATGAACTGCCAAAGTAAAAATAATAAAGATTTCTTCTACTATTTAATCACAAAATTGGAAGAGTCCTAGTGAGTCATCTTGTCTAAGCTATGCCTGAATAAGAACCTCTTCTAGATAAATCCAGCAACTGATCACTGAGCCTTTGTTTGAACACCTCTGATGAAAAGGAATCTAACAATTTCCTAAGGCAGCCCATTTCACTTTTGGATATTTCCATTAGGAATTTTATCCTTAAATCAAGCCCAGATGTTCCTTTCTACAACTTTTATGTTGTAGATGTTAATATAAAAATATAAGACATCCCCTACTGAGTGGTCAGATTGGATCCAGTTCAGCGTAGGGTATCTGACAGAAGCTTATCATATGGGAATGAATGTCAGGCAAACTTTCTTAGTACTAGCTATTGGAACCAACTCTCCTCCCCTCTCCCACTATCTACCTGGATCAAGAGCCAACATTATTAATGTAACCTCTAAGGTGGAAATCATCAGATGAAATAGGAAAGATGACAAGAAATAAAGTGAAGGACTTTTTTTAATGCAACATTGAGTGAGTAAAATGATGACAAGCAGGAACTGGACAATATGACATGGTCCTCCTGGCAAAGAACTAATCTTATACAAATCATTCCCCAAAAATAAAATCTTTTATTTAAGAAAACCCAATTACAGGTGCCAAAAGAAGATGGAGGACTAGACCTTTTCTACAGTCTCCACTAACTCTTTCTTTTTAAAAGAAGGAATTATGTTCCAGAGGTAGAGGAATTTTACAGTTGCTTCTATAAGCCAAAAAACTAAGAAGCCTGACAGGGTTATGAAGCCTAACAGCCTTAGGAATTATCAGTGGAGAACACCAAGTTCTAAGATGCTCATTCAGCAACACTGCCACCCCTCTCCCAAAAAGCCTCCACATTCTGGCAAGGTGTACTAAGAGATTCATAAGCTTTCATTTTGCAACCCAATCAGCATTTTTTTTCTGTAACTGCTTGTCTCTGCCTGGCATACATCCTGCCCCTGCCCTCATTGCTTCACTCTGGGGCACCATGTAGCAGATTTCAAACTAGCCACTTGTGGAGGATAGGAAGGTGAAGGAGGGCAGGATCTTGCCTTGCCTAGGACATCAGAGTTCAACAAGAGAACTTAAAAATTGAGGGACCAGGAGATGAGCACTAGTATGTGGATATACATGAGACCTGAATGAAAGAGTGCTGGCATAGACCTGGAGTCAGCCCTGACATCCCAGAAATTATTTAGAGAGTAAGGCCAGTGAAAAGTGAATTTCTAAAGAAGGCTAAAGCTGGTTTCAAAGGAGAAGGAGTCAGAAATTGAGCCACAGAAGAATGAAAGAGGAAGAAAGGCCAAAATCACAAAAGATCTTAGGAAGAAGCAAACTCAGTTAAAAAGCTAGAATAGGAAATAACAACAAAGGCTTTCAAAAAGAAGGAAAAATATTTTTCAAGACATCTAAAATACTATTAATGTCTCTTAATAAATATTTATTGGAAGAAAAAGGAAATTGAATCAAACCAGTGGATTCTTAAGAAAATATGAGATCCCAGCAGAGGGCTCCAGAATGAATCAAAAGAGAAATGAGATTCTTGAAAGAAGGTAAAAGGGGAACAAATGGAAGAATTTGTGGGCTGCACAACAGAAATATTTAGCAGGAAAGAAAATTGTGAATCTGTAGTGGTAAGTCTCTTCAAAGAAATAATAAACTAGGAATATAACTATACCAAATTAAGAGGAAAATCCTGAAAAAAGAAAAAAAAAAGCAGCAAAACCCAGTGATTTCACAGAAATACATGACCTACAAGCAAAATCCATTGGTCTCAAAGTCATGATTCCCAGAGATAATTGAAGGAGTGTAGACCTCCCTGAAGAAGATAATAAGTCAAAAAAACTTGAATCTTACATTATGATAAAACTAGCTGGAACTTTTGAACTCTAAAAATAGGGGACCAACCAATAGGATCTACAAATCACATCTTGGGGGAAATAAAAGTTTAAGTTTCAAATTCCAGGACACATCACGGTTAAATTTAACAATTCCAGGGACAAACAACAAATTCTGCAAGTATGAGGGGAAAGTCCTTCAGATATGAAGGAAAGGTCATTTGAATAACACAATAGTGTTTTGCTCCCAATAGAAATCACAGAAAGAACATGATAATATATTCTGAAAAGCAAGGAAGCTCAGGATGCAACTGAAAATGACATTCCCTGAAAATCTGAGTGTAATCAATGAGAAAAGATCCATTTTAAAAGAGACATTTGAAGTATTCTTTAAGGAAAAGTGAGCAGTTATTCAACTTGCAAATGCACCAACCAATCATCTGCAAACAGAAAATCAAGCACTAACACTCCCTCCCCTTTGGTCTCGGCTTGCAGCATTTTCAGTGTGGTAATTGACCTTGATGCCATGTTCATTCTCATTGAAAGCATTTGACAACATGGCTGAAAACATTACACTAAAAAGTATGGGGGCAAGCACACAGCCCTGTTTTACTCCATTGGTTACTGGGAAGGCAGAAGAGCATTTTCCACTGTCCAGAATCCAGGTAAACATGCCATCATGAAATTATTGTACAATATTGATAAACTTCTTTATGACTAACAGTATCAAAGATCTTGGTCAGATCTACAAACATTGTGTACAAACCTCTGTTCTGCTCCAGGCATTTCTCCTGGAGTTGTCAGGCAGCAAACACCATATTGAATGTTCCTCGCCCCTTTCTGAAGCCACACTGGCTCTCAGGGAGATGTCCAGCTTCCAGGTGAAGGATCAGTCTATTAAGGAGGGCTCTAGCAAGAAGCTAGCCAGCAATGACTAAGAGAGAAACACCCCCCACCCCATGACTGTCACAGGACAATCTACTTCCTTTGCTTTTATAGAAGTGGACAATGGAGGCATCCTTGAATTCCTGGGGAATAGACCTCCTCTTGCCATAAAACCTAGAAAATTTCAGTCAGCTTTTCTGTGAGCAATAGACCCCTACCTTGTAAATCTCAGCTGGAACAGAATCAGAACCAGGGGCTTTGCCATATGAAAGGAGCCTAATGGCCCTCAAAACCTCTTCATCAGTTGGAAGTTCAGCTAAGGAGGGATTGACTTCAGCTTCAGCATTGAGTGATGATGGTTTGTTGAGAACACTAAGGAAGTGTTCAACTCATCTCTCTAGGATCGTATCTTTATCACTAATCAACGTGGCTCCATCAGCATTGAGTAGTTGTGATGCACCATAGGTTTTTGGTCCATAAATAGCCTTCAGAGAATCATAAAAGCAATTTGGATTATTACTATCAGCATAAAACTGAATTTTATCTACCTTCTAACTAAGCATCCCGCATTTCTTTAAGCTTTGCTTGTACTCAATGCAGCCTCTGAAGCTGAGATGCCGCAAAGTATGAATCAATCCTCTCCTTCCTGTGCTAATTTTGGCCTAGCAACACCAAGAAAACACAGGTGCTCCATCAGTCATCATCATACCATCCATATGAGGAACCACTGGTTACAGCAAGTGGAGAAGTTTTGAATACTGTGGATAAATTCACTTCCCTTGGTAGTGTACTTTCCAGGGATGTAGACATCGATAATGAGATTGACACATGCAATGCCAGAGATAGCTCAGTGTTTGGGAGGTTCTGAAGAAAGGTTTGGGAGAGAAGAGTTATTAGACTGACTACCAAACTGAAGGTCTACATACCTGTTGTGTTGACCTCATTACTGTATGCCTATAAAACATGGACTCTCTACCAATGCCATGCCAGGAAATTAAATCATTTCCATTTGAAATGTCTTAGGAAGATTCTGAAGATCACCTGGCAGAATAAGGTACCAGATATTGAGGTCCTTGCTTGAACTAAACTGTCAATCATTCACACTGTACTTTAAAGATTGCAACTCCAATAGGCTGGCCATATTGTGCAAATGCAAAACATATATTCGCAAAAATAATATTTTATGGAGAACTCAGAGCAAGCAATCACACAGTGGTCAGAAGAAGCAATACAAGGACACTCTCAAGGTCTGTCTCAAGAGCTTTAGAACTAATTTCATGACATGGGAGACACTAGCACAGGACTGCTCAGCATGGTGCTTCATATCAGAGAAGGTACTGTGCTCTATGAGCAAAGCAGAATTGAAACAGCACAAAGGAAGTGTAAGATACACAAATTTAGAGTATCCACCCCAAATGTTCACACAGACTACCTATGTCCAATCTGTGGTAGAGCATTCCAAGCTCGTATTGTTCTGATCAGCCACCGTTGGACACACTGAAACTTGACCTTATCACAATGATGTCCTTTTGGTCCTCTTCGAGAACAAAGAACAATAACCTATCAACCAACCAATGCCAAACAAGAGAAAATCAAGGAAGCTAAATAAACACAATTACCAAAGAAATTACAAGCAAAGAAATAAATTATCCTATGTCCAGAGACTAATAAAAGGAAAAAAAAACTAGAAAAAAGGAAGATATCTATGGGTTTAAAAAACACATGAAAACCATTAGGAGATTTCTTTTTAAAAGTACACAATGGAATGAAGATGAAAGTAGAACTTTAAAAATTGGAAGTGGCAATAAAGCAATATGCCTGTAACACCATTAAATAAACCTCCCAATCACCTGCCCTAAGGTGAAACAAAGCACTTCGTAGGAATAAACTGAAAAAAATAGGAAGATACATAAATGGGGAAAGGGGAAGTAAAAGAGATAGGGAAATGTATCATATGTCTAATTAAGTCAATAGTAACCACTGAAATGAAAATCCTGAAGTATCTCAAGGGGGGGCGGGAATCAGAGAATGGGTAATGTGGCAAAGGGAAAGACTGAAATAGTAGAGAAAGAAAGGGGGAGAACTTGATTCAGTGGAAGGGGTGGCATTAGCATGGGTTGAAAATTATATTGTGTAATGAGGGATGGGGATCTTGCAATGGGTCTAACCTTTAGCGATTTTGTGCCCAAGGATCTGTCTTTCTAGAACAGTGTGCCTTAATGGAGAAAATCCTGCCTCAAGAAAAAGAAAAACTGGATATGCTAGAGCAACTGACACATAGAAGGACTGGAGAGCATAGATGCCGAGAAGCAATTCTGGGGAAAAAAATGACAAAGACTAGAGGCAACCAGGTGACCCCATGAATTCAGTACTAGGCTTGGCATGAAGAAGAGCTGAGATCAAATCTGGGATAAATTTTTTAGTAGTTGTGTGACTCTGAACAATTCACTTAACCTCTGCATGCTTCAGATTTCTCAAATCTAAGATGGGCATCATAATAGCACCTACCTCACATGTCATCGTGGGAATCAAAGGAGATAATATTTGTAAAACATTTAGCATAGTGCCTGACAAAGTTCCCATAAAATAGATTATGAAAAAAATGTAAAGACAAAAAGTTTTTTAAAGCAGAAGATGAATTTTAATATTCCTAATTCAAAACAAAGAAATACTTGAGAGACAAATGGAGGAAAATATTATACTACTATAACATTTAATGTGAATAGATTAAATAGTCTAATCCAATAAATAACATGAAAGATAATGAGAGATAGGATAAGAAAGAAAATTATACAAAGTGTTACTTTAAAAAGTCCCATCTAAAAAGAAAGGAATACCCAAAAGAAAAATTAATACTTAGAACAAAAATTACTATGTATCAGATCAATAAAAAAATGAACAGGAGTTGCAGTCATGCTACAAAAGAAGCAAAAACAAATATTCACAATATAGATGTGAGAAAAGAAATCACATCACACTGAAAGGAATTATACACAATAAATATTAAAAGCATACACTCCAATTGCTTTAATATCTAAATTTTTAAAGAAAAAAATTGAATTAGAGAATACAGACGGTCTAATGCAATAGTGTAATGCGAATGTGATATCCATAGCAGCTGCTATGAATACATGCATATCTCCATGGTTGGTTTGCAAAATATAACAAACTCTCCTCCATTAATACAAAATCAAAATATTTATTTGAAATATCCCTGTAAGGATACCAGAAGGCAAGATTTAGTAAATCACCAATCCAGGGAGTAGCCAACATTTCTCTTTGAAGCCACAGCAAGAACAAGTTCCCCTAGGCAAGCTCTTCCCTCAGCCTCTCTCTTTTCTCCTCAGCTTTGTCTCTCTGCCTGCTTCTCTCTTCTCACAGTTTTTCCTCCAAGCAATACAATATACATTGTTTCCAATCAAAGATTCAGCACTTGATTTACTAACAGCTTGAAAATCAGTATTTAATTGGAAAGGTGTGGTAATCCCTGTAGCCCAGAGTCTAATTGGCTCTGTGCCAGGCTCCATGTGAGGCCCTTTTAATGGGCAGGGAAGATCTTATATACCATTAACCTTACACCAAAGCAAACATTTGTTTTGCTTGGCTCTATGTGATTGTAACAGAAATTTAGTCTTTCTTGCATTCTCAACTGAGGGAAAGGGGAGAATGGAGGGAGAGAAGAAAGACTCTTGCTAATTAAAAAAAAATTAATTAAAAGAACAAGCATGGATCTAAAAGAGAAATATTAGAAAACACCTCTCCCAACTTCCCTGCAGAGGTTGAAGTTTCATTGGATAGAGAACAATATGTTTTCAGAAATGTTTTTTTCAGTATGTCAATGTTTTGTTGAATTTTTTCAATCTTCCTTTTCTCTTTAAAAGCTTTTTTATATCAGATGGTTATTTGGAAAGAGGGGGAAGAATACAGGAGGAAATTTAAGCTATATAAAAAAAGAAAAAGTCAATAATTTTAAGGAAACAATTTTTATTCCCCAGAAGAAAATATTATGAATCTAGCATTCAGCATCCAAAAATTTTTCTAACCAGGCTTGGCAACCAATGATACTGATCTAAAGAAGAATTCTAATGATTTTCAGTGATATATATATATGTATATATATATATACATATATATATATGTGTGTGTATATATATATACATGTATATATATACACACACATATATATGAATATATACAATTTCTCCTACAAGGGCCATATACAAACTTGAAAAACAGAAAAGTATGTGTTTTGTATGTGGTGCTTTCATACTTCTCTTACCTCTTGGAAGCTCCCTTCCATGGTTCTCAGCAGTTTGCGATCTTCCTGATTTTCTGTGGATATCAATAAGTACCCACTGTGACACCCAGACCAAACCTGCTTCCATTCACAATGGCCCACCTCCACAAATCCCTTCTTCTCAGTTAAAATTCCAAACCTATTGGTATGGATAATCTCAACTAGGTTTTAATATATATATATATATATATATATATATATATTTTGGAAGGGAGGTCAGTCTTATTATCTGATTAAAATAGTTCGCACTAATTAATATTACATGTGAATTTAACTTTCCTTGAGGTAATGATATTGACATTGTTTAATGAGGTATGTATCTAAAGTGTCATGCAAATGAAATAGAAATATGAGCTATTAGTGAAAGTTTTAAAGGAGTTTTTTGGAAGTGGGGTGGGAGGAGTCTTCTAAGTACCCTATGCCTACTTGAGATCCCTTTCTTTACTACTTATGACATGAAGAACTGCTTCCTTTCTTTCTTTCCCCTAATGACAATCTTCTCACCATTTTATTTTTCCTAAAAGCTATATTCCTCAAGTTCTTGAGGATCTCAGTATCTACAGCAAATGCATCCTTGACCTGCAGTGTGCACTGGTTCTCTTCTATTACTGTGACAAATATTTTTGGCATATAGATATATAGATGTATGTGTATATATTATATAATATATATATACACCTATTTTATGCCATTTTGTCAAAAAGTCATTGAAACAATCTAGTTATGTTGTCACATCTTCCAAGGAATGACAATGATCTTGATATAGAAATGGGATATACCCTGTTGTAAAATATTCTATAAGGTAGTGTTGTGTTCTACTCAATCCAAAGCTTCTTTGTAATCAACAAACAATAACAGTAGTGGAAAAGCAATGACATTGACCATCCTAATTTCATGTAATATTTAAACCAATGAAAGTTAATTGCTATAACAACAAAACCAAAAAAAGATCAGAAAACATCTTAGTCAGAAACATTTGACTTACTTATCAGAGAGAGGGAAAGAAAGATAACCACCACTGACAAGACCAGGTTAGAATATAGTATCATCTGTAACAAAGATAAACTACAGGCAATTACGAATGGTTGTAGCAGCGAGGACCCCAGCATACACAGGAGGGCATGCTATACGTGTTCTTAGATCTGCTTTTCTAAAAGGAAAGAAACTTTTGAGGGATCAACGATCTTCTTTAATCACATTCACTAGCAGAGAAAATACAAGCAGAGAAATAAAAACCAACAAACAGGGCTTCTAGCTGTCTGACTACAACAGCACATACATCACAGATCAACAGACAGGTCCAACTGTCTGACCGTTACATGTATACATAGGTACCAGAGAGAGAAGTACCAATAACTGGGTTGTCAAAGCTGGGAGGGCTCTTAGTAGCTACCCAGAGTCTCATCTGGTATGTGAACCTTCTTCCAAAAAGGAAGCCCCAAGTAAAACCTCATTTCAGAGGATAAATACACTTTTCAGAGATAGAGGGCATGACCCTGGTGACTCAGTGTCTCATTAGAAACAAAAGGTGTGGGCCTTCCTACAAAACAAGTCTCCCCTAATCAAGCTTCCCTAAATAGGTTTCACCTGAGGCCTATTAATGGGCAGGGAAGATCTTTACCCTTTCCTCCCACACACCATTAATTTTGCATTAACATTACAGTGGCATCATCTCACAAAGCAGAGAGAGGCAGTAGAGGGCAAAATCATTCCAAAGAAAGTGTGGTAATACATACAACTAAGGGCATTCAAGGATGAAAACAGAAAGAGGATGACAGAAGAAAAATTGAGATTTACCAAAAGACAGACAGACAGACAGACAGACAGACAGACAGACAGACAGACAGACAGATAGATAGATAGATAGATAGATAGATAGATAGATAGATGTTGTTCATATGTCTGTGTGTATTTCTTCATCAAGAATAGTAGAATTGTACCCAAATATCACAATCCCTAAGGCACTTACACAGATAGTAGAAGTAGCAGTAAAGAAAAAAAGATAAGCATATAAAGAAGAGATCCATGCTGAATGTGATAAAATTGGGTTTTTTAATGTTATTTATTTTAATATTTTTTAAATTAAGCTACAAATTTTCTCCCTCCTTCCCACTCCTGAGAAGGTAAGCAAAATCATATCAGTTGTATACATATTATATACATGTGAAATCAAGCAAAATATATTTTATATTGGCCATATTGAAGGAAGAGACAAAGGAAAGAAGGAAGGAAGGAAGGAAGGAAGGAAGGAAGGAAGGAAGGAAGGAAGGAAGGAAGGAAGGAAGGAAGGAAGGAAGGAAGGAAGGAAGGAAGGAAGGAAGGAAGGAAGGAAGGAAGGAAGGAAGGAAGGATTCAAGAGGTTTAAATCACCAAATGATATCATTTGCACATTCCAAACTAGGAGTGGGGAACCTGCCTTGAGACCACATGTCACCCTCTATGTCCTCAAAAGCAGCTGATCCTTTAACTAAATCCAAATGTCACAGAATAATTCCACTTAATAAATTTCTTCTCAGTCAAAAGGCCACACCTAAGGACCTAGAAGGCCACATGTGGCCTGGAGGCTGCAGGTTCCCTACCCTTGTTATAAATTATTGTACCTGATTGATGACAAACCACTCCACCCAAAAGGATGATGACCCCACCTATATACATTAGTGGATGCTTCTGTTGAGTTAGCCTGAACTGAGCAGTCTCTGCCCTACTTAGTGAGGCAGATCCTCAGCCAGTCTGCCAGCAAGCCTATGCTCAAACTTTTCAAATTGTTAGACTGGCCAATATATTCTACTATCATAGCCTTTAAGAATCCAGAGTTCCTTCTATATCATGATGAAACATTAGAGTAGCCCAGAACAAACTGCAGAGATTTTTTAAAAAATTAAATAACTTATCCTTGTGTCTTCAGGGTCTTTTAAGAAAAAATGTTATATTGACGTCTATGATCCATTGCCGTCACAAGGTAGAATGTAAGCTCCCTGAGGACAGGTACTATTTAATTTTTCTGTCTTTGAGTCCCCAATAATTAGCACATTATCCAACATATAATAGGTATCTAATTCTTATTGAACTATGTTTGTATGAATTTATCCAACAAAATGTGTATATCACCAAAGATAGATATGTAATTTTTTAGCTATTACTTATTAGTGAATCCCATATTCAACATTAACTGAATGTGCCCAATTGGAATTATCTTCCATTTCTTTAAGGTAGATAGAAACTCAGGTAAGAGAATCATGGGTAAGAATCATGATGTAGAGATCATCATTTACAGTTGACTCAACATTACATGCTCTTTGCTTTCCAATTAGCCTCCCAGCTCTCATAAGCACCAAATAGCTCAGAAGAGAAAAGCCTGATTTCTCAATGATTTGGTTCATTGCCAATCACTTCTAAAGAGCTGGAAACAATGATGGGATATATAAATCTCATTATCATAATCATTTTAATTAGCTCTAAGTATGAAATTTAGGTTTACTTTAGTTTTTGCGTAGATTATGTTAAAAATACACATAAGAAGCATTCCTACTTTCAAAGAAGGGTTTCTTATCTAGACCTTATTTTCTTCCTATAAAATGGGATTTAGATCAGGGATCTTACCCCTCTAAGGTACATTAATGTAGGCATTTGTCTTTTTTTATCATATATATATATGTAATCAAATTAACAAATCTTTGTGGGGAAAAATTGCATAATAGTGATATAAGTCGATAAGTACTATAAAGTAAAAGCACAATATTGGGATTGGATTGTTACTAAACTATCTCTATGACCACTAAGATCCCTCCAAGTTCTAAACATTTATGATTCTAATCAAACTGGATCATAAGAGCTAGAGCAAGAATGAATGTTCAAAGCTATTTTGTCCAAATCCTTTATTTTACAGATGAGAAAATTGAGACTCAGAGAGGTTGCCCAGGATCACATAAGTATCAAGCTAGGGTTTGACCCTCAGCATTCCGACCCCAAATCCAACACTTTTGTCCCTCCAGCTACATCTAAATGGAGCTTGCGTCCCCCTGCAACCTTTCATTCTTCTCATACCTTAGAGGCCTCGCCCATTTCCCCATGTTCAAGGATCCAATGACAGGTCTTTTTGTTATTCATCAAACAAAACATTGGATCTACCAATTGGCATTTTCATTGCCTGTCCCCCATGACTAGAATGTTTTCTTTCCTCATTTCCATCTCCTGGTCTTCCTGGTTTCCTTCAATTTCAGGTAAAAGCCTACCTTCTACAGGAAGTCTTTCCCAATCCTTTTTAATTCTAGTGCCTTTTTTCGGTTGACTATTTCCAATTTGTCCTGTATACAGATTGTTTGTACGTAGTTGTTTGAATATTGTGTCCTCCATTAGACCTTGAGTTCAAGAGGTGGAACTGTGGTTTACATTTCTCATTTTTTTGTAACCCCTGTGTTTAGCACAGTTCAAGGTAAATCATAAGACATTTAATAAATGTTTATTAACTAGAATTTAAATCCCAGAATAAACAAATACCTAGATCAATCTAAGCTTTACTGAAAACCCTGTGCTAGAAGTAAAGGAATTCAAAGTAACTTTCTGTTTTCCTCTCCTCCTGTTCTAGGAGTTACTTTGCTTCTCACTCACAGGAACTGGAGATAATAGGTATTAGTAAACTCAGTAGGATTTTGAAGTATCAGGGAGGTCATATTACAGTCTATCAACTGTCATCAAAACCTTAATTAGAAATTTGTGTCTAAAAGGGAATTAGTAAGAAGGTTGAAAAACTCAGAACATTAGGATATGAGACAATAATAAATTCTATATTAATTAATCACCATGTAAATGTTCCCACCAGTAATCTGTCCATCACCTTTTCTCATCTGGCTACCTATTTCCTTATTACTTTGGAGAGAGGAAGTTAGTTTCTCAGTCACTTTTGGCTAAAACAAAATGGATGTGGATTTATTCTATTTTGTGAACTTGCAAATGGAGACACAGGGAGGTAGAAGATTCATTATGGGCTTAACTTACTTGGCATTTTCATTGCCAGTCCCCCATACCTGGAATATTCTCCCTCTTCATCTGTGCCCCATGGGTTTCCTGGTTTCCTTCAAGCTAAGACCTGATGATTTTGCCTCCTTAACATCTCTTGCATACACCCCCATCTCTTCTGACACTGCCACCCACCTGGTGCATTTTCTAATCATGTTGCACCTGGATTATTGCAATAACCTGCTGGTGGATCTGTCTGCCATACATCTCTTCCAATGACAGTCCATCTTCCGCTCAATGATCAAAGTGAGCAAGACTTGTCTTTCTTTGTATCCCCAGTGTTTAGCACAATACCAGACATTAATCAAATATTTCTGAACATACTGACTTTACAATCATAGTTCTAGGCAATTTGGCTCTTATTCCCTGCATTTCCTACTTTTGTCTACTCCTAAAAAAGAAAATCCAAGAAATTGGATAGGTGGAAACCAAGCTCCCTGAAAACATGGCTTATATTCATGCATAAACATATCTATGTTTGTGCACAGCTATATAGAATATGTTTTCTCTGAACAGGATGGTCTAACACAAAATTTTCCACAACCATGTATGATTTGTTTACAAAGGTCTGAAGATACTTTTAACCACATAAGAGAGCAATTTAATCATGATCTCTTATGGCAAGAGCTTGTTTCATTAATTTCAATCACTGATGTTTGGGTTTCATTTACTCCTCTTTCTCAGTAACCCAACTTTGATTGATTTCCCAGAATTTATTCCATCCTCTAGGCAAGTTATGCATTGATTTATAAAGTGTGAGATTTCCAGTCAATGCAGTCTCCTGGATGTTATTTATTTATGATATCCAAGAGAGATTTACCCCTTTAGACACAAGTTTCAAAATTAGGACTGTTTGTACCTTCCTGGAGGATAAGTTTGACTATTCATTGTCATTTTTAATAGTGGAAATGGAATAATAATTCATTACTAATATTATTCTTTTTACTTTCATAGATGCATAGAGAAAAAAGTATGAAATAGTATATGAAGAGGCAGGATTAAAGTCAGGAAGACTTAGGTTCAGATCTGTGCCTGTGACACATAATGACTGTGTGGTTTTGTGTAATTCACTTAACTTTTCAATATACCTGGCTCCTTTCTAAGACTATAAATTTCAGGAGAGTTAATATGGAGAATCTCTTCACCAGGAATTCTCTGCAAATTGAGACCCCAAAGCACAAACTTCCCTTTAAAAAACCTTAAGTTTCTGAAATGATGGATTACTTTTAAACACCGTCCTGTTCATCTCCAAACACTGACCTGAATTTTGATTTACAATGCAAAAATCTAGGAGGGAAAGGATCAATCAAAACTGTTTTCTTCTTTCTTTCATTTTAACAATGTAAACTAATGCTTATTGTCCAGTTCTGATTTAGTTCATCAGACTATATAGTCACTGTAATAACTGGCAAGGTTTAATCAACCATTTGTGAATCAGTATCCTGCTACTGGACAAAAGATTAGTTATGATGGTCAAGTTTAGGAAGATATTTGTATTTAGACAGAGGTGTCTTACTTTTCCATTTCTAAGATCTCTCCATCCAGTAAGACAGAATCATTTGTTCAATAATCAATTTTTTTTCTTTTTATTGCCTGCTTTGATCTTTTAATCAGAATGCATTAAAGTTTTTTTTCTAAAACATAAATCAAATTCAATAATTTTTCATTCTATTACAGGAAAAAGTATAATGGGGAAATAAAGTTTAAATGCATAGGCCAGAGATTGTAAGACAGTAGATTTTTTGAGCTGAAAGGGATCTTGAAAGTTAATGACTCCAACACTCCATTTTACAGGTAAGGAAACTGAGGCCCAGAGAGGTTAAATCACTTATGCAATATCACACAAGTTCTAAATAGAGAAGCCAGGATTTAAACTCAGGTCTCCAATTCTGAATCAATTGTTCATTTGTTTTGGCCTACTTCTTTTACCCACTGGATTCCTAAGATAGTTGCTATTAACACTGATTCGGCAGATCTTGGAAAAGATCATCTTACAGTAAATTTATAATATCCTAGAGGTCACAGGGCAGTAACTCAGGGCTGATTGAGCTAATGGGGAGCATGTGCTGAAGTATGCCCAGGAAGAAAAAGTCTAGTAGCTACTCTAGGTCTACCAGCCAAGGTACTGAGTTCAAACAATGTCAAAAAGTAGCACCAGTAAGTAGGAGAGAGGTAATCAGAACAGGGGCTATTTACTTTCTGACCAGGACAGTGGCTGTTTGCATTCTGCCTGGGTAGGTTGACAAGGCCTCAATCATGTCTCTTTGCAGTTAGACAGAACTCCAAAAATGCACTCACTTTCTGGAAAGCAGCATCAGAGGTGATATCTAAGCCTCTAGAGGACCTTAAGTCTACAAAATAATGATGATGACGATGATGATGATGATGACAGCACTGCATCCACCTCCCTCCGCGAACTACCTAAAAAAGTAGGATCCCAATCCTAATGTGTCTCAGGGACTGGGTTGGAAAAGTTCTTTACCGCACAATTATTCTAGTTGTCATTGCCATTGGTGGAAACAGAGACTGCTCTACCTTCCATTTCAATACAGTTTAATATATATTCATTAAGCACCTACCCTCAAAGAAATATGCCAGGTACTTGGGATACAAAGATAAAAGAAAAAAAAAAAACAGTACCTGTGTTGGAGAAGCTACTGTCCCTCTGGGGGAACTTCAATATGGCCACAAGTAAACATAAAGAATGCAAATTAATATAAAATAATTTTTAACTGAGGAATCAAGAAAGTTCAAAAAAGTTAAAAGGTTTAAGAAAGTAGATTTCTGGGGGGACACTATTTTTTTTAAAAGGTCAGTAGGACAAGTAAGTTTGGGACCCTCTGTGATTAAAAAATCCATTTCCAAGTGTGATTGCAACTTCCATTATACATCTTTTACTCTATTCTTTTATATCTACTAACAAGGCTGCTACTCTAACTTGAGCCCTTGTCATCCTCTCAGACCACTAAAACAACACATTCACCAAATTTTAGAGTCAGAAGGAACTTCAGAAAGTCATCAAGTCCAACCTACATATGAATGAGAATCTAATCTTCCAAACTTTCCTATTTCGGTCGTGGGCACCATCACCCTTTTAGTCATATAGGTTTGCGAACTTGGCCATTTGCTTGACTCCTCATTTTCTTTCACCCACTTATTCAAACAGTTGTCCAGCATGGTTATTCTATAACAGTTCTCACACCTGTTCATTTTTTCTATTCAAAAGGCCACCATCCTAGTTCGGGCCCTCATCACCTTTGCCCTACATCACTGGAGTAGCCTCCTCCTTGCCCTCCCTACCTCATCTGTCTCCAATCCAAAACATCCTACATGCAGCTGTAAAGAGATTTCCTTACATAATCTGACCATGTCAGTCCCCTACTCAATAAACTCCAGGGGCTCCCTAGTGAATGAATGGATACAAAATATATTTATCAACACATTACTATGTGCCAGACAAAATGCTAAATATAGGGATAGAAATTGGATCAACTATAAACTCTTCTGTTTGGCTTTCAAAGCTTTCAAGCCTATCTTTCCAGTCTCACACATTATTCCACTTCACATATACTATTGTCTAGACAAACTGACCATTGTACTGTTCCTCATTCATCACACTCAACCCCCCATCTTCATGCCTTTGCATTGACCATTCGTCATTCCTGAAATTCACTCCCTCTTTATACCTCTTAGAATGACTTTTTCAGTCAAAGCCTATTACAAGTATTACCCTCTCCTTGAGGTTTTTCCTGATTTGCCCTGCTGTTAACATCTTCCCCTGCTATATTAGCTTGTTATGCATTTGTGTGTATATATATCTGCACACAAAAATAAACACACATATGCCAAAAAGACAAAAAAAAAAATCCTACCTTGCTAACCTTTATTGATAGAATTACTTTCTCATCTGAGATTTTCCTATGCTAATGACATTACAAATCTGCTCTTAACACTCAGCACAATGCTTTACACTTAGTGAGTGCTTAATAAATATTGGCTAAATTGAACTGGTCACATGACTAGTAATTTAAGACTTACAATGTACCTTATTGACAAACACTTTCTATTGTGCAAATAGTATGATCCCTATTTTACTGATGGACAATCAGAGGCACAAATTATCGCCTTAGGTAAGAAATGACCAGAGCAAGGATTCTAACTCTGATGTCTCCTGTCTCAGAAAAGCCACTGTCCCTATGACATTGTACTTCTCTGATGCCTGTATTATAGGATATATTAGGATGCTGTAAGAGTAATTTTGCCCAATGGAACTTTCTCCTGGGGGAATCAGGGATTTAAAAGCTGAAAGAATTTAAAGAACTGAAGAGAGCTCCAGGTCAAGGATCTGTCAGTCACACCATTTCAATATTAATTCTGGTCCTTTATTTATTTCAAGTAAACTCCTGATTTGATTTTATTTCTCTAGCATCCTTGCCTAGTGGAAAGAGATGTTTCACATTTTAAATTATTTGGTTGACTTTCTGATAAAAATCAGTTACCATATGTTTGTCACGAACCAATTTTTCCAAGACTTGGTCAGCTCCGAACCATTAATCCAATCCAAAACAGCAAGCATTTATTAAATGCCTACTATATTCAAGGAACTCTGCTAGGCTCTGGGTGTACAAAAACAAAAGAAAAACAGTCATTCCCTTCAGGGAATTTATAACCTATGTTAAGATTCAAGGCCTGTAGTGCTTTAAAACCAGACTCCAAACACAGATGAGTTAACATAAATCTTGAGACCTTTTTTCTAACCATTGCCTTACCTTACCAACCGCATGTATTCTGTCCTGCTCAACTAGCATATTAACTTGAAATGTTTAATATACTTTATCAGTAATAAATATCAGGATTCTGGTAGCTTTCTCTCATATATTTATTAATCTTTTTACAAAGGAGATTGGCAATGAGCAATTTCAAAAATATAAAATAAACTTTTTTCCCTTTTGGGGAATTTAGTTCCTGAGAATATAATAAAGAGTAACATTTGTTTAGAGAGAACAAACTAAACCATTCTTTCTTTCTGCCAAGATCAGTGGACTTTATTTTATTGAACTAGATTATAGGATGCAATAATATATGTGAGCAGCTTTTTCTCTAAAATGCTGTTGATGTGATTTTTAAGAAGTTACAGGGTTTTTTCCTATTATTATGCACACAGACCAATATTCTCATAAAAAGAAATATGCTAAAAAGAAATACATTGTACTTTCTAAATGAATAGCATGCACCAAATAAAGGAGAGTATTTTAAACTTTGGGCTCTAAATTCTCTTTCCTAAGAATAAATGGCTAGGAGGACCTGTGTGCCTTTTCTTCAAACCTGAATCAGGAAAGGGAAGTCTGTCTTCTGTAAGAAAAATTAGTACACTTTGAAAAACGACTTCCCACCAGATAAACCAGAAAGAGGACTTCCCACCAGATAAACCAGAAAGAGGACTTCCCACCAGATAAACCAGAAAGAGGACTCTCTGTTGCTTTAAGACTGTGGGGACTCCTTAAGTCTCTTTGGAAAGGAAAATAAGGAAGTCTTACTAAATACTAAGTCTCTCAGGGTGAATTTGTACCAGTCACCTTCAGAAGGTCAGTGAGACCACATTACAGTTAGCATCTTATAGA
Source organism: Bettongia penicillata ogilbyi (assembly GCA_023548195.1). Classification (NCBI taxonomy): domain Eukaryota; kingdom Metazoa; phylum Chordata; class Mammalia; order Diprotodontia; family Potoroidae; genus Bettongia; species Bettongia penicillata. Next base: position 9,170,832 of record JAJHZJ010000514.1, on the reverse strand, counting down.
GCATAGAGCCCTGTGTTTTTGTTAATCATTTAAAATTTGCATTTGAAAGACATTTGTGCCAAATTTTGTTTGTCAAGGGACTGATGAATTGCTTGCGTTTTGCATAATCCATGTTTTTTTTTTCTATTTTCCCTTCGTACAGTTTGTCTCTTGGCAATTTCTCTGTTTGTTAGCACTTCCCCCATACTGGAGTGGGTCCTAAATGAGGGAAAACTCCAGTTAAGCTCCTTTTTATGCTACCCCTTTAGTAGTTCCCATGAAACCTCTAATGAAACTGCAGTAGAAACTCATGCTGTCCTTATTCTCCAAGGCACAAAGACAAGCGGACTCTTTTAAAACAACAAAACTTGTTCGATCACTCACAACAGTGATGATAAATATCAGGTTGTTCAATGACAATTTACTCTTTATACTGTGAGATATGGAGTTCCTACAGCCAACAGAAACAACTCCACTCACCTTCTGTTTATTCATGAATGAATGGTCATACCTACACACAATTGTGTAATTTATTAAATCTCCCTAGTCTTTCTTTTTTTGCCCTTTCTCCATGGAGAGGTGCTCACTATCGATTTCCAGATCCCCTATACCCTCCTGACCTTGTCTTGTTCACTGGAAAGAATCAGATATTAGTCATTTCTACTTATTGATTAATCAATCAGTTGTACTTAAGTGAGAATGAGTTTGAAAAGGATATATGTTCTCAGATGAGCATTTGCATTTTCATTCCTTCATTTCTAATTTTGGAATACAAGGCTTTTGTTCCCTTGTTAGAAAAATTTCAGACACCAGCAAGCAGGTAGGAAGATTTTAGTTTTGGCAGGACTCCCTTAAAGTCATGTTACTAGATCAGAAAAATCTGATTTTGTCCTTTTAGATTTGGGGGAGAAGGGGACAGGTCCCTCTCTCCAGCACTCTTGCTGACACCCTTCTGTGCTTGAGAACACAAGGCAGTCTCTCTACCACTTTCTTTGACTTACTAATCTTTGCACAGAAATTTCTTGATGGGATATTGTCTTTGACATGACTTTTCTTTGTAGTTAATGAGAGCTGTTGTGTAAACCCACCGTCTGAGGTCTTGAAACTCAACTCTGTTTTACTTATTTTTTTTCTACCTCTCATTATATTGGTCCTAAGAATGAATGCCTCTTTTGTTATGATTCTTTACAACTGGACTTTATGGCAGTGAGAGAAATTCATATATAGAGTAAAAAAGAGATAGAACCAAGGCTGGAAGTAAAGACAGAGGTCATCATCTGGTCCATCTAACTTCTTTTATATAGGAGGAAACTGAAGCTCGTAAAAGTTACTTGCTCTCTCCAAAGTCTCACAGTTAGAAAGTAGTGAAGCCAAGATTCAAATCTTGGTCCTCTGACTTCAGATACATCCCCCTTTCTGATATACTATGCTGCATCTTATCAGCATAATTTCCTTAGTCTAGAATCCCTTCATAGCATCATTCAGCTTCTTCATGCCCTTTTCACTATTGTGATTTTCACCAAGGTCAAAGTCTTCTTTAGCCTTACTGAAACTCACACAAAGTTAACCTGCTCAGACTCCCATATTCCTATTTACTTGGATGCTGGTAAAATGGGGCCTATCTCTGGCCCTCTAACCATCAATAAGGATCTGTTGAGCATCATTTGTGTGCTCATTGCTTTGCTGAGTCCTGGGGAATAGGGATACAGATAACTATAATACATGCTTCCTGCCTTTCATCTGAGAGGTTCCATTGAATTAATTTAGATGGACAAGCTCCATCCCTTAACAACATTTATTCACTTAACAAATGTTTACTGAGTACATACAATGTGCCCCTGCAAGGTGAGAGATGAAGAATTGTGTGCATGTTCCCTGAGTGAATATTTCATTTGATTAGAGAAATAGACAAGACATACATAGAAAAAAATGAGGCAGAGAGAATTTCACAGTAAAATGTCAATAAAATATTAAGACTGGGCTTGTACATGCTCTAGCAGTGGTCCGAAGAGGACTCTGCCCAAAGTCAGCTAAATCTGTTAATAGAGATTAAGAGAGAGGACAAATAAGCATTCTCATACAGCTTTTTTGTCCTATAGTTTTATTTTCCCTCATCTCTCTTCCTATCAGACATATACAAGTCCTGCACCTCCATTTTGTTGTGTCAAAAAGCAAGCCCCTCTGTGGGTTGCATTCTGAGTTTTTACTATAAACCAAAAGGTGATCTCTTCTGTATGTAAATGGGGACTTTAGCATACTAATTTAAGAATGATTGATTTGCGAGAGAATAATACAAATAAAAAATGTGAAAGTCAGCTAGGCACCAAGTTGGAGTCAGAGATGGAGAGAAACAGAAGTTTAAAGCTGCTGATTTGATGGAGATGGAAAGGCTGCAAGAGGAGCCAGGAGTACCTTGGCTGACCAGAGGCAAGTCAGCTAGAATATGCTGGAGAGTGGTAAGTGACCACTCCAGGGAATTTGTGCAGGAGGACAGAAAGTAGATACTGGATAATAAAGTCCTGCAAGAAACCAAGGGTAAGAAAACTGCTCAAGCAGACTTTGTGCTGGTTGTGCATATAAAAGCACAGAGAAGGTGTCTTAAAGGTCATTTAGTCTAACTCATTTTATATAAAATATACATATACACCCTCATATATACGCATGCTTTATATATGTAAATGACAATGAATCAATGGGCTTCAAAAGGAGCAATCACCTTTCAAGGTTTCTTTAACTCAGTTATTATTGCAAACAATCAATAGGCATCTATTAAGCCTACTAGATGCCAGCCACTGTATTTGTTTCTTGGGCATACAAAGACAAAGTGAAGATGCCCCCTGGGCTCATGGAGCTTACTTTCTGTAGAGGGAGACAAAGTTCCTCCAATTGGAAGTGTGTTTCCCTGCTTTGAAGCTTTTGTTTGAGGTTAGAATGAACTGGAGAAGAACTTCCTGACCCCAAGATCAGGCCCAAAGGAAGAAGCTAGATGAACTGAGAATGAGGGCCTTATCAGTATGCCCAGATTTTTGTGGCTCAATCATTTCAATCATGTCTGATTCTTCATATCCCCACTTGAGGTTTTCTTAGTAAAGATGCTTGAGTGGTTCACCATTTCTTTCTCCAGCTCATTTTATGATGAGGAAACTGAGGCAAATAGGGTTAAATGACTTGCCCAGGTTCAAAAAGCTGGCAACTGTCTGAGGCTGTTTGCAAAACATATAAATACAAATAATTTTGGAGTCACCAAAATTAGTCAGCTACAACAAATGATAAAAACTGTCAACTAAATCAGGTAAAGTTTGCTCTCCATGCCAGTGGTGATAACACACATTGATGAGATGAAGAAAATTGGATAATAGAAGCTGGCAATCAGCCTATGTGGTCTTGCTTTAGTTGCTACTGATAGATAGGTAATATCGTCAAAGTGGTAAGGATTTCTGTATATTAGCATTTTTATTTTCTTCAGAGCTAACAGAGGGCTACAAAATTATTTCTTTCAAGTAGCAAATATAATTTGAGCAATATTATAGCTTCATTTGACTGAGCCTAGCATTACAAAGTAGTATAAAAAGCAGAGATTAAAGGACCCCGCTTCATCAATGGCCTATTCTGGGTTTTCTCCATGAAGATTGACAAATATATATCATAAAAGTACTTGTACCCCAAAATAGGATCATAGATCATAATTGTGATAGAATTTGAGGGAGTCCTTGAGTACTAGAAGATGTCACCCTGCCAAGAAAGCAATGAGAAACTAGAATCACAATTCAAAAGTCTAGGTGAAAAAATATGAAGATGTGGGGACAGAGGAATAGAGTGACCAGAAAGACTGACTTGTCTAGGGTCTCTTTGGAGTCATGGTTGGGGCAGGGGGAGGGTTAGATTCAGTTTTAAAGGTTATTCATAAGTAACAACATGAAGAAATAGGAAGATGCTAAATAGAAGAATTTGCAAAGAGTTCTTTATGTTTGTATTGAAGGTCATTCCAGGCAAAGTCCATACAAGGAAAAATAAAGAGCTCATCAAACGTTCATGAGAAAATGGTAACGGCCAGCTTTGCAGCTAGGAAACCTGGGAAGGTTCCTTTCTTTTGAATTATTCTCTTTATTTCCAAAGGAATTGTTAGTGGTGTATGGTTCGTATTAGTGAGTTGTGAAATTTCCTTTACAAGCTTAATTCCTTGACAATATGTCACCCTGCCATGCTCTGGGCATTTTAATGCCATGTGAAGTATATTGATGATGACATCTACATATGGTGAGTTATATGAACAATGAGATGGTCATCATGGTGATGAACAGCACCAATAGCGCCAAAGGCATGGATGGTCATATTCCTGGAACACATCCTTGGACTTCCCCTTTAAAAGGAAAGCCAGAGAAGATATAAATGAGCAATGTTGAGAGGAGTCTTCAATTCCTGGAAAGAATTCTGCATATCAACCTGTCCTTCTGAGGAATGACTAGGTTCCAACAGAGAGGTAGCATCTGTTCAAGGAATTGACAGATTGACAGAGGAAGTCTTCCTAGGTCCAGAATCCTGGACTTGGAGAAGGAGTAAATGAACTACATCTGAACCAAGCAGGAGAACTATTAGTCCAAGTCTACTGAACTAAGAAAAAGACTTCATTCCAAAAGAAGGAACTATGTATAAGGTATAACAAGGTAAAGAGCCTCAATGGGAAAAGAAACCCAAAATGTCTTCAGATCTAGCTAAAGAACTCAGTTCTCTAGAGACAGTAAGTAACTTTCTATGAACTACCAAGCAGTGGAGAAGTAGAAACCTAATACAACCTACAAAAAGTACGTTGTGGAAGACTGAATCAATCCCACAAGAGACACAAGTTCACTGAAGAGGGAATGGAAAATACCTTTATTTTGTATGGACTCAAATATAAAATCTCTGTGATTTGTTTTTTTATTTTGTTTTGGAGTTTGTTTGGGTTTTTTGTTTATTTAGATAAAGCTCTCCTATCTTCAGTGTTTCAATATTCTTAGTACTTTCAGTCTTTCCTTTTTTATGGAAACCTAAATATAAATCAAATTCTACTGTTTAAAAGCATAAAGGGGCAGGGGGGGGGAAGAGAGAGGGGAGTGTGACATGAGCCAAAAGGTTAAAGGTCCAAGATTAATCCCAGACCTTCAGTTTTAGGATATCAGTTAAAACTATAAATTAAGAAACTGAGGCCAAAAGAGGTTGACTTTCTCAATAATTGATTGATTCACAGCATTATAGAATATAAAGGATTGGAACCCTCCTCATCCTCTTTATTTTTGTCTCAAAACTTCTATTATAATGTAAGTATTTCTATCAATATTAAGTCTCACTAGTCAGTTATATTCCAGTGATATAAACATTTGTAGAATCTACAAGTTTTAATATAGTCTATATTATATAGAATGCTTATGGGGTCTATTCCAAATTGTCTATATCAGGGATTCTTAAACTTCCCACTCATGATCTCTTTTCACCTGAGAAATTTCTATGTGACCCCAGACAAATAACTATATAAACAAACATTTGCTGATAATAAACCATAAAGAAATTTATTTTAAAGCAATTCTTTGGTATACATATAATTTTACCATTTATTAAAGATGAAAGCAAATTTGCATACTAATGAGATGGATGTGCTTGTTTATTTTTACATAAAAGATTAAATCTTGGTGGAATAATTGATAAATAATCCACATCTCCTTCAAGGACCTTATAATCTAGTAAGGAAGATAGCATGATATAACAATAATATAAGATAACATTTGAGTTCAAAAGGAGGTTAAAAATTATTGCTGTGAGATTTCAGATGATGGAAAGATCTAGCTGGAAGATCAAGAGAGGTTTCACAGAATTGGTAGAATTCAATCATGACCTTAAAGGTTGAATACTATAAATATTACATGTTTATAGGTATATCTGTATGTATATATACCTATGTATACATAAATGTATATGTGTTTTTGTATATATTCATATATAAATGACATCTTTCTTAGAGTCATTAGAGATTGTAAGAATCAAAAAGAACCTATTAAACTATTTAATCTATTTAATTTTAAACCTGTATTAAATAAGAACAGGCTAAAGCTCAAGCTGAAGAGATTTACCAAATTCCTAGAGGGGAGTAAGAAATAAAACTTTATTTGAATCCACACTGGTCCAAGAAACTTGAACCACTTTAGTATATATAATTAAAGTTTCATCCAAATAAGATGTTTTTATTTTTCACTATGAAATTTACCTCCTTAGTGAAAAAGTATGGAGAACTCTCTTCATTACATTTTGTAGTTTGGACAAATTAGACACATTCAAATATTTACTTGAAGTTACTCAATATTTCTGGAGTATTTTTAGTTGTTAAGGACAGAAATCACATATTTTGTCCTTCATTCCAAATATTCTGAATTCTTGTTGAATATAATAAGCATTTATCAAGGACTTAAGATGGGTAAAGCCCTATGTGCCAAGAATATAGAGATTAAAAATAAGACAGTCTATACTATCAAGCTTATGTTATTTTAGGGAACGTAACACATACCTACAAAATATAAAAAGTTAATACAGAGCCATTGGTGAGGAACTAACAACTGAGAGAACTGGGCTTGGCCTCAGGTAGGAGGTAGCACTGGTTCTGGGCCTTGATGGAGGCAAGGGAATTCCAAAGGGAACAAAAGAGGAGAGGCTGAGTTCCAGTTATTGTCCACAGTGTCTTCAATGGAGCAGAAATGGAAAGTGTACAAGGAACAGAAAGTAGGCCAGCCTGCCTAAAATGTAGAGTGAGCAAAGGTAAGAAAGCCTGAAAAGGTAGCCTGAGGTCAGACTGTGAAGGGCTTTACATGACAAGCAGAGGAGTTTACCCTTATTTCCTACAAGGCAACAGGAAGCCACTGGACTTTATTAAACAGAGTATCTACGTAGTCAGGAATATTAATTTAGCTGCTGCCAAGAGGATGGACTGAAGAGAGGAGACACTAGAAGTTGAAAGGAGGTTACTGAAATAATCCAAGAGAGAGGTAAGGTGGGACTTGACCAAGGTTGCATGTGCATGGAGGGAGGGACTTGATAGAATTAGTCAATTTAGCAACCAATTCAAGATAGAAGGAAGAAGAATTATTACATGATTTAGCAACTTAGCACATAGAAAAAGTTGTAATTGGAATTTAAAGTTTAGTTCACTCATTCAACAAAATTTACTCCATCTAATAACATGTGAAATTGTATTGGGTTACTATGAAAGATACAAGATAAGCAGAATCTTATCCTTGCCTTCAGGGAGCTGTCCATCTAGATAAGAAAACAGACACAGGAAGAAGTGCAGATAAATGTAATTTAAGTTATTGGAAACTGAGTGGAAGCACAAAAAGGAAGGTTGAGAATTGTATTTGAAGGTTTTTTGGAGAAGGTAATTTCTAGAATGAGAGGATTCTAGACATGTCCAGTGAGAGGCAGGAATAACAACTGTAAAAACAAGAACTATGAAAATAATAGCTGGCATTTATGTTGTGCTTTAAAGTTTATTTCATGTGATCCTCACAACAGTTCTGTGAGACAAGAGCAATTGGTATCCCGATTGTACAGACGAGATAATTGTAGCTGAAAGATTAAATGACTTGCCCAAGATATCATAGCGATGAAGTAGAGGTTGGGTTTTATTCAAGAATTGGTCTAGATAAATTCAGAGAAGTTCCTTGCCAGATTAGCTTCAGGGTTATGAAGATTTTGATCACAGAAGCATACCAGAAATTTTGAAATTGGTATTAGTGAAAAAACAGAAAAAATATCACAGGTACTTGAAGTTTTTAAAGGAATATGGGGATGAAATCAAACGAGGGTAAAATTCATATACGTAGTCTTTGTATCTTTTCTGTAATAGTTTGACCGTTGACCATTATAGCTGCTGCCAGATATAGTTGGCATGTATCAAGAGAAACCTGCCCTTTCCTTCCACCTAGACCCCACATGGGTGGGACATTTCTTTTAGACTCTTAAAAAAGAAGGGAATCAATTAATCCAATCATAGATACAAGAACTGAGGGGTCAAATCATTCAAGAGGAAATCAAGGAAGCTTTGTAGATTTAGGAAGCTGAAGAGATTTCTGGTGCCAGTGGGATTTTGTAGACCACCCAAGTGAGATGGAGACTCCAGGCAGTAACTAAAGACCAAGGAAGAGGGAAAGAAAAAGTAGCAGCTAGATCCTCATAGCTTCCAATGAAGAAGAAACAGCTCCCCAAAGAGGTGCTAGGTTTGGAGGTAGAGACTGAGATTTCCTCTGCAGCTGGAATCTCATTCAGTACAATAATGTGAGTTGTGATGACTGTGTTGAGCAGCTACAAAGGGGAGGGTGGCCACTGGAAGAGGCTGTTATTGTTTGGCTAAAGGCTTGAAACCAAGGGCTGTCTTTTCTATGCTTTTTCCCTTGTTAGTCTGTGCTTGCAGACTCTTGTTGGGGTAGGGTAGAGTAAAAACCGAGAGATACATGAAAATACATTTTGTAAGATGCTTCCCTCAAATTGTACTCATTTCTTCTTTTAAAAGAGGGGTACTCATACCAGTATTATACTGAATCCTAACTTGCCCCTCCCCAGGTCATCCTCTTATTTTTATTGCAAAAATATCTTTAGTAAACCATTGCATAGATAATAGATATTGCTTCAGACTTTGGCAAATTGAGAAACAGATGCAGGAAATTCTCAGTCTCTAATTGCTCTTGGCATCACACCAGATATACTCACAAAGAACAGGTGTTTTAAGGGAAAGTTGATTATTCTACAGAATTAGGGTTGAAAACATGCATTTGGTAATGATACCTTTTTAGAATTGTTCTAGTTCTTTATTTGTAATTCGAGGTGTTAGTATTTGCACATGGCTAGCTATAATCAAAGTTAACACTTCAGAGATGAATAGGTTAATTGATATTATTATAGACAGATTTCTGGCAAGATCAGTTAATTGGTGTACGTCAGGTAGGAAAATAGTTTGACTTTTTTCGTACAGTAAAATCATAGAGTTGCAAAATGACAGTGGATTTTATAAATCAGATCTCACTCCCTTGTCTCACAAATCAACACCTAGAAAAGTTGTCATTTAAAAAAGTCCACCCAGCTAATTGTTAAAAGAACCTTAACTAGGATCATAGAATACTAGAGTTGGAAAATACTTTAAACCTCATTCAGTTTAAGCTGTCCATCATTTTGCAAATGAGGAAACTGTGGTCAAAAAAACAGTAAGCAGGTTTGAATGCAAGTGTCTAAATGGACAAAAAAATATAGCATAATGGATCGAATGTTGGATTTGGAATCAGGAAGACCTGAGTAAAAATTCACTTACTAGTTCTGCGACCCTAACCAAGTAACACCCTCTTTGTTCTTTGGAGAACTCCTTAACATTTATCTACTAGTCTTAGATGTGTTGTCAAATTCAGGGATTGGTGGAAGGATTTCCCAGACATGGAGTTCCTCACACGGATGACTACCTCCTTGTACTTTTTATATATCCTGTCTTCTTCTTCAGTAGTGTTTCCACTATACCACACAGCTAAGGAATTTGCTCAGTGTTTTAAGAGATGAAAACTTTGTGTAAAGCCCAAAATTCCACTTACCTGAGAAATATGCGAAAGTTTAATTATGTGGATTTTCTTTTCTTTCTGCTTTTAGTTATATTGTTTGTCTGTGTCATTTCATAATCGGGAAGAATTTTTTATACCTTACTTAAAATCGTGGAACCCCAGATAAGGGGAGCTTCATTTTCTTAGTAAAGAAGTCTAGTTTTGGGTTGTTGTTCTGTTTTATGTTTTTTTTCAGGAATAATTAGGACAATGGGAAAGCCAACTGAGGCATTTCAATTAAAATCACAGAATTTATAAAGTCTTACAATGACATAATTAGATCATTAAAGGTAAAGAATGAAAAATTCTTAAGAAAGTCAAACTTTATTTGTTAGGATGAGGAGGAAGAATCTCATCCTTCAAAAGGAAGAGTGGAAATCTTTTATCACTCTTAATTAGAAAAAAATTAATAGGTTAATTGAGGAAATCATTCAGCTACCTTCACTTATTTTTCCCAAGTCACTCATTCTCTCATAATAGCTTTTGAACAAAGGCTTTGAAATGAACCCAGGCAAGTTAATAGGAAATACTTAATGGGAGTAAAGTATATAAATTTGTGTAGCATTCAAATACAAAAGAATATGTATTGTTTCCATGATGTTAAGGTCATTGTGCTAAGTGCTGAAAAAGCAATGAAATGTAAATAATCAGTCATAAATTAAATATTTATTACATACTCTTTACACAGCTGCTGGGCATAAAAAGATAGAAGCAAATAGACCCTGTCTTTAGTCAATATTCTATTGGAGAAAGATGTATTGTATACTTAGATATAGGTCATGTATTCTCAATTCCTGATAAGACACAAATCCTCCCCCATTCTCATGAGTCTCACTGTCTAGATACAAACATAGATGTATCTAATATGTGTGTGTGTGTGTGTGTGTGTGTGTGTGTGTGTGTGGTGGTAAAGGCTTTAGAGGGTTATAAAAGAAATTACTATATAAAGCCTTAGGGTGAAGCTCCTCACCAAGAGAGTTCAGGGAAGGCTTCCAAGAAGAGGTTGTGTTTTAAAAACTGTGTTGAGATTCAACAGGTAAAACTGGAAGAACATTCCAGGCTGAGAAATGGTGTGAGCAAAGGCACAAAGGTAGGAATACACAGGAGATGCAGTTTAATTTGGTTGGACAGTAGAATGCATGGAGGGGAATAATTTGTACCAAGACTGTCAAAGTCAGGTGGAGTCCCATGAATCCTAAGAAAACAAGTTTGGGAAAACCATTTCATTTTAATCAGTCAATCAATACATATTTATTAAGCATCTTCTATGTGTGGCACAACCATTGTGCAGAACCAAAAGAATGAATCTGGCTCCCTACCCTTTAGGAACTCAAAATTTAGTTGGAGTTTCCCTTAAGGAAGGAATCACTTTCAGATTTTCAGACAACACATCTTGCAATTTAGTTCTGTTTACCACATCACTCTCCTACTCGTGTGTTTACAGTAACTTCCTATTATCTCTCATATGGGGTACAGGCTAGAGCAGATTCCTTTTTGGACATGGGTAGACTAGATGAGGTACCTTCTAAGTGAGAGATTCTCTAATAGTATATCCTCTGTTTATCATTCAAGACTTTCCACTACCCATCCAGGCTGCTATCTCACCAATATCTTTTCTTATCTTTTGCCAGCTGATAAGGTCTACCTGTTCCATCTAGTCATCTACTGTATATTTGTTTACGCATTTATTCTTTATTTCATTTATTCTATATTTATAACTTATCTATTTTTATTCACTTTAATCATAGATGCTTATTATTCCCCCATTTGTAAAACTACTACCACTAAAAGAAGAAAATATCCAGGGAAGTTTCCCCCAAAAAAGCTGTCTATAATAATAACTTGTATAGCACTTGAAGGTTTTCATGTTTTCTTATTTAATGTTTGTAACAACCTTAGGAGGTATGTGCTATTGTTTCCCCATTTTAGAGATGAAGAAAATGAGGGTGGTTGAAGTTAAGTGACCTGTCCAGGGCCATAAAGATAGTATATGTCAAAAAAAGGTTTGAACCTAGGTCTGCTAACTCTAAGTCCAGGACTCTCCCCGCTGCCTCCCCTAGCTGCCTTGTTTGCTCAGGACTCAGATGTGTACATTCCATTCTTTTACATTTCTGTGTTCTGTTGGCACAGCTAGATTTTCAGCTCCTTGAGGACAAGGAGCATGTCAGATTGATGGGGGCAGGGAGGAAGAGAGAAAGGGAATAAGTATTTATTAAGTGACTACTGTGTACCAGACAGTGTGCTAAGTACTTTACATTGTCTTACTTTATCCTCACAACAGCCATGGGAGGTAGGTGCTATTATTATCCTATTTTGCCTTTGAGAAAACTGAGACAGACAGGTTAAATAACTTGCCCAGGGTCACAGAGCTAGCAAGGATGTAAGGTAGAACTCAGGACCTCCTGACTCCAGGCTCTGCTCTCCAACTACTGCATCAACTAAGCTCTGTGTGTGAAAGAGGGCGGTGATGGGGACAGAGGGGGAGGGAGGGAAACAGACAGAGATGGAAGGAGGGAAAGAAAGAGAGAGGGAGGGAGGGAGAGAAGGAGGGAGGGAGGAAGTGGGGAAGAAGAGAGAGATTGGATAAGAAACTAGATAGATGGATAGAATAATCCCCCATTGTACCAACACAATTCCCTGCATATAATAGGCACCCAATAATGTTGACTATTCCAGTTACTATTCAAAACATAATGGATTACCTGAATAAGTAGTAAGATACCCCTCTCCCGGAGAATTCCAAGCAAAGGCTGGATGTCTGTTGAGTGTATATCATAGAAGGGATTCATGGATTCATATGGGTTCGATGAAATTGCATCTGGGAGTTATCAAACTTTAATATTCTATGATTCTGTGAATGAGTAAAAAAAAAGGCTTGGTCTTAAGGATAATTTTTCTAACTGTTATATAGCTAAATTAGATGCCTAAATGTTAGTTTCTTCCTTTGTCCCCCATTTTGCTACTGAGATCCATGGATCATTTGTTTGACAGCTCAAATATGCATTATCTCTATCAAGAATAACCTAATGAGGAGTTCTTTTTCTTTCTTCAGTACTTCAGTGAATTTAATAATGAAGAATATTAGTGCTTTCCCTGGCCAGTGCTTTAATAATATAGATTGAGGTTGAAGAATTTAAGTTTTCTGAATGGCTGCTTTTCTAAGCTTCATTCAGATTCTTCACATTGCCAATGCTTTTCATTGTTCAACTGAATTTTATTTTATTTTTCACTTCACCAGCATTTTCATCTCCTTCTTCCCCTCCCCCTAATTTGGTAGAAAAAAAAAAGAAAAAAAACCCTTGTAACAAATATCTATGGTGGAGGAAAACAAATTCTCATGTTAGCCATGCCCAAAAAAGTGTGTCACATGCTACACACTTAGACCATAATCTCTCTGAGAAAAAATAGGTCTAATTTTCAGAACTGGTCCTTTGGAGTTGTGGTTCATGATTGTGCTGAAAAGAGTTCTTAACTCTTTCAAAATGATTTATTTTTATAAGACTGCTGTTATCATATAAATTGTTCTTCTGTTTCTGTTCATTTAAAACTTCAGTTTATAGAGTCTTCCCCACCTCCATACCCTCAAGGGAATGCTTTAAGGATCAAATAAGTTAATATCTATGACAATGCTTTGAAATTAAACAAGTGCCCCTCAGGTGCTAGAGTGGTGCTTCCATTATTGCCAACCAGCTATTCTGCAGGAATCAGATATGGTGAATTAGATCAGGTCTCTTGGACCCAAGGAGGTTCCAAGAGAAATGCATACCAAGAGCTCCAGTAGCCAAATGAATATCACAGGGCATAAGAAGGAAAAAGTGCTTTGGAAATGAGCATTTTTTTCTCTATATATTATACCTGTATGTATTGCTAATGTTCATGAGGTTTTAAAGAACTTTTTAAGCAATCTGATTCTAAATGATTGCCTTCTTTATTTGTCTCAACCTGTAATTTCTCCCTGTAACTTAAAAACTCAGAGAGTTACCTGGGACATGGAAAAGATGTCACTTGCCCAGGTTCCCAAAGCTTCTGAATATTGGAAATAGGGTGTGAACTCATGGAATAACAGGATTTCTGAATTACAAAGAACTTCATTTAGTCTAGCCCGTACTAGAAAGAAATCCCTACTATTGCATATAACACGAGTTTTTCTGACTCCTAAGAACTACCTTCTACCTGTCTACGCCGGGCTACTAATTAATTATTTTTTGCGAAGACGACTTTTCTAGTCTACTTCTTTCCTTGACTGTCAAAATAATATGTCAGAATGTCTTTCCACTTTCCACTTTCTATTCCTTTAGAAGTTTCATAGCAAATTGCATAAGCCTTTCACACAGACCTTACCAGAAACAAACTGCGTTGTTTATCCTTAAGTCTGTATGTCACATTGCTTCCTCAACTTTTGCAGCTGCAAGCTAAAAGTCTCTGCCCTTATAACTGGGAGGGCCATTTGGCTTTTATTATTTTTTCCATTTTAAACTTGATGATAGATGAGTTTTACTTTATTGCCTTTTTTCCGAAGTTGTACAAGTTCAAAAATATTTCTCCTGTGATTTTTATTGTAGGGTGCTGCCACCTATGGGTTCTATTTTTTAAATAATTCTATTTGTTGGTTTGAGTTAAATCTGTAAGGTAGTAATTCAGTTATTTACTTTGCCTTAAGCAAATATTTGTAGCTCTGCAAACACAGTACTTTAGTGGTCAAAAGCAGGGTTAGACACACTGTTTATAAATATAGGATTTTTTTCAGTGTAGGAATCTAAAGCTAGAACAAATGTGTTCAGTATCATTCAGTCCAGACTCCACAGTTTATAGATGAGGAAACCAAACCTTAGAACGCTGAGTGGCATATGTCAAGTTCTGGAGCTGATAACAGCAGAAATAATAATAATTATAAGCAACAACTACTACATTTATATAATCTTCTAAGGTTCGCAGGGCATTTTATAGACAGTCTCATTTTAGCCTCACAACCCTTGGAGGTAGGTACTATTAGTATCCCCATTCTGTACATGATGAATTCTAGTGAAACAGAGATTAAGTCTCTCCTAGAATGTTATAACTGGTAAGTATATGAGGCAAGATTTGACTTAGGTCATGTTGACATCAGGTTCAATGCTCTAACCACTGAACCACCTGGCTACTGTGACTATAATCCATTTTTAGCTCTCTTTTTTGCATTTTTCCCATTTTGTAATACATTCCATAACTGACATTTTAATTGGTCTTTTTTGGGACTTTAACAAGCAAAAAGAACATTTGGCTACAGACATATAATGATATACTTATATTCAAGAGTTGACTGAAAGACAGATCTTTTTAAATGCTTTATCATTTAAATTCTCAAACCTATAAAGTGCATTAGTAAACATCTAATCCATTCCTTAGAGAAATAATGAAGCAAGTATAGCAGATAGGATGTGCCTCCTGTCCCGCAAATACTTCAAATATTGTTGGAGAACAAATATATACATAAGAATTTGTTAAATCATAAATTAAGGTACCGTGTTTGATGCTAAAATGAGATAAATAGTAATTGCAAGAGACATCCCAGAGGGGAAGATGAATATTGCCTGCCTATGAAATGGTAAGTAAATCTGAAGCTCCCTGAGAAACTCTCTTTCCCAGCTCCAAACATGGAGCAGCCATCTCTTTTCTGCACCATAACTTTTTTAGTGTTTTGGAAAATTAATGAAATAATCATGCTAGGAAAAAAACACAAAGTAGTTTTATTCCTATTTAATTTGTGTTGTGAAAAACAAAGACTGGAATAAGTACTAGCAAAATTGAGGGAACCATGCAGAGGGTTGCTTTCTCTTCTCTCTTAACACACATCAATACTATTTTACTATCTACCTAATTGTGTTGGCAAAATGGGAAGATTTTGAGAGATGAGAATCCCAGTAATCATGTCAGCTAGACATTATTTGGGAACCAGAGCAGACATTTAAAACTAAATCTGCAAAACTCATGGGGGTTTCAAATCAAACCCCACATTTCCCCAATTACCCAACCAATTCTCCTTGATTTCCTTCTGAATAGCTTTGAAATTCACTGTAATACAGTGAAATTAAATGGCACATAGCCATTTTGCCAAAGTGAAGAACCATTTATGTCAGCTGAGATGGGAATCAAGAAGCAATAAATGCTGCTTTCATTTACTTTGTCTATTTATCTCTAAAATGATCTAGTTCCTATCTCTATCACTATTTAGCACTATAGTTATATGTATCCATAACTATATATATGTACGTATATATATAGTATATATGGTACATATTTATATATGTATACACACATCCATATTTGTATTATTACATTTGTTTAGCTATGTCTATAGCTATGCATAGATACATACATGTATATTGTGTGTATATATATATGAAGAGAGTTAGTAAGTATATTTAAATCCATACCTATATTACCCAAAGATCTTCTTTATCTACATCTATTTCCATATTTCTATTAAATTGATATTCCTATTTCCAGTTTCTCTTCTCTTAAACTTATTGTCCCCATGGTACCTTAACCTTTATTTATATTTAGATACATAGAATTCTAAAGTACATATCAGACCATAGTGTTCCCTTACTCAAAAATTTTCCATGGCTCACCAGTGCCTCTATGATCAAATTTAAATTCTTCAATTTAATACTAAAAACCCTTCATTATTTAACCTGAGCGTACCTTTTCAGACTTATTTTATATTATTTGCCTTCATGCATCTGATTTCTGATGTCCTTCCAGCTGCCTTCTGAATTCTGCATTCTTTATTAATAGCTTTGAAATTCACATAATGCAAGGAATTTATGTGGCATGTAGCCATTTTCCCAAAATTCCCAAGCACAAATTGTCTTTCTTTTTGCTTGGAAGGTGTTCCCTTCTCTATTCCACCTCTTAGAATGATCAGCTTCTTTCAAGATTCAACTCAGGTGCTACTGCCTATGAGAAGCCTTACCTACCCCCAAAGGAAGCCTAGGTGTTAGTGTTTGATCTTTGATCATACTGTGGCATATTTACTTATCCAGTTACATGGTATATCTCCCAAGATAAGGTAAACTCCTGGACAGTAGGGATTATTTTTGTATTTCTTTGTCTTTGTTTTTGTCCTTGTATCCTCAACACCCAATACAGTACTTTGTATTTATAAGCACATAATCAATGTTGTGTTGAATTGAATACCACAGTGCCTGGCACACAGTAGACACTTAATAAACATTTGATTTGATTAACTGATTAATAACTGTTGACTAACTCAATAAACTGAATTGAGTCCTCATATGCTCATATATCTAGATGTGTCCATGTAAACAAATGTATGTATTTTTTTCAAGTTTGAGGCAAAATAAATATTTCCTTGCCCATGTGTACCTGAGGTCTATGACTTCATTACATAAAACAACTATAGGTAAGTGAGTAAGGCAGGTGACATTATAAAGCATGAATGTCATGGATGGGAATCAGAAAAAAAGAATTTCAGAGAAATAGGGAATGGTGGTTGTATATTACACAATAGGATATGTGGGTTATCCATTCATCATCCATTCATTAATGAAATACTTATTGCCTTCCCTTATAAATGCAAAATATAGTGCTAGGCACTGAAGGAAATACAATAATACCTAAGGTATAGTCCCTTAATTCATGGAGCTGACATACTCATATATAAGATTAAACAAATAATAAAATTCCATTCAATTCAATATTTATTAAGTACCTACAAATGAATATACTACCAAATAAAGGGGTAATACATAATATTTAAAAAAAACTAAAACATAAATGAAATGAGAGTTCAAAGTAAATAAAAGCCCTCTCTTACCAAGGGCATCATTTGATCAATCAGTAAAGCTTTATTAAGCTCCTACTATGTGTTAGGCTCTTTGCTAAGCACTGGGATGGGGAGTGGGGAGGAGGAAAAGACAATCCCTATCTTTAAGGAGCTTATAATCTAATGGGGGAGACAATATGCAAATAAATATATACAAAGCAAGCTATATTCAGGATAAACAAGAAGCAATTATGAGGGAAAGCACTGGAATTAATAAGGGGCCAGGAAAGGTTTCCTCTAGAAGGTGGAATATTAGTTGGGACTTAAAGGAAGCTAGGGAGATCAATAGGGAGCAGAAGGAGAACGTTCCAAGCATAGAGGATGACCAGAGAAAATTCCCAGAATTGAGAAATGGAGTGTCTTGTTCATGGAGCAGCCAGAAGACCAGTATCACTGGATCAAAGAGTACATGTCAAGGCATAAGATAGGATAAGTCTGGAAAGTAAGTGAGGTTAAGTTATGAGGAGTTTTGAACATCAATCAGTGCATTTTGTATTTGTTCCAGGAGGCAATAGGAAGCCAGTGGAGTTTCTTGAGTAAGTAACTTTAGGGAAATCAATTTTAGTGACTGAGTGGTGAATGTATTGGAGTGTATTGGGAGAGACTTTAAACAGGCAGACCCACCAGCGGTCTACTGTAACAATCAAAGCTTGAGGTGATGAGGACCAGGACCAGGGTACGGGTAGTGTGAGGAGAAGGAGGCATCTTTAAGAGATGCTACAAGGATAAAATTGACAGGCCTTGGCAAAAGTTGGGTATAAGGGGAGACATAGTGAGGAATTCAGAACAACTCCTAGATTACAAGCCTGGGAGACTTAGAGGATCATGTTGCCCTCTATAGTAAGAAGGAAAGAGCAGGGGAGCATTTAGGGAGAAAGATAATAATTTCGTTTTGGAGATATTTAGTTGAAGGTATCTACTAGAATTCAGTCTGAGATGTTTGAAAGGCATTTGTAGGTGTGAGATGAGAGGTGAGGGAGATTGAGACAGAAAAGGTACGTTTGAGAAACATCAGCAGAAAAAAAAATAATTAAATTCATAGGAGCTGATAAGATCACTGAGTGAAATAGTACAGAGAGGGAAGAGAAGAGAGCCCAGGACAGAACTCTGAGGATTAGAGGAAATGATCTGGAAGAGGATCTACCAAAGAAGACAGAGAAGGAAAAGTGACATAAGTAGGAGGAGAACCAGGAGAGAACGGAACTCTGTAAGCATGATGGGGCAGCTAGGTGGTAAAACTGATAGAGCACCAGCCCTGAAATCAGGAGGACCTGAGTTCAAATCCAGCCTCAGACACTTGACACTTACTAGCTGTATGACCCTAGACAAGACACTTTATCCCAATTGCCTTGCAAAAAAAAAATTATGGACTTTGAAGGATGGGGTAGGAATTCAAGTGGAAGAAATGAAAGATGTAGGGAACAGTATGGGGAAAGACATGGAGATGGGAAAGTATAGTCTGGAGTAAAATGAGAAGTATGTTTTTGACGAATCCAAACTAGAAAAATATTTTGGTGCCAAGTGTGTAGGGCCTTGAGTGCCAGACTTCCCTGTAAATGTGGCTCAAGTGGAGATGTTCCTTTTGTCACCTTTAGGAAACAGAGAATGATAAAATAGGAGATGGACAAAGAGAACATTTTTGGAGAGGAGCCGTAAAAATTGTAATTAAACTGGACTTCACTGAGATAAAAAGAAAAAAAATGTAGAATCCTAAGGGACCAGTGAGGCCATTTAGCTTTCATTTTGGAGAAGAGAAACTGAGGCTGAGAGAGTTGAAGTAATTTACTCATGGTCACATACATTCTGAATAACAGGGCTAGGAATCAAACTCATTCCCTTTAACCCCAAATTCAATTTTTTTCTACTCTATCATGTTAACTCATATAATTTACTTGACATGCTTTCATATACCTCTGAAACATAGCTTAAAATAAACTTCAACAGAAGTAGACTGTTAGGGTGAGTAGAGTGCTGGACTGGGAGTCAGGAAGACCCAAGTTCAAATCTCCTATCTGACAGTTATTAACTGTGTGATCCTGGGCAAATCCCTTAACTTGTCTGAACCTCCAGGTCCTCATCAGGAAAACAAGAAAAAGAATGCCTGAAGTACTTTCTTTGCATAACTGTCACAAAATTCAGATGAGATGTAATATGCAAAGCATGTTACCAAAAGCAAAAAAAAAAATCCATTTTAGTTAAGTAAAAAATGTCAGTTGTTATTAGCTCTGGTTTACTTTAAATCTTTTGGGTACCATTAAACACCTTAGAATTAACATCAACAAGTTTAAAGCCTGAAAAGCTTAATTTTCCTTTTCTCCTCATCCCCTACCCAGATCCTATTGATCTACAACAATCACAACCAAGCTGTCACTACACTTGGATTTATCATGTACAGTCATTTGGCAAAAACAGAGTCTGTTCTGGACATGGAAATGTGAGCTGCCTCTGGGCTATTACAGCATCTCAGATATTTCTTTCACTATTCCTTTATTCTCTGCTGTTCTTGTTTGTCTGCATGGTTTTATGACGTGGTCGATCTACATGTAGATAAAAAGTTGATCATGCTCTGCTGCTCTAATTTAAAAAATATTTGATATCCACATGGACATTTTTTCAGGTAGCTTTAATTGGACTGTTCCTTCCCCAGCCCTCCCAGACTTTGCATGTCAGAGAACTTGTTTTTGTCCTCTTTGGTCCAGACCTGTAATTCAGTCAATGTGGTGAACATCTATTGTAGAAACTCCTTTCCTTGAAATCTTGTTTGTACTTAGCTGTTTGCATGTTTTCCCCCCACACTGGACTGTGAGCAACCTGAGGGCAGGGACTGGCTTTGACCTTTCTTTGTCTCCATAGTGCTTAGTGTATTTGTCGTTGTTCAGTTATATGGTCATGTCTGATTCTTCATGACCCCGTGGACCATACCATCTATGGGGTTTTCTCAGTAAAGATACTAGAGTGATTTGCGTTCTATCCATTGACCCATCTAGATGCCCCCAGTGCTTAGTACAGTGCCTGGCAAATAGTTGGAACTTAATAAAGGCTTACTAACTTAGGATGACAAAGCTAGAGCTTTGGATCTCAAAGTCCAAGCTAGACATCTCAAAGACTACCTAGTTCAATCCCCTCATTTTACAGGTGAGGAAACTTGAGGACATTTGGAGGTCAAGTGATTTACCATAGGTCACCCAAGGAGTAAGTGTCAGAGATGGAGTTCTAACACTAGTCTTCTTTTAGTTGTTCCATAGTAGACTTAGTGATTTTCATGGAGTACTGAGAAATTAAGTGACTTGGCCATGGTCAGAGAACTTACACATGCCAGAGACAGAATTTGAACCTACTTCTTGCTAATTTCAAAACTGGCTTTCTACCCATAACACCACCCTGTTTCTTAGAGTAGTAATACTGATGGTAAAATATAGTTCCCTAGCTCACAATGTATGTGTGCCATTTATTTGGTGCTGCTTTTGTTTGTGACATTAAAAAGGCAAATTGAACACTCTTAAATGATAGATGCTATATAAGAGGAGAAAAAATACATCTTTATTATTTCCTCCTAAGTAGTTTATTACCAAAATAATATCAGTGCTTAGCATAGCACCTGGCACATAATAGGTGCTTAGTAAATGTTAGGTGGTAGACTGGTGACTTTTACTGGGAAAATTTGATACTACAGTTTATGGGACTGTAGATAGCGAGATGAAACTGACATCAGAGGTCATCTAGACCAACCTAAATGACTTTCTCCAATCACACTTGTATTAAGGGGCAGTGGGGAACAGGCACTAAAGCTTCTTACTCCAGAGTCAACACTTTCTATCCTACCTCATTATCTCCTTTATTTCCTTATGTTCTGTGGTATTAAAGAAAAAGAAAAGAGAGAAGAAAAATAGATGTAACCACACATTGGCAGCAAGGGATATTGGGAAATGTAGTTTTCCCAGCAAAAAAGAGCCTGAAAAATCATAAGAAGTAGAGCAGTCTGCTGTGGCTGCTGCCACTGTCCATTTGGAGCTATGCCACCATTCAATGTAGATCACTGACAATCATCTCTTCTACTTTAAAATGTCTGAACACTACTGGGGAAATATGTTCTTCCTAATAGTAATTTGTTATCCCTCAAAAAGAAAGAGATTTGAAAATGAAATTGTTATTTTCAGAAAATAGAGAAGGCTTTTGTGTTGTGTTCTACTGTGGATGCAAGTCAGCAGTAGCAGATGGTATGCAGTGAGTGGAGCTGTTAAGGACTTGAGGATGGGAAAAAAGCAGCTTAAGATGGAACATTACTGTGGCTCATGCGAGGGGGGAAGGATGAAACCTCCACTGCCAAGATAGTGCAAATGAAGACAAAGAGCCCAAAAGATAGCTGAGAGAGAAAAAAATCAACAATATTAGAGGGAGGCATTCATAAGGAGCTTTACTTTGAGAAATATTTTTAATAAAGGGAAATTTGATTTCCTTGGAAATAGCAGTACAGTCTAAAGCCTTCCTTCTTTCCTTGATTCTATTACCATGAGCATTTAGCTCATGTTACTTATTAAGCAATAGTGCTCCTTAGAGACTAGTGTTCACAAAGATATATTTTGCCTGTGCATAGTCTCCATGTTATGAGAGGGTTTATGGTGTACCCAATAAGCAGCCAGACTCAAAGCTGGAAAACCTGGGCTCAGATTCTGTATCTGACGCAAACTGACTATATGACCCTGGTTAAGTACTACATAGCTCTCTTAGGCTTTATCCATCCTGCATCAATAAATGGAATTTCCTCATCTGAGATTTACCAACACCAATAAAAGCAGTAACTCTTCCCTCCATATACAAGGAAATTAGTCACTGAGTGCCATCATTCTCCCACAATGTCATAATTTTTCTGTTGGAAAATATTTAGCAGTAATTAAGATCTTTGGAATTCTCTCAGGTGCTTAACTTTAAATGGAGAAAGAAATGGTTAACCAGTTTGGTATCTTTGCCAAGAAAACCCCAAATAGGGTCAGGAAGAGTTGGACACAATTGAAAACAACTGATCCCTATCACACTTAACTCTAAAATCTAACAGACTTTTTTCCCCCAAAGATGCATCATCAAAAATTAGATGGAACAAAAAAAATTTCTATTGCAGAAGTACTGGTTGCCCCACCTCTATTTTCTCCTTTCTGGGAAAAAGAAGTTTCTATGGAAGTTTGCTGCTCTTGTCAGACTGATGACTTTCACCAACCTGACCCCGAAGTAAATCTGAGTTCCTAAATAGATAATCATGAAGTGGATTAGTTATCCTTAGAACTTGTTCCGAGTCTGTGTCTCAGGTCCAATGGGACAGACCAGAAAATATTTTTATGTCTAGTTCCATAGAAGTCTATTGTTTCCAACATTAGTAGGGTACTGTTGATTTTGTATAGATACATGTTGTCAACTGGACCAGAAATGGCTATACACACACACACACACACACACACACATACACATACATATATACATATATGTGGGGGGGTTGGACTATGACATATACATTTTTAAGACTTGAACTACTGTTTCCACAGGACTTGTGTGAGAATAACGTTGTCTCAAGCCTTGGGGGTTGTGATTACTTACAGGATACAGAATCAGTTCTCTGATGGGAACAGGTGGATAGTACCTGTCAATGACAAGGAACAGAGATTGTGAATATGTGATAGATGACCCTAGGAGATAGAGGGAACTAAATCCCTCAGTGGGCACGTGGTGCTGGGCCAAGCAATGTATGTTCATCCCTCATTGCTGAAGAAGACCATGCCAACAGAGAAATAATGACATGACTTGCACTTGACTTTGTTTTGAGTCAGGGAGGGCTGTGCAGGTCATCAACCCCACTTCTCCTCCAGAGCCATCTGAATCCAGTGACCAGATATTCACCAGGATGACTGGAGATGACCCAGGATGAGGCAGTTGGGGTTAAGTGAACAATACACTTTGCCAGAGGGTGAGATCATTCCAGAGTGCAAAGGATTATTGTTATACTAAGTTCAGGGAACAGCCTGCTTGCTGCATCTTACTTACCTCTGGAAAACTGGATATCTTCAAAATATTTTGATTAGATAGATAGATATAGATACTATATACATACATATGTGCATATACACACATATATAAATTTTGTTTACATGTATATATTTACTTACTAAAAGATATCAAAAGTAATTTCACATTTTGGCTTGCAAAAAATGTATTCAAAAAACAAAAAAGGCAGTTGTTTAAAAAAATAGCTCTTAAAAACCTACTTCTTATAGCCCAGATGGCACAGTAGATGCAACAACCTAACTGGACTCTCCCAACACTCACTTCCAAATGATTAAAATCATTCTTCAAATCACATCCTGAAACAGTAGAGCCAACAAAAGGTTGGAGTAAGACATTTTTCCAGCCCAAGACAACTTAGGAAGTCAGCTAGAAAGGTCAATAACATTGGAGTGGGGGCTGTCCCAGAATACATATGGGGACAGCATCAGTGGTAGACCCAATAGGCAGCAGTGAGTGGCAGCAGAAGTTTTGGGAGCTCTCAGCCCAGATACAGTAAGGGGATCAAGCTACTAATCAGAAAGTGATTATAGGAGACCCTGAATTGGCACTGGACAAAAGAACCTGTTGTGTTGTCAATACCCAGTTCTAGTCACAGTTCTAGGACAGAGACAAGCACCAGTACTATCATGGCAGGGGTTCAAGTCACAGTTCCATGGCAGAGAGCAGTACGAGCACTTGTTGCTACAAGGGAGCAGGGGGGCCTTCCTGGAAAAAATACCAGAACACAAGCCTGGACAGCAACAACCACCTCTCCCTAGATCACACCACCTTGGAAACCCCAAAAACTTGCAATTACCCAGAACTAACTCTAAAAACATCAGCAGGAAAAAGTTGGAAGCTTGGAAAAGTTCTCAGCCCCCATCCCATCAGCAGAGCCCAACCTTAACCTAAAATTCAAAGTCAAGAAATAAGCTGGGAAAATGATCTAACAACAAAAAAAGGACCTGACTATAAAGAGCTACCACAGTGGCAGGAAAGGCCAATACACAAACTCAGAAGAAAAGAAAGAAAACATGAAAACAATTGGAAGAAAAGCCACAAAGACAAATAGAAATTGGATATAAGTTCAAAAAGAATTTCTAGGAAAGTTAAAGAAAGAGGTAAGAGTGATAGAGATATAATAGGGAGAAAAATGAGAGTGATGAAAGAAAATTATAAAAAGACAACAGCTTGATAATCAAGGCATAAAAATTACTAAAGAAATAACACCTTAAAACACAGAATTGGCCAAAAGGAAAAATTAACTAAAGAAAATAATTTCTTAAAAAATAGATGTGGACAAGTGAAAGTTAATGACTCCATGAGACATCAAGACCCAATACAATAAAGTCAATACAAAGAAAAATAGAAGAAATTGTGAAAAAATCTCATTGGAAAAACAACTCACCTGGAAAAGACATTAAAAAGAGATAGAATTTAAGAATCATTAGGGTGTCTGAAAGCCATGATCAAATAAAAAATCCTAGACATCATATTTCAAGAAATTATAAAAGAAATATATCCTGATATCTTAGAAACAGAAAGTAAAATAAAAACTGGGAGGATCTACTGATCACCTCCTGAAAGAGATCTCAAATGAAAACTCCTAGAAATATTGTATTATATTATAATATTATAGATATTATATTTCAGAGCTCCCAGGTCAAGGAAAAATATTTTGTCAGCAGTCATAAAGAAACTGTTCAGAGCTGCCTTGCAGTACTATAACAATACACCCCCTTGCTTTGGGGCACCAACACTCATATTGGAACCGTTTCATCAGTACCTACTACAGAACAAGGAGGACCCCACACCAGTTTGTTGGTGCCTTCGAACAGCTCTTTATCTGTGATTGAAGGAAGAGAAGAGACATGAGATCTGGGTGACCAGCCCAATTTTATCAGATCTTCTGTACCACTCTTTACCATGTCCTCGTCAGGCCTCCTAAGGAGTTCAGTAGGTGTGTGGATGGATGGCTCTATATGCCAGGGCATATCCCTGCATAGATGGATAGGTGAATTTGGGACCCTGGGGAACAGCCTGCCCACCCAAGACCCATCTCTGGTCTTCAAGGCTCCTTCCTCTCCTTCGGGTTTTTATCCCCATCCAGATATTAGCATTGGGGGCAGTAGCAGCAGCAAGGCAGCTCTCTGTTGTCTACTCTGGCCCTCTACCAGACATGCAGATGTGGGGGGACTAGCAGGCAGAAAAGGGGTTGTGAAGGGAGCAATGTTGTCTGATGTCTGATGGGAAAGACCTCTCAACCTTAGCTTCCTTCTTTCCTTCTTTCTTCCTCATGTCCTTCTTCATTCCCTCTCTCCCTCCCTTGCTTTTTCCTCCTCTCCCTCTTCCTGCCTGTCTGCCTGCCTGGTGAAAGAGGAAGGGGTTAGGGGAATGAATTAAGTAATTAATTCATTCCCCAAGGGGGCTTCTTTTCTTTCCATTCTCCTGTATGTCCCAGCACTATTCTTTGAGCCCTGTCTAGACCTTGGAATGCTGGTCTAAGTCACAGGGAAAGAGACAAAGGTCCAAATACTTGAAACGAAGTGGATAGAACAAGGGTCAGTTGGGTAATTTTTTGGCTCAGATAGGTGGTGGCTGGCAGGCCTAGGCTTAGCTTCTCTTTTGAGCTCTGCCTCAGCCCTCCCAAGAAAGAGAGAAGCAGGATAACTGTCTTAGGGGACTTCATGCCATTCCCCTGGCCAGATATCCTCAGCTGCTGGGAGCTCAGCATTCCATGCAGCAACAGCCTCTTCTCCTTACTGAACTCCACCCCACCCCCATGTCCCTGAAGGAAATGGATGTCTGTACTTGAATGTTGGTTTGGAGTCCCCTTGTATATTCCATGAGAAATAATTATCATGGCCAGGACAATGGGTTTGGGGAGCAACAGTGACAGAATGGAGGGAGGGAATTTGGGGGCTAGTGTAATGGAACAATCAATTAAAAAATAAAGTTGACTTCTGTTATTTTTTTAAATTTAAAAAAGGGGGGGAAAAAGAAGCCAGATACCAAGGAGCCACAGATAGGATCATTCAAGATCTAGCAGCTTCCATGCTAAAGGATTGGAGGACTTGGAATATGATATTCTCTCAGGCAAAAGCACTAGGATTACATCCAAGAGTAACCCCCCAGCAAAACTCAATATAATCCTTTGGGGGAGCTATTTAATGAAATAGAGAACTTTCAAGCATTGTGTTGAAAGGATCAGAGCTGAATAGAAAATTCAACATTCACACACCAAGAAAAGAGTCATAAACAGGTAAACATGAAAAAAAATACTTTATAAAGCTAAACTTTATATTCTTATACAAGACTATAATACATGTAATTCCTAAGAACTATATATTAGGACAGTTAGAAGGAGTCTACATAGATAACAAGGGAATAAGTTGAATATTTTTGGATGATCTCAAAAAAATGAAGGGGTATGAGAAAGAGGGATGCACTTTTTGAAGGGGAAAGGAAGAGGAAGAATGGGAGAAATTATCACACCTTAAAAATGTATGCAGGAAAGAGCTTTTTTTTTTACAGTGGAGAGGAAAATGGGAGGAGGCGCAACACTTGAATCTCACTGTCATCTAAATTACTTCAAAGAAAGAAGAATATGTATGCATATTCAGTTGGGTATAGAAATCTGTTTTACAGAAAATGGAAGTAGGAGAGGGACGATATAAGAAAAGGGCAAGGGGGCAGTAAATAGGAAAGCAGATTAAGAGAGGCAGTGATCAGAAGCAAAATGGACTTTTGAGGAGTAACAGGGTAAAGAAAGAGAAAGATAAACATGAAAAAACATTGGACAAAGGGAAATAAACAGTTAATAATGATAAACATTACCATGACTGGAATGAACTCACCCACAAAACAGAAGTGAAAAGAATGGGTTTTTAACCAGAATATCAAAGTATGTTGTTTATAAGAAACACACAAAACAAAAAGACACACACAACATTAAAATAAGGGGCAAGCGCAGAATCTATTATACTTCAAATGAAGTAAAATTTTAAAAGGGCAGAGGTAGCTATCATGATCAGAGACAAAGAACAAGTGAAAAATCTACTTTTTAAACAGTCAGAGAAACTATACTTTCCAAAATGTACCATAGAAAATGAAGCAAAATCAATACTATATGTGCATATGTATGTATGTATGCATATACATATATATATATATATACATATATGCACTAAATAGTATGGTATCCAAATTCTTAAAGGAAAAGTTAAATGAATAACAGGAAGAAATAGACAATAAAACTATATGAAAAGAGGACCTCAACTTTCCCTTCTTGGAACTAGCTAAATCTAGCCATAAAATAAATTTTAGAAGGAAATGAATAGAATTTTAGCAAAGTTAAATATGATAGACTTCTGGAGAAAACTGAATGGGAATAAAAAAGACTCTATCTATTCCCTCAGTTGTCCATGACACCTTAATAAGAACCAGTTATGTATCAGGGAATAATAACCTCACAAAGAAATTCAGAAGAGCAGAAATATTAGTCTATTTTTGTATTGTTCCAGAGTATGAGTAGTTTTCACATCTTTAAATACAATAAAACTTTAAGAAAAATTCTTAATTCACCTAACTCCTACTGTAGATTATGAAATGAAATTGGGAGGATAGCTATCAAATTAGTCTATTAATCTGTATGTTTTAGACAAAAGTATTTAGTTGAACATACAAATGAAGAGGAGGAAAAAATTGGAATGAATTGTATTTAGGAATTTGTGTAGTACTTTCATTGATTTCAAACGTTTATTGCTACTAAGCATATATGTGTATATATATAGATATCTGCATACTTAATAGCTTTAAATCATAGAATGAATTGCTCAATCTGAGAGTTAAAATGGGTAATGCACAATTACATGGCAGACTCCAACAATGTTCAAGAAGTTTCATAAAGCAAATTCTTGAAGATATGTCTACAAAAGGTGGTAGACTAATCATAGTGAGAGTATGAGAAATGTAAACCAAAAGAGACAAAGATGGGAAGAAAGGACCCCAAATATACCAAAATATATACCAATATACCACAGCAGCACTTTTTGTTGTAATAAAGAATTGCAAACCAAATTAGACACCCATTGATTGGAGAATGGCAAAATGAATACCAGAGTATGTATGTAATGGGATATTCCAGAACCAGGAAAATGATATCTACACTAACTGCAACCATGTAGATGGAAAGAATAAAAAAAAAATTGTATTGTAACTATAATGACTAAATTTAGCCACAAAAAAAAGTGTTGACATAATGTATCTCCCTCCCTCCTTGAAAAAGGTACAGATTATGTTTTGTCATAATTGGTTGCTATGTTGCTTGATTCTGCAAAAGTAATTTTTTTTTTTTACCTTTTTCATCATTTTTAGAAGGGATGGCTTGGTGGGTGGGGGAGCAGTGAGAGAGATGTAGGTATATAAAGTTGATATTAAAAAAAGAGATAGCCATGCAAGTAAAATATAAAAAGTAAGATATAAAAGAGAATGAGACTAGAGCTTGGCAGACCAAGTAATAAGTACCCTGGACATTTTCAAAGAGCAAGCCTTCAGTGTTAAAGAGTACTGGTTCTAAAGTAGAACACAGGTTCAAATCCCACCCCTGATAGGAAAGTCACAACCTTCCTGGACCTCAGTTTTCTCATTTATAAAATGAAGGGATTACATCAGATGGCTTTTAAGGTCACTTACAGCTCTAAGTCTAAGATCCTGTGATCTTATGACATATGGGAAAATATGGACAAGAATGTCACTGGATATATTATGGCAAAGTTCCTAACTGAATCAATGAAGGCAGCTGAGTACCTGCATTGATAATACAGGCGGCAACTATGTGGCACAGTGAAGAGAGAGTAGGGCCTGGAGTCAAGAAGACCCGAGTTTAAATCTGCCCTCAGACACTTATTTGCTGTGTGACCCTGGGTAAGTCACTTAATCCTATTTGCCTCAGTTTCCTCATCTGTAAAATGAGCCGAAGAAAGAAATGGTAAACGATTCTGGTGGCTTTGCCAAGAAAATCTCAAAAAAGGTCATGAAGAGTCAGACACCTCTGAAACAACTGAACAACATTTGATAAAATAGGCAACTTTTCAAAGTAAATTTTTAACCTTCTGTATCTGTCATTTTCTGATTT
This sequence comes from Bettongia penicillata ogilbyi, assembly GCA_023548195.1. Lineage (NCBI taxonomy): Eukaryota > Metazoa > Chordata > Mammalia > Diprotodontia > Potoroidae > Bettongia > Bettongia penicillata. The sequence goes on along the minus strand of JAJHZJ010000514.1, from coordinate 9,141,257 downwards.
ATTGTGTATAATTTAATTTAGAGCCAGAAGTATTGCTTTTGAATGAAGACATGTTGAATGTGTTTCCAGGTCACTGAAACAAAGCATTGAAAGGAAAGAGAACTGGATTTAGTCAAGAAGTGACAGAGAACAGCTGTGGAACTCTGCTTGTTTCTCTTTCTGGTCTTCATTAGTTTTAGGATATTATTTCCTGACAGTGTTCCCTACTGCATGATAGCTTGGAAGGATAAAACATTGATGGCAAATAATTTTTGCTAGCACTGACGTTGTTTTAATAAAATTAGGTAGTAAGGGTCCTATCTCAATCTTGTTTAAGGATAATATTGTAACTAAGAAAGGGAAAATGGCAGAGCTCATGGAGGGTTCACCTCATAGTCAGTAAGACCTGAGTTCAAATTCTGATTTTATTACTTACTCTGGTCAAGTCATCTAATCTCTTAGTGCTTCTACGCACATGTAAATTAAGAAAAAGTGATAGACCCTATTGAGAGATGAACTTCTTCACCATGAACTCTTTATACCAAAGAAATCTCAGATTCTGTCCCCCAAAAAAGGAATTGTAATAGAAAGAGGGCTAGCTTTGGAAGAAGAGGATCTTGGTTGAAATCCTGATTCTGCTCTTTATTAGTTACACAAACTTAGGCACATCATTACAGCTCTCTAAGCCTCAGTTTACATGATCTGTAAAATGGGACAGCTGGAATAGAAGATCTGAATGTCACTTTTAGTTGTACATCCTGAATATTCAATAAGGTATAATTTATGGTGTAGTTTTACTGTTCAGTCACTTCTGACTCTTTATGACCCCACGGACTATTTCATCCATGGGGTTTTCTTGGCAAAAAAAATACTGGAGAGGTTTGCCATTTTTATCTCCATTGGAATACCTTTTGTCTTAACTTTCCACTATGACCTGTCCATCTTGGGTAACCCTGCACAGCATAGCTCAGTTTCATTGAGATACACAAGACCCTCTGCCATAATAAGACACGGTTTTTTGGTTTGTTTGTTTCTGTTGGATTTTTTTAGGTACAAAGAGGTCAAGTAACAAACCCAGACTCACAGAACTCTGTCTGACGCTGGATTAGAACTCAGGTCTTCCTGTCTCCAGAACTTGCACTTTATCCATGTCATCACCTAACTGCCCCAATTTTATCATATAATAGATATTAAAACCCTTATCCATGGGCCTTTGAGTGATAAGTTTCAAATTCATGCATATGTGTATGGTCCTTCAAGAACTATTTTTAGAGTTTACAAAATACGTCATCTACAATACTAACTCATTTGATTCTTTGAGTTTTTTTGTGTGTTCATTCACAGAATGGCAAACTATCTTAAAATAAACTCCATGAAAAAAAGCTTTACAATTTAAATAAACAGGAAGGAAAAGTAGGCAGATAAGAAAGTAAATGAGAGAGACAAAAACAGAGACAAAGAGACATTTTAACACATCAATCAATCAAGAAATATTTAGTAAAGATCTACTGTGTGCTAGGCATTGTATGGGGAACTGGAGATCTACTAAGAATGAAACAATCCCTAATTGTAATAACATTATTTGAATTATTACATGGCTTTCATGAAAAAGATCCCTTTACCTAAGGAGTGCATATTTTAGTAGGGAAGGGGACCTAGAAGAAACAGTAGGGTAGATTAGCTCAGATTCATTGGGCAAAGTAAACCAGGAAGATCTGAGATCAAGTCCCAACTTTGACACGTATTAGCTGCCTGACCCTGGGTAAGTAACTCAGCCTCTCAATTCTCTAAGCAACTTTGTAAGACTTTAAGTTACAGCGAAGTGGCAACCTGCATCAGAAGAGGGAATTTCTTCACCTGGGAAGTACTTGTACCAATGAAATCAGAGGTCCAGAATTCCCTTCTTATCCCTATACAAACATTTGTAGTGTATGATGGCTGTTGTATTTGTGACCCTGATCAGTGTTGGTTGGGGCTTAACCTTGCTTAATCATTTTTCATTGCTGGGTAATGCTACAGTAGAAGTATCATGGACCTAATGTAAAATAGTTGATTTCAAAGGTTTATTTTGTTATTCCATTGTTTCAGACTTGTCTTACTCTTCCCAACTCCATTTGGGGTTTTCTTGGCAAAGAGAGGTTTAGCATTTCCTTCTCCAGTTCATTTTACAGATAAGGAAACTGAGACAAACAGGATTTAGTGACTAGTGTCACACAGCTAGTTAAGTGTCTAAGGTCAGATATGAACTCAGGAAGTCAGTCTTCCTGACTCTAGGCCTGGCATTCTATCTACTACAGCCACCTTACTACCCCTAGAGATTTATTAGATATCATTTAACTTTGTATCTGCCTCAGTTTCCTTATCTGTAAAATAATTCAATAGCAGCACACCTCACAGGGTTATTGTGACAATCATATAACACAATGTATCTAAAGGGCTTTGTAAACCTTCAAGCATGATGTGCTAGTCATTTTAAAGAGTTGAGTCTCATTTTTTCTTCTCTATCTAGTAACAAATTAAAGAATCTAAACTAGGAGATTTTTATTTTTACCTTTCTAATGCTCATAGTTGTGTGTGTGTGTGTGTTTTCTTTCTAAAGTATGAAATTCTTCTGAACCAACTTAAGAGACAAGGGTACCTTTGTGGGGAGCCCTCCAGATAACTTCTGAAAAAACACAACCCAATCCTTCAGAACACAACTTAGAGCATCAAATATCCTTTAGACATACACAAACATACACTCATATGCAAATCTATAAGTATTCTGACACCTTGAAAAATTACCCAGGATAGCTATGCATACATATCAGCTGAAAATTTAATCTATTCTATTTTCCAAGATGAAAAGCAATCTTCCAGAGCACATATCCCAAAAGCCAGGAGCCTAAATGAAAGAGAGCTAAATGAAAACCATTTGACCCTTGGTTCCTTCCCTTACATGCTGGATTACCAGCTCTGATTTTATGAACAGAAAGTATACTATCGAGGAAGCTTTGCGAAATGACCATCTCTTGCCAATCTGTAACCCAATTTATGATTTGAAAAAAATGTAGTTGCCACTTAATACAGTTATATAAAATGCAGAAATCGCCAATTGCATTTCCAAGTAGCATTTGCATTTGTCTTAGGCAGCTAGGTGCCACAACAACACTGAATCTGGAGTCTCAAATGACTGAGTTCAATCCAGCCTCAGATTCTTACTAACTGTACAACTCTGGGCAAGTCATTTAACCTCTCACTACCTCAGTTTACTTATCAGTAAAATGGGAATAAAAATAGAACCTACCTACCAAGGGTGCTGTGTGGATCCAGTGAGATAATATTTATGAAATTCTTCACAAACCTTAAAGGGTTACATAAATAAGTTTCATTATTATTATTAATTATGTGATTGGAAATAACCCCAAAGTGCCAATTGTTTCAAAAATAGCACTCTTAACTGAACTTCTCTACTCCCTTTACCCCTGTACATCTCTGAGAAGCCAATTTCTAATTCACTTAGTTGTGCTAGGCTTTGAAATTTTCAGTGCTCTTTGCAAAATATTTATAAGGGTAAGCATTATAAAACATTTTATTCTAAATGTGTTTTCATTCTTATCTAAAGCTTGTAAGTATAATGTGTATTTTGGGAAAGGGAAGGGAGAGGAGGAGTTATCTCTCTACTTGTTTTTCAAAGCAAAACAACCCTAATGCCTTTTTCTCCTAAATGTGGTATCTTTTTGCTTTTCCCTAATTGAAGAGTCAAAGAAACTAGAAACTTTTTCAGATGGTTCCATGGCCATCTGCTGGAGCCTTAGGATTTCACCAGCAAAGACTCTTAAAGGCATGTGCCAGCAGGAGCATGAAAGTAAAAACCCCAATATGAAGGATCCAAGAATGAAAATAACACAGAATACTGATACCTGAACACTGGCTGTATCTGCCATGTGCCATGTTTGGAAGTCAAAACCTGAAGAACTTTATTTAAATAGGGAAGGGTTTTTGCTTTGTTTTAGAGGGAGGCTTGACAAGGTCGAGTGTCCTCCTTTCCAAAATCTCTCAAGGATACCTTTTGATATCACTTTTCAGAGCTTAAATCGCATCTGGTTCATAAGTGGCAATGTTTGTTGTGGTAGTGAAAGAACTTATAAAGTAAGAAATTTTGAAGAACCTAGGTGAATTTGATGGATTAAGAAAAAAATTCAAGGATTACCACAGAGTTCCACAGATGAGAGTGAGGAAGTCATAGGGCTATTTGAGGAAGGGGCAAACAAAAGGTTAAAAAGTCCTAGCAATTAATCAATAAGCAGTTATTGAGAATCTCGTGTGTACCCAGGGAGAGTGTAAAGATAAGAGCACATAAAATAATGCTACTAATTTTCAAAAATGGTAAGATTTTTGAAAAAAACTAAGAATAGTCTCTTCCAATCAACTATAATGTATTTAGTATGAAAAAAATAAAGAAAATTAAAATAGAACCTACTTACCAAGGGTGCTGTGCGGATCAAATGAGATAATATTTATGAAATGGGTAGGAGGACATGATAGCTGTCTTTAAGTATTTGATGTTCTATCAAGAAGAAAAGGATTAAGTTTGTTTTGCTGGGTCCAAGAGACAGAACTAGAAGCAGTGGGAGCTCCAAAGAGGCAAATTTAGACTTAATACAAGGGAAAGATTCTTAACAATCAGGACTACCCAAAAGTGATAGACTGGCTACATGGAAAACAGTGGGATAACCTAGTAAGGAGACCAGCTTGTCAAGAAATCCATGTATTTGGAAATCAAGTCACTCCTGAAAGCACAAGGGAAGAAAACAACTGCCTTTCTCAACCCCACAGCTTACAAAGGAAAAGCAAGAAATCTTTTTGATAAGAGTGCTGTCCCAATTTTACAGTTATTTGGCATGGATGTGACAGTAGTCAAAACAGATTATGAAGGACAAATCAAGAAACTGTTAAAAATAAATGGAAAACTTAAGGTTTACCTTAAGAGTTGGTATGTTTCCCTTTCCTGGATAGCTTCAAGAAAAGTTTGGATGGCCACTTGTAAAATATATTATGGAGGGTTTTCTTGTTCAGGAACAAGTTAGATTAGATGACCTCTGAGGTTATTTCTAATTTTGAAATTGTAAGATTCAGTGACCATTAGTGTCAACTCTGGGTGACCTTACCAACTTGCCCTCAGCCTTCAAGTTGGATCCCCAAAAGGGACTATCTCTCTGTATTTATGTTTATCCTGGATTTGTGTCTCTGCTCCTAATTCAAAAATGTTCCCTCCTCTTAATATCATAGTGCTGATAACATGACTAATGGGGGAGAGGGGGATAGAAGGTTCCCTTTCCCCCCACCCTATTCTCAGTGGTATAACTGTAAGCATCCTGACATACACAGAGGGGTCCTGCTATCCCAGTTTCTTTGACCTGCTTCTCTAAAAGGAAAGGCAACTTTTGAGGGGTTAATCATGTTAATCAAGCACAGGTATCAGAGAAAATCAAAATCCAAATTTCAGAGAAATCAAAAATCAACAGATAGCACTTCCAAACTGCCTGACCATTAACATATATACATCTTTACCAGAATGGGAAACACCAACATCTGGGTTTTCAAAGGCAGTGAGGCTTCCCAGAATCTCATCTGGCAAACATACCTTCTTCCAGAAACTAAACTCCAAACTGAAACCTCACCCTAAGAGTATTCATCCACTTTTCAGAGCCAGAGGGCATGACCTGACCCAGTACCTCAATAGAAAAAAAAAAAAAAAGGTACTTGGGACCCTCCTACAAACAACTTCTCCTAATCAAGTTTCCCTCAATAGGCAGGCCCATCAATGGGTGGGAAAGATCTTCCTTAATCACATTATTCAGAGATACTATACTTCTTGGTATAAACAAAAACAGCAAAAGATCCTACTTTGCTTGGTCTCATAAGGAGCTAAACAAACCCAGGATCACAGGACAAGTGTTTGTGACAAGATTTAAACTAAGATCATCCTGTCTCCTAGTTTTGCATTTTATCCACTATGCCACCTAAATGCCTTGCTAAAGGAATGGGGGCTGCTAAGGAACCCAATTTACACATGAAAACCCCATAATATGTGACTACATAGAGGTGGCTGCAAATTTTTTTCTTTACATTTTGAGGTCATTGTTATTTACTTTAGTCTGAAGGAGGGAGAGAAAGAAAAGTCATCCGTCCTAGGTGAATGAACTAGATTGAGTTTGAGAAATTGTGCAGAATCCTAAAGTCAACTCACTAATACTAAGACTTCTATTTAACACCAAAGTTCTCCCAATGAGTCTATAATTACCATAAATCATGGAAAAATCATAGTCTTGAAAAATTCAAAATTACAGTTAATGCATAAGGCAATGGGAAGGTGTGGGTATAAGGAGCCTGTAGTACAGCTCCAACAGGTCTAGTAAAAAAGTATTTATCAAGTATCTGTTATCTATCAAGCATTGCAATAAGTTCCAGGAATACAACTACAGGAAAAAGAGATAATCCTTGAGGACCTAATATTCTAATGTTGGAAGATAATAAAGAAGGGAGCTTAAAAGTAAGGGTTGGAGAGAGAGGAGGTAGAAAAAGAAATCCAGAGTCAGGAGCCCACCCAGGAGAGAACACAGGTCCCGCATCTCCCATGAGATCAGGCCTTCAGGAGTAAACATGGCATTGATGGGGACACCCTCACAGAATCCTACCATCTCAGAGTTAGAAATGATATCAGAGACCATCTAACCTGATTTGTACCTGAAAAAGAAAACCCTCAATAATATGCTTTCCAAGTAATAATCCAAACTTTTCTTAAAAATGAGGATTCTAAAGGACTGACTCCAGAGCAAGGGTAGACAGATGTCCCAAGGAGAGAAGGTTCCACTGCTGCAGGTATTTGGAGATCATATAGTCTGTGGAACCATTAGGGAAGAAGACGTGGAGGACTAAGGCTTTCCACAGAGCCGTGACTGAGGTGCTTTTGCTCATCTGTCAAAGTTGCCTTGACTTTGGAGAAGAGGAGAAAGTTGAGAACTTCTCAGCTCACTTCTATCCATAAGAAATCAAAAGGAGGCCAGCAATGATATATTTGAGAAAGCCTAAAAGACATCAATGAGAACTTATGAGTTAATAGTTGACCTGCCAAAAACAAGAGATAACATGAAAAATCTAAATGTTTACATTTTTTCTCCTTGATAGTGTTATAACTATTATTATTCTATCTCCAGGGATCCAGGGTCAGGGTTGGGGGGCACCTTTACAGGTGAGTTTTCTGCTTTATCTTACCCAGAATCAGGACATCGTGAATTTCCCAATCATTTCCAAATTGTGTTGCTTGCACTCTGGTCACTTTCCTGGAAATGGAATCCCATGGGGTCTAGGGTTCTAGTAGCTGTGCTTTCCCATAGAACCATGGCATCACAGACATGCTGGCAATTTCTAAAGCATGCTGTCTGCATACAGCCATTTTCCTTATATCATTCTCACTCAAACTTAAATGCTGTCCCCAGGTCTCTACATTTTTGCCTATTTTGTCCAGGCTCAGAAGATCATACCACTTCCCACAAATTTCTGTGTCATGCACAAGAAATTTTACCTTCCTCCTTTCCCCAACTTCTCTCTGTTCCCCATGAAAATTTAAACTCCTTGAGAACATAAACTGTCCTTACTTGTTTGCATTTCAATCCCAAATGTCCAGTGTCTGCCACTTGGATGCACTTACTCACTGATTATCCTACACTGATAAAGGTTCATATTCATGAAAAGGAGGTAGTATGTCAAAGTAAGCCTGTGAATGGTTAGTTTGCAATGTCCAATACAATCATTTTCTGTGTAGTAAAAAAAAATCTAGGAATTTTTCAACAGCATTCAGTATCTTAATGGTTCTTAGATCTCCTTAGTATGATCAGCCCAGGAATTGTTGCAGATTACAACTCATTTATGCTTTTCATCTTGTGCAATTCTTTTCCAGTTCTTTGCATGCCTCTCCACAGATCTATTTCACCTGTTTCCTCGTAGGCTTTTAACAATGTGTGGGTGTGACTGCAACCCTTGGGGTCAGGCACCTCTTGCTCAATGACTTCCCTAGTTCTTTTTCAGAGATTACTAGTTTGGGAATCTGAGCCTATTCAAATGATATCTAGAGAAAGATAAAAGATAGACAGATAGATGGATAGATAGATAGATGGAAGAAAGGATGGATGGATGGAGAGACAGAAGGCAAATTAAGTAAACAACCACTTATTAAGCACCTTTTATGTGCCAGTACCAAAGAAAGATTGTTTCTGCCTTCAAGGAAATTGCATTCTAGGGATGGAAGACAACACATAAAAGGAAGCTGAAAAGTGAGGGAGGAGAGAGAAGGGAAATGGCAAGGAGGGGATAGATGAAGATGAAGGTGCCCAGTCTAGTGGCATGAGAGGGAAAGTCAAGAGAGTCAGGAGAGAAACCTAGTGAAGAATGAAGAATGAATGGCTTGGGCATCCTGCTTAAAATGGGAGGGAGAGGCCACAGGGGCAGATGTTTCCCAAGTGAATAGTCCAGGGATAGAATGAGATTCTAGGGTAAAAAGGTTTCTTTCTTTCTCTTTTTCTTTCTATCTTTCTTCCTTTCTTCTTTCCTTTCTTTCTTTTTCTTCTCTCCTTTCCTTTTTTCTCTTTTCTTTTCTTTATTTCTTCCTTTCTTCTTTCCATCTTTCCTTCTCTTCTTTCTTTTTTATGGCATAGTACACAATATCCTGTTGAAAATCCAAGTGGAGAGGAAAGAAGATAAAATAACAGGGGAGAAAGACAGAGAGTTCCCACAAATGTTGATAGAATTTACAAAAACTTCCTTTTAAGTGCACAGTATTGGCATTTTCAAACATTGGCAGCAATTTTCTAATTATGATCTTAAAAAATGAAGAAATACAGTTTTCAATAAATATTTTGTATCTAGAAGCTATTTATTCTCACTACAACCAATGTCAGGACAGCATTTTATAATACTAATGGAGAAAAGGAAAAATGTAGTGTTTTGAGTAAAAAGAAATCTAATTTGTGTAGATGTTTGTCAACTCTGAATATTCCTCAGTTTCTTGTCTTCCTCTCACATCTTATTTTCGATATGTTTTTCTAAATAATTGTGACCTCTTCTTTCCACTAGTGGAATATCCAATATGATCCTGTGAGCTATTGACTTTGAATATAGATCTTGAGAAGTTAAAAATATGGGACCTACAGAAGGCGCATTGGATTCTTCAAGTATTTGATTGACCTAAGGCATGATGTCTGCTGTAGGCAATGAGGTGCATCACTGCTATAGTAAGTATCCAAAAAACAAAACAAGGACATTGTTGATTTATGGGTTTTTCCTTTTCAACAATATTGCTATCTAGGCAACTTTGAAGTATTTCTCCAAAATGGAGTTGTCACATGGTTAATGTCAGAAATCAATTTAGCCCACCAACCCCCCTAAAGAATGCAGAAAACTTCTTTAGCTCATTGAACTATAATGGTAGCTTATCTCAAATAATCCTGGACTCTTAAATTTGAAAGCAATGTTCATCTCTTTTGACTCCTTTAAATTGTAAATGCAAAAAGTCAAGTTTAGAGGCAATAATCTTAATTACATTAATTAATGTAATTATTTACAGAGCACTTTAAAACTTACAAAATGCTCTATATAAATTGTTATAGTCAATTCTCAAAACAATCCTGGTGTTATAAATATTGTTATATTCATTTTATAGATGAGGAAACAAAACTCTGGAGAGGTGATGTGATTTGTCCAAGGTCAGATAAGCATAGGTAGAACCATATAAACCCAGAGGCCCCCAAAGCCATCTAATCACACTTATCGATGCTCCCTTGACTCCCTTCCTCACTTGTCTTACCACTGGTCACACCTTCCCAATCCTCAAGCATCGTTCATTCTCCATTCATACAACTAGCTCCAAAAATCTCTCACTGTCTTCTTTCTCTTCCCATACTTCCACTGGTAGAAGTCACATAATAATACTGAATCCATTATAAATTTATGGTATCTACTTTTTTTCTTTTAAATATATAGTATTATCTATTTATTGCAGCATATTCCTAAGGATCCTCCCATATCTGCATTGCTTTCTTTAACCTGTGTAGCCTGGGCTTTTGAGTATGCTCAGTTTGCAGTATAGGACCCAACGGTCCCCTACAACATGGGTGGGGTAGCCTTTTTTTGATTGGTGTCTGTATCTTAAGAATGAACAAGTCTGAGCCATTAGGCCTTTTTCAGTCTTGTCCTTTTGCACCAGCTTTAGATAGAACCAGGAGAATAATTTACATGCTGCTGCAATCCTGCATTCCTAGGGCTGTTAAGGCTTAAACTCCCAAAGCAGATCTCTGGCATCAGAAACAGAACAAACACAAAAGAAACAAAAACCATCGTCCTCCTCCCCCACCCAGGCCTATTTCTCAGAGCCAGGATGAAAAAGAGAGAACAGTGGAAGGATGTTGCTCTGCTCTAACTGCTTCAGTTCATGGTCTCCATGCTTCTGACCACAAGAGCCTAAGGTTGGAAAAAAAAAAAAGGAGAGGTCAAAAAAGGATTAACAGCTAAGTACACTTTTAAAGACATGGACAACCAAGCAAAGGAGGCAACCCCAACCACAAACTGGACCAGTTCATAGTTCAACCAACAGCTCATTTATATGCCCGTTTTCCCATAGCCCCCCAGCGTTTCATATTCTTTTTTTTGTCAACACTGCCAATCTGATGGCTAGAAGATGGAATCTCAGAGTTCTTTTAATTCTCATTTCTCTAATCATTAATACAGTATTTTTAAAACGCTATTGATAGCTTGAATTTCTTTCTCCAAAAAGTGCCTACTCATGTCATTTGACTATTAATCAACTAAGGAGTGGCTATGTGACCTAACTTCAACTGGACCCTTATTTATTGAAAAACAAAACTTCATTCTTCCTTGACTGATTCTCTAAGCCACTCCCTTTAACAGTTGTTACTGATCTTCTTTTCTCCCTTTAATCCCTTACACATCCTCCCCCTCACCCAGGAAATGTCTTTACTTTACTCCTACTTCACTAAGAAAAATAGAATCTACTCTCCTTCTTTTCCTCCTACCTGCATGAGCACAAAATTGTTGATCACCATCATGTGTCTCCTGACCCCTTACTTCCACCCTCACTCCATCCCACTCCCAAATGTTAGTGCTACATCCTCCCCACAAGAAGACTCAATTCTACCATCTCTCTTAAACTTCATACCCAGAGGCTTAAGTATCAAGTCTTTTAGAAGAAGGTTCTCCACTGTCTAGCATTGAAAAAGGAAAAAGGCTTCTGGTGTTTCTTTCCTTCTCATGAAGTGTAGAAAATCTCTGTTCCCAGAACGTAGGAACCAATTGCTGTTGCTTTGTCCACTGTACTCCCCATCCACAAAGAAAGGCTTTTTCCCTCCAAGGACCAAGATATTTTGGAACACAAGATAATGAGCTGAATATATCTGGAAGCATTTACACTCCCCTTGAATCTAAAATCCCTCTATGAGAAAAAAATCACAGTGCTGTCCCAATCTGCTGTTTTAGGATTAGAAAATGTTTGTAATTCTTCTCAATTCCATTATGTCATGATTTTTCAAATTTTATGTAATAACATCTTCCTTTTAAAAAAAATTATCCTCCACATACTTTACCTCAAACATAATTTTCTTAGCTCATATTTTAATTCATTTAAGACTTTTAAACAATTTTATAACAATACAAACAAATCTAACATACAATAAAATAGAATAACATGTGAAAAGGACTAGATCTTCAATCCATCGGTATAGAAAATTCTTAGATCAGGAAAATTCCTCAATCATTACAGGTAGTCACCTTATTTCTAATTTATATGGGCTTTCTGTACCCCATCACAGATGACAAGTCTTAGTTGTACAGGGCATTGAATGGTTAAGTGACTTTTTCCAGGCCCAGAAAGTCAGTATCTTAGTTATTACTATTGAAGATATATATTATTATATATAGTAGTAATTAATGATGATAAATAATAATATATTGCAGATGAAGAAATTGACTCAGAGAAGTATAAGTAACTTGCCTTTGGTCACATAGGAAGTATCAGATTTGAAATTTCAACTGTGGTCACCTCAGACGCCCCCTCTCTAACGCCAATATTTTTCCTCTATACCAATGAACAGGTCTTTACTTTCTTTTATTTCATTTGTGTGGGAGGTTTTTTATTGAGAAACATCTCAAGAATATCATTGTATAAATGTATTCCATAACTCAAATATTTTCTATAGTCACCTTATCTTGTTTGATGAGAATATGAATTTTAGGAGTTTGAGCTCTATAGAATGGTTTTTTTTTTCAAAAAAACATGAATCAACTGAAAGTTTCCGTTGGAAATTTGTGCTTTAGGGTAAATTTGCCTCATCTTTATTATTATCACTAAGAAAAATATTAATTTCTTTTACCTAAAATATTCTTAGAAGCACATGAGCACAAACTAGCCAGTAGGTTTACAATAACATAGAAGTATCCTCTATTATCTCTCCCCATATAATCATACAATTTTGCAAAGAGCTCTCCATTACTGTACTTTTTGATAAAGACTATCACTCTTGTAACAACTTGAAACATTGAACTTAGTGCTTTACTTTTATTTTTTGATATAAGCAATTCTCTGCAAAGTAAAGCAATGCATCCAAATTATATATAAGGCTACCACATTTTAAACTAGTATACTTATATAATTACATTTCATCTTGACATCAATTTAAATCCAGATCCTGCAGAGTGTAATACATTTATCCTACCTTACATCATTTTCATTTAAAAAACTACCAGTTGTATCCCACAATGTCTCTTACTTTAGCACTGTCTTCAATACGTCTGCCAAGTAACAGATCATTCCTAACGTTGGTTTCAACATATATGTAATCAAATGAACATTTTTACCTATGTTACTTTACCCTCTTACAATGCAAATTAGGAAGATTCTAGTTTCTCAACTATTGATTGTAAAGTTCTACAGACACATGGACAATCTTTCTTCCCATCATATTGTTTATAAATAGAATTGTTCAAAGCTGTTTTGCATGCAATTTATCAAGTATCCTTTCAATTTCATCAGTTGTTCTAGGTAGGACCTGTGTTTCTCCTATCCAATGAGACCTTTTACATTTTGCAATTCTATAAGCAATTTTATATGATGCCAAAAATTCTTTTGATGCCATGAGTTGTCTAGAAAATGATTTATTAAGAAAAAAAGAGACAACAATATGTGAATAAAAGTAACTACCACTCTTGGGAGCCAGCCAACCAGTTCCAGTTGGGCAATGATTCTATTTCCCACGCCTCTTCCTCCTCCTAGATTTTTTTCTTCCTTATTTATTCTATCATTTTTTAAAAAACTGGGAAAATTAACTCTTTCATCTCTTGTAGCTTTTGATTTAGGATGTCTTGAAATATAGCTCTGAAAAACTAGGTTTTGGTAAAGCCATTGGGATTCAAATAGTGCTTCTTGACTGTTTTCCAAACCAAATCACTCTGGCTCTCACTGACTGGCCAATAAAGGTCCAAGCCCAAGCCTTACTTGCTCATTGTTTGGGTTTTGTTGACTCAGAGGGACTGTAAATAGCAATTGTTTCTATTCTGGCCAGATCTTTCCCTCCCAGATTGATTCTTTTGCTAGGGCAAACTAAGCCATTTTTTGCCTCCATTCTTACCTAACCTTTAGCTACTGAATAGATGTTGCCTCAGACCCAGCAAAGACCTTAGCTTAAGAAAGCCAAGGAATCTTGGGCCATCACCAGTCATCCTGGCAGATGCCCTCCCACTGTACTGTGATGACTTTGGAGGAAAAAATAAGGCTGATAACTTTGCACTGTTCAATCTCACGTAAATTCAATTCACTTGCAAGTCAAGACATCACCCTCATGATGTCATTGATCTTCTTTGAGAAAGAAGGAGAACAATGATGTGATTTTTGAAAAAGTTTGGTTTTGATTTTAACATCTTATAATTTTTCTGGAAAAATTTTCTTCTCTGGTCTAGTATTTCTATATGTACACTTTTGAGATGTCTTTTATGAGGTTTCACTCTACCTGTAACTAAAGTAAACAGAGTACATTTTCCTCTCCATCTATATAAGAACTTGGGAATCCCAATAATGTAGTAGTTCATATTTTCTGGACTTGTACTTTTTACTTTCTGTTTCTTAACTTCTGCTACTTAAGCCATCTCATTATCTTGGCTTATACTAGTTTCAGCTACTTCAGTGTATTTTTCTTTTCAAAAAGGATAAAGGAATATTATTTCACTTTCTTAAAAACTGGGAAGAATAGAGAATTTAAGAAAATTAAGTTTGATTGTTTGAAGTTTCAAACTCTGGAGAATTATTTCCATTTTTTTAAGCAACAGCTCTTTTGGAAAGCAGCTTTGTACCTAATAAAATGAATGACTTGAAAAATACAGCAGATATTATAGTACTTTTCTACACAAAGGTTATTTAACTTGAATTTTCACACTTTCCATTTAAATGCGGCAAGCAGCCTGACGACACAGCCCATCTGTATCAGAAGCCCATGATAACTGACACTGATGGTGGTAGATAGTGCCTGTGTCAAAATCTGGCTTGCATTGACTAAAATTTGACCTTGCTTATGCTCTATTTACTGTCAATAGGAAGAAATCCACTGTGCTAGTCTTATTTCTGTGGAATCATTTTAACTGAAAAAAAGTGGATGGATTTAGTAAAAGTTATACTTGTAACTTTTATTAATTTTGGTCATTTTTTCATGGCCTTCACCTCCCACCCCACCAAGCCTCAAGTGACATCAAGGAGTATGTCTTCACTACAGCTTGATAGTAACCCTAAGCTCCAAAATGGGTTTCAGGGAAGTGTCTGTCAAAGAAACTGAACAAAAAACACATGGACTTCAGGAATTCTGATTTCATCTAAGCTCAAGGTCTCCCTTGCAAATGAAAGAGAGAAGAAAAGGCAAGAAACCTCTCACCTGCCCCCACCTCCCCAAAAAAGAGAGCCTCATGTCCCTTCATTTTAAACCCTTTGTTTCAAGTTTTTACAGTGATCCTACACTATCAAAATAGCCAAAAATAACTATGTAGGGCAAAGTCCAGATTTTAATGAATAAGTAGCCAGAGACAAGGCCCCATGACCTTCAACCATTCTACATCTATTTATTATAGGATCATAGATCTAGTCCAATCCCTTCATTTTGCAGATAAGCACTAATTTGTCTAAATCATACAGTTTATATATGGAAGGGCTAGTATTTGAATTCAGATCCTCTAACTCTAACATCAACAACCACTACAGCAATAATAATGATGGCCAATATTTATATAACACCTACTAGGTTCCCAACACTGTGCCAAGTGTTTTATAAATATTATTTCATTTTTCTCCTCAGAGCAACCCTGGGAAGAAAGTGCTACTGTTATCCCCATTTTACAGTTGGGAAAACTGAAGTAAACAGTGGCTAAGTGACTTGCTTAAGGTCACACAACTAGTAAGAGTTTGGGGCTGGATTTGAACTCAGGTCTTCCCAATTCCAGATCCAGTGTTTCATCCAACTGCATGCCTTAATTCCAAGTACATCAATCAAATTCTGTGTTTTTTCCACAGCAATATATATTTCCTCCTACACATGTTGCTCCAACTAATAGGATATAAATCCCTTGACGACAATATAGCAAAAAAAAAAAAAAAAATGGCCATCCTTTCCTTGAAGACCTCTAGGGAGGAAGAATGTACAATTTCTATATATTCTTTACTTCATGATTGAAATATTCATTTTATAATTATTATAAACTTCCTATGAACCAGTTACTATAGACAATGTCCATCTCCTCTGAACACACACATTTAATGTTTCCAATTTTTATTCCAAACACTCAAAGCATGTCAGCTCTCCTTAGAATCTTCTCTTTGGTTTGTCACTGCAACTGGTAAACAAAGTAGGGTAGTGAATAGTAATTGCCGTGTTTTGCTATTGGTAAAAGAAAAAAGAAAAGAAAACACTGTAATTGAAAGGCAGCAGTAGCTAATTAGTTAGGAAAGCAGATCTCTCTCAAAAAGAAGGAAATGGTGTGATTAGCAAAACAATGAAGACTCCATAGTCTTTGCTGCGAAGTGGTTTAGTGGATAGAGTGACTCCTCTTCCTGAATTCAAATCTGGCCTCAGATCAAGCTGGATGCTGGACAAGTCACTTACCCCTGTTTGCCTCAGTGTCCTTATCTGTAAAATGTGCAGAAGTTAAAACAATAAATGGAAAACCATTACTGCAATTTTGTTAAGAAAATCCCAAATGGAGTCATGAAGAGTCCAACACAACTGAAAAATGACAAAACAGTATAACAAAGATTCTATAGAAGTTGAGTTTTGCAAACACTGGAGCACAGAAATCAAAGAAGCCAAGGTCAAAATCATCCTTATCCAATACTCTTATCCTTTTCAAAGAATAGACCAGAGAAAAGCAGAGCTAAAAGTAGCTGTAAGCTCTGAGATAAGAAGTAACTGTTCTCTCATGGGTCATGATAATGGATATGTTGAAGTTGAGATATAGGGGAGTCACAGGTATGCTCATCCACTTGCCTTGAGATAAGAGTTCCTAGATGTTAAGACCTAGAGGTCTTAGTACCTGATCCTACCCTGAGATAGCCAGTGTCAGTCAGACATGCTCTCAGTATGACCTCAGGACAAGAGAAGAGCATGACCAAGCCATGGCATGCCTGAACCCCAGACTTCTAGAGAGAGCAGTATGTTAATGGACATGTCTCATCTCTTAAAGAGAGAAGAGGATCCCAAAATTCAGGCCTATAGAAAGTGATTTCTTAAGCACTGCCAGACTCATGGAAAAAGGGGGAATATACATGTGGATCCTGAACCTGAAGAATCAGCAAGGGATTGAAATCATGAAAGAGAGGGACAAAAGATTCAGACTTTTATTTTCATTTGTTATTACTGTGAACTTTTTTTTATAGTGCAGGACTTAGGGAATGGAGTTGCCTTTCTGGCAATCCAAGTGTTTCCATTTCTGGAAATACCATAAGACAGAATGGCTATGTAAGTCCCTTGGGCGAAAGAGGAATTCCTCAAAATACTGGAAGGATGCCTCCATATCAATTTTGAATTCATTGCTCTTTCGAGAAGAGTATAAAATACAGGTTAACATTATGATTCAGAAGAACTACATAGGTCAGATGAAGCTAAGATTGAGAAGTTGAGGAAAAAGTCAAGTCCCCTCAACATTTTCCTCCAAACAACTTTAAAATAATGCTTCAAATAGAATTCTGGAGTGACAGAACCAACAAAAGGCCAAGGTGAGACATTTTTCCAGCCTAAGATAACTTAGGGGAAGGAGATATCTGTGAAACTGGGATGGAAGCTGGCCTAGAGCCATTGTAGAGGCCAGCACCAATGGTTGTCTTGGAGGTGGTAACAGCAATTGTAGGCTGTGAAGTTCTAAAGCCAAAGATGGTGAGGTGTTAGGGTAACTGGTCAGATGTACTAACACAAGGCGCAGGACAGTGTGCTATTGGCAACTCCATTGACTGTATCCACTTCTAGTGTTCCAGGACAGAGAGGAATACTTATGGTCCCAACAGAGGAGGGACCATACATGGAAACAAGGTCTCTGAGAAGCAGTATCACTGGGAATTGCAAGAGAGCAGTAACTATAGCTCTGCCCACAGCACTCCATCTTGGAAGAATTGGAAATTTCAAAACCCCAGAACTAGCTCTGAAAACAGCAGCACAAAAGGTCTAAATCTTGAAACAGTTCCAGTCACCCCAAGAACAGAGCCCAACTTTAACATAAAGTTCAAAGTCAAGAAATAAGCTAGGAGAATAACAAATAATCACAAGACCTGACTATAAAAAGTTGCCATGGTGAGAGGGAAGATCAGGATACGAATTTATAAGACAAAAATGTCAAAACAGCAACAAATCAGTTTTTTTTAGAAGAGGGATATTTTTCACAATAGAATAGTATATATAAAATCTCAAGTTCATAAATTGCATTTAAAATTAGAGTTGATGTATTTCAAATACTATTTAATAGAACAAACTTTAAATGGTGCTGCAAAGTCTTTTTTAACACAGTCACTTGAGAAATTACCTAAAGAATAACCCAATATCCCTGCCTTGCAAATTTAGCCTTGAAGATTCTGCCTTCCAAAAGACTCTCATTTTAAAGAGTTCAATAAGAAATGTAAATACTGCTAGTTTGCTGAATGGTAATTTGCAAGGTTGTTCTGTTTGGTACAATTTTAAACAATGAATCCACAAGTCCATTTCCTGTTCCTTGTATGAAGTGAGAGTGTTATGGAACCTTCAGGTCCTTTTTCATGTTGCAGCTAAACTTTTCAGAGGATCGGAAGCAAATGCTAAAACTATACAAATACTAATTTCCATTCTGTATGGACTGTGATAAAGAAGTCAGTGTTAACATGCTGAAAGGTTGAATTGAAATTCAAAATGTAAGTATTCAGATTTTGTTTTCAGGTAATAGTTGAATTGCACTTTTGCATAATTGATTAAGTTGTATTTTTTTTCAGCCAAAGAAAAACAAAGTTTATTAAAGATTCTCCATATTGGGTAGACTCTTAAGGAGCTTAAGCATTTGTGATGCTTGCATTGATAAGCGGGACAGACTGAATCTCAGCTAGATTGGATCTGAGCTAGATTGCATCAGAGCCAAGTTGTATTATTTTGTAGTTTTATTTGACTTTCTACAGATCTAGTTTCTGTTAGTGAGTAGTATGCTTTTGCGATGAATATCATACTGGTAGAATTTAGTGTTAGAGAATCTAGTTGTAATCTCCAAGTCCTTGATGAGGCTTTGCATATTAGAGCCCCACTACTAATTTTGCTCTGTTGATTTGGGCATACTCAGTTTTGTTGGAAAAATACTTTTTAGCAATTGTATTTGCAAGTTTTTGCTTCTTTATCTATCATTCTACTAAACATCTTATTTATATAAGTAATATAGGTACTATTCACATAGATACTGTACCTTGTCAGAAGTATATTAAATATTGAAATATCTTAATGCTACATACTTATATACTTCAGAAGGATGATGTTGAGTTCTTTCTGGTTGAAGGCTTCTGAAGACTTGTCAGTACATTGCAGAAAAGAGCTATGGTAATTCACAGAAAAGGGAATTGTTTTAGAAGATAAAGCTGTTTTCCAAGAAGATCTAATTCAAAACTGACTCACACTTTGATATCTAATTGTCTTCATTATCTCATTTGTGTGGCTACTCTGTCCATCTATATATATATATATATATATAGATTTCACTCATTCTAGCTTGTGCATTTCTTTTAGTTTATCTTCCATATAGTACCTAAACTGTAAGCCATTAACACAAAAGGAATAAATAAATACCATGACAGCAGCATTTACTTTGTCACCACTGCTTTAAGATATTTAAAACATTTTCTTGGGCCCAACACAGAGAACTTGTCCCTTTGTAGCTATTTTCCTTTACAAACAAATATTTTTGATTTATATCAAGATAAAGTAGCAATGTTCCAGCTTAATCAATTGCCATAGTATAACATTCTGCTTTTGTCTAAATTGTCAAAGTTTTGGATATAAATTTACTACCTACAAGGTCAAAATACCACTATGTAAACTGTTGCTACTTAATCAATTCAGTTTTTCTCTTTATAATTACTTTGCCAAAGGCATTTTGTCTTATGGTAAAGTTCGTGTGTAATTTATTTTGTTTTTATTGACTGCTATGGAATTGTAAGAAAATAAACCAAACTTATCAAAACAAATACTTTTCATCTTCAAAGGGCAACAAAGTAAATCAGAATGGTGGAGGAAAAATGGGGAAAGAAATGAGAACAATGCAAGAAAAATTATGAAAAGACAATTAGCAGATTGATAAAAGAGGCACAAAAAATACTGAAGAAAATGATACCTTATAAATGAGAATTGGCTAAATGGAAAATTGAAAAAGAGGTATGAAGCTCACTGAAAAAATAATTCCTAAAAAACTAGAATTGGGCAAGTGGAAGCTAATGAATCCATGAAATATCAAGAAAGAATAAAGTCAAAAGAATGATAAAATAGAAGAAAATGTGAAATATTTTATTGGAAAAACAGCAGATTGGGAAATTGATTGAGGCAAGATAATGTAAGAATTGCTGGGCTGATTGAAATCCATGATCAAAGAGAAAGTTTGGACATCAACTTCCTTTTTCGTCTTTAATGTGTGCACTTTTATTTCAAATGGTGTTAAGTCTGTGTACAGATAAAACTCCTCCCCTCCCCCAAGGAAGGGCACCAATCTCAAAAAACTCATGAGGAAATTGTAAATAGATATCAAATTTCAAAGAATAAATATAAAAGGAAACTATCCACAATATCCCAGAACCAGAGGGTAAAACAGAAATTGAAAGAATCTACCAATCACCACCTCAAAGAGATTCCAAAATGAAAACACCCAAGAGTATTTTAGCCAAATTCCAGACCTTCCAGATAAAAAACAACATAATTCAAGCAGACAGAAAATAATTCAAACACCACACAACCATGGTCAGGATCATCAAGATTTAGCAGGTACCCCTTAAAAGGAGTAGAAAGCTGATAATATGATATGCCAGAAGCCAAAGAAGCTAAGATCAAAACCAATAAAAACTAATTATAATCCTTCAGGTGAAAATGGATTTTTAATGAAAAAGAAGACTTTCAAGTATTCTTTATGAAAAGAACAAAGCTGAATAGAAAATCTGACTTTCAAATACAAGACCCAAGAAAAACAGAAAGGTAAACAGAAAAGAGAAATCATAAGGGACTGAGTAAGGCTAAACATTCCTATATGAGAAGATACAAACTTTATCATCATTACAGAAGTTAGAAATATTGTACATAGATAGAAAGAATAGAAGTAAGTCGATTATTCTGAGATAATCTCAATAAAAATGGATGGGTGAGGAAGAGCGATGCACTGGGAGTAAAAGGAAAGGAGAGGAAAAATGGGGAAAATATCTCACATTAAAGAGGACTGCAAGGAAAACCTTTTACATTTGGAGAAGAAAATAGTAGAGGAGACTTGTATCTCACTTTCATCTGAATTGGTTCAAAGGGAGAACATACATTCACAGTTAATTGATTTTAGATATCTATTCTACACAACCAGAAAGTAGTAGAATGGGATAAAAGAAAGTTGTGATAAAAGGGAGGCCAGATTAAGGTAGGCAATGGTCAGAAGCTAAACAGACTTTAAAGTAGGGATGGTATCAAAAGAGAGAGAGAAAGATAAACAGAAGAAAATAAGATGGAAGAAAATTCACAATTAGTAATCATAACTATGAATATGAATGGAATGAATTCACCTATAAAACAAAACTGGGTGGCATTAGATTAGAAACAAAAATATAACAATACATTATTTACAAGAAACACATTTAATACAGATAGAACTACATACAAAGCTTAAAAAGCTAGGATAAAAATCATGATCTCAGAAAAAGGAAAATCAAAAACAGATCTTATTAAAAAGTGGCAAAAGGCACCAGAGACAATGAAATAATTTCAATATTAAACACATCTGCACCAAATGGCATAGCATCCAAATTCTTAAAGGAAAAGTTAAAGGAGTTACAGGAGGAAATAGACGATTAAACTATGCTAGTGAAGCAACACAACATCTCCCTCTCAGAATTAGATAAATCTAGGTATAAAATAAGAAAGAAGTTAAGGAGATGAATAGAATTTAGAAAAGTTAAATATGATAGACCTCTGGAGAAAACTGAATGAAAATAAAAAGGAGCATACATCTTTTTCATATTAAAAATACTAGAAAGTATAGTAATAAATTAATCTTTTCTTAAAATGACAAGTAGTATCTATTTAAAACCAATAACAGGAATTATCTATAATGGGGATAAGCTAGAAGTCTTCCCAGTAAGATCAGGAATGGAGCAAGAATGTCCATTATAATTACTATTATTCAATATTGCCTTACAAGTGGCAACTATAGCAATGACAAGAAAAAGAAATTAAAGGGAAAAAAATAGGCAATACGGAAACAAAACTGTCACTCTTTCCAGACAATATGATGGTATATTTAAAGAACCCTCAAGCTAAAAGACAACTAAAAAACTAGTTGAAACAATTGACAAATTTTGCAAAGTTCCAAGATATATTTTAAAAAATCCACAGAAATCATCAACATTTTTATATATTAAGCAAGAAGAGCTAAAAAGAGAAATTCCAGGCATTATAAAATACTTGGGAATCTAACCACTAAGATAAACCCAGGGACTATATAGACACAATTATAAAACACTTTTTACACAAATAAAGACACAGCTAAACATTTGGAGAAATAGTACTTTCTCCTGGGTAGGTCAAGCCAATATGACCAAGAACAATTCTTCCTAAGTTAATTTACTTATTTGGTGCTGTAACCATCAAATTACCAAAGTATTATTTTATAGAGATAGAAAAAAAACAATAAATCCATCTGAAAGACAAAAGGTGAAGACTATCAAGGAACTCTATGAAAAAAAGTGAAGATAGGTGGGCTAGCAGTACCAGATTTGTACTATATCACATAGTGGTCATCATCAAAACAATCTGAAACTTGCTAAGAAATGGAGTGGTGGATCACTGGAAAAGATTAGTTACAGTAGTAACTTTTACAGTAGTAAACATTTACAGTAGCAAATGACTATAGTAATTTAGTTTTTGATAAATCTAAAGAACTGAGTCTTTGGGACAAGAACTCATCATTTGCCAAAAATTGCTGAGAAAACTGGGGAGTAGTTTGGAAGAAATTAGGGATAGACCCATATCTCACACAGTATACCAAGATAATGTCAAAATGGGTACATAATTTAGATATAAGGGTTGATATCATAAGCAAATTAAGGGAGCATGGAAAATTTTATCTGTGATATCTATGGATAAGGGAAAAGTTTACAACCAAACAAGAGACAGAGAGGATTATGGAGAATAAAATGGATAGTTTTAAATACATAAAATTAAAAATGTTTTGCACCAACAAAAACAATGCAACCAAGATTAGAAGGAAAGCAGGAAACTGGAAAGGAGGATTGGAATTTACAGCAAGTTTCTCTAATAAAGTTCTCATTTCTCAAATCTATAGGGAACTCATACAGATTTATTAAAAATATATATCATTTGGTAAATGGTCAAGAACATGTACAGGCATGTTTCAGAAGAAATCAAAGTTATCAATAGTCATTTTTTAAAAAAATGCTCTGAAACATTATTGATTGCAAATTAAAGGCAGATTAAAATAACTCTGAGGTACTACCTAGCACTGATTAGATTTGTTAATATGACAGAAAAGGAAAATGATAAATGTTGGAAAAATAGATTCACTAATGCACTGTTGGAGTTGTAAAGTAGTCCGACCATTCTGGAGAATAATTTGGAACCATCCCCAAAGGACTTTCAAAAATATGCATCCCCTTTAACTCAACAATACTGTTACAAGGGCTATATCCCAAAGAGATCAAAGAAAAGGGTAAAGGACCTATATGAACAAAAATATCTATGGGAGCTCTTTTTGTGGTGACAAAGCGTTGGATATTGAGATTCTCATCAATGGCTAAACAAGTTGTGGTATACAATTGAGATGGAATACTATTATGCTATATGTGATGGAATACTATTGTGCTATAAGAAATGAGGAGGAGGAAGGTTTGAGAAAAACATAGGAAGACTTCTATGAAGTGATATGAAATAAAAAGAAAAGAAACAGGAGAACTTTGTACACTGTAACAGCAATATTGTCAGGATGATCAAATGTGAAAAGCTTAGCTTCTCTGATGAATGCAATGATCCAAGATAATTCCAAAGAACCATGATGAAAAATGCTATCCTTCTCCAGAGAGAGATCTAATGAACTCTGAGGGCAAATTGGAGCATACTCTTTTCATTTTCTTTATGTTCTAGCTTTTCTTTTTTGCAATATGGCTAATATAGATATGTGTTTTGCATGATGTCACATGTAAATGTCAAATCTCAGTCAAAGTGGAGCAGGAGAGCAGAAGAGAAAGTGGAACTCAAGATTTTAAAAAAACTAAATGTTAAAAATAAATATTAAAAAACTGTAGAAATCCTGGAGGAAAAGGTGAGATGCACTGGAATGGAAAAGAGAACTATCTTGACTATTTAAGGACTACTATGAATCCTTTACTTGGGGAGGAGGATGACATTCATGCAGAAATTTTTAAAATTTTAGTGTCATGGACCCTTTTTTGGAAGTCTAGTGAAATCTATTAACCCTTACTGAAAATAATATTTTAAATGCATAAAATAAAAATATAACAAAGGGAAATAAGTATATTAAAATTGTTTTCAAAATATTAATTTTTTTTAAAAAAGCAGTTTAAGACCTTCAGTTAAGAACCTCTGTTATAGGGTAAAAGCAGGGTAAAACCTGTGTCTGGTATTCATTTTTACCTTAAGTGCTTATATTGGGTCTGGAGACACTGTCACCCACATCTGTGAGACTTAAACATGACTTTTATTTGACCTATATTCTTGTATTTCCTAGATATCTGGGTTTGAGAAACTGAAGACAGAGTTATTTGGGTAGAGGATATTCACAAGGTTGGACTGTATCCATGTCAGTCCAGAAGTTGGGGTGCTGGGCCACAGGTTTCCATTCCTAGATGGAGTATAAGTTTTATACTGACCATAAGATTATCAGCTACTTGAGGAAAAGCTGTCATTTTTCCTCTGTTTATCTCCAGTGCCAAGTAAAATAAGCTGAAGTATGCCAGGTGCCCAGCATAGTACCTTGCATATATATAGTGCTTAAAAAATATTTTTAAACCAAGTTGCTGTTGAAAATGTTCTAGAGAGCAATAGATGTGGAAAATGGGAAAAAGTCAAGTATAATATAATCAGTAGGCATGAATTTCAAGAGAAGAGATAACACTGAGACACAGTTAGTCATCCAGTAAGGGTTTGGAAGTGGCCTTGGAGAGGAAAGAGGGTGGGAATTTAAGCTGGTCCTGTGAGTTATACAGAGTATTAAAAAAAGCAAGGATAAAGGGCAATTGTTTAGAAGAGAACACAGGCTCTACAGGGCATACTGGAACAACAGTGGGCAAAGCATGATGGGAATGAGGAGGTGTGGAGTTTAATGGTAGAGTGAGAAAAGTATGGACAGAAATGACAATGGAAGGTTACAGAAGGGCAAGCATTCTTGATGGCAAGGATGAGGGAAGTTAAAGTTTGTCAAGTAAACTGGAGGGAATTGAGCAGCTTATTGTACTGAGGGAGCAGAAGATTTTACAATATCTCAATCCCAAAGTTCTAATTAGAATGCTGTTGTAATGGGAGTAATGATTGAAATCCCCAAAGAATTTCCTGGACTTGATGTCCTTTTAGGCAGGGGTTGATAGGTCTCGGCATTACAAGATCCCAATATACTTCTTTAAATAAGTCCAGTTAAAAAGAAGGCATGTTAAAATAGTATAACATTGTATAAAGAAAAGGACACAGGCTCAGAAGACTGAAGATCTCAGTTCGACCAGAAAATCTTGCATGTTTAACCTTCCTGACCCTAGGTTTCTTTATCCATAAAAAAAGAAGTTAAACTAGATAACTTCTGAGATCCCTTTCACCTCTTGCTCTATCATTCTTAGATGAATTAGGTGCCTTCTGAGCCCTAAGTTTCTTTTTAGTCGTAGTTGATGATACCAAGATCCTAAGTCTATCATTTATGGATTTATTTAAATTGCCACAAAACATGCATAGTATCCTCTATAAAGTCACTCTCCTAGCTTGCAAAGGACTAACAGATTAGTAGTTGTCCCAAAGTATAATGATTACTGCTCCTCTCAGGGTTCTAAGGGTAACTTTGAGGGGTTGGTGTATCCACTACAGTTACTCATAAACTTCCATCCAATTTGCTACCCAATTATCAGTCAACCAGCTGACACAAATTACCTTGTAAAGAGGCTTTTTAGAAAGAAAGTATAGCAAGACAAATGGTCATGACATAATAATCATCCACAAATTAAGAGAGGCAACTCTCCTCTTACCCACAAATCAGGTCCATAAAGAGAATGGATTTAAACTTAAAGTACAAAGGGTAGAAAGGCAATGAGGCAAATGTATAGGTAGCACATTAGATCTGATTTGAAGACTTTCCCTCTCTTTGCAGTTTCCACTAAATATTCTTCAGGGTAAGGCCCTAGTTACTCCCCTCCTCAGTTAGCCTGGCACCTTGCCAAGCATGGGATTTTAACTGACAGGACAGTAAACTGCTGGGTCCAAAAGGTTGCATGGCTGCTTTTCTGGTTCCTCACTCAACTTGGCAGCCTCCATTGCCAGTTTGAACTTCTAATGCCTTTGATGGATTTCCTCATCTCAGTAATTACATAATAACCCTTCCCCACTTCAGAAAATGTATTTGCCTAAGATCAAAAAATAAAATAAAATAAAACCAGAAAAGCAGAGATATTTTGTCTTTCTAGACACATAGCATTTGAACCAGGGTTGGGACAGCAATTGTCTTTCACTATCTAGCGCATAACCTGCCAGGAGGGCAAACTGGGCATGCTCTATAGCCTGGATACTCATTGACAAGTCTCTGATTACATACAAAATAGCACATATAGCACAACAGCTTGCACAAAACTTTTGCAGGGTTAGGGGGACTATAGCATATTTAATCCACTGCAACACATCTATAATGTCCCTCCATTGGATTGTAAGCTCCTTGAGGGCAGAGACTATCTTTTGCCTCTTTTTCCATCCCCAAAGCTCACTCAGTACACTATGTGCCAGCACATAGTAGGTACTTAGTAAATATTGATTGATAGGTCAATCAATATCACTTCTCAGCTTTGTTACTTCCTAGAAAATATAACAGAATCAGGGGATTTTATTTAGAAGGGACCTCAGCACCCATATGCTTTGGATTATCCTTTTTACAATCTATTCAGGTGGTCATCCAAACTCTGCTTGAGGGAGAACTTAAGCCCTACTAATAGAGTCCATTTCACTTTTGAATAGTTGTAACTGTGAGGATAGAGGATGAGGAAATCCATCAAAGGCATTAGAAGTTCAAACTGGCAACGGAGGCTGCCATGTTGAGTGAGGAACCAGTAAAGCAACCATACAACCTTTTGGACCCAGCAGTTTACTGTCCTGTCAGTTAAAATCCCATTATATCACGTCTAAATCTGTCACTTTGCTACTTCTACCAATTCCTACTGCGGTCATACCAAACAAGCCTATTCCTTCTTCCATGAAATAAACTTTCAAACACTTGAAAATAACTGTCCTGTTCTCAAGTCATCTTTTCCAGGCTAAAGACATTCTGGTTTCTCTATATGAATGGGATATTGAAATGATTTTAGTCTATACTTTCTATGGCTGCCTATGTTAGAAATTTCATTTTCCATAGCCCATGACAGTTAGTAAACTTATCTTTTATACATACACAAAAGAAAAGATGATAATAAAAGTTCTATTCTAGGCTACTTTTTATTTCAATTACAACCTTTTATTGCTCTCAAAATCCTGTTAAAATCTTTAATTCTTTTTATCAGAACAACTTAATTCGGTAGAGTAATGGCAATTAAAAGTTTATGCATATGAACAAGCACAGTTACATTGCTATAATATGATTTTGTGTGTGCATGTATATGTATATGTGTTGCTGCCTTTACAGGTTTGTGAACTATAGGCCTGAACATAGCAATTTCATGTCTTTTAAACTGTAACACAAATATCATGTTCCCATTAAAATTATATCCTCTCTTAGCCCTAATGAGTCATAAATCCATTACTGTTAAACTTATGACTCTGATTCCAAGTTAAAGAACACCAGCTAGTTAATTTCCATTTGATTATGCCCCATTAAACCCCTTTCACTGCATTCTGTCAGATTTCTGAGTGTGTCTTTCCTTTGGCATATGGTAATTTTATTGAGTTAGGAAAGGAGACCCAATTTTCTATAAAAGTTGAATGTGAACTTCATAAGATCATAGATTTAGAGCTGGAAGAAGCCCCAGGGCCATTTTAGTTCAACCCTTTTTCCTTTTACAGATGAGGAAATTGGAATCCAGAAAAGATTAAGTGGGTTGATCCAGGTCACCTAAGTATGAAGTGGCAGAGTCAGAGTTCAGACCTAGCAATCTTTCCACTGCCTAGTTCTATCTGATGTATTTTGCCTTTGAAGTGAAATGATGTCCAGTATAATCAAGACATTTTTTATACGGCCAGGCTTCTAAGAGTACTGTGGGTATCGCTCCAAACACATTTTCCCTCTTTCTTTCTTTCTTTCTTTCTTTCTTTCTTTCTTTCTTTCTTTCTTTCTTTCTTTCTTTCTTTCTTTCTTTCTTTCTTTCTTTTTCTTTCTTTTTCTTTCTTTCTTTTTCTTTCTTTCTTTCTCTTTTTCTTTCTTTCTTTCTTTCTTTCTTTCTTTCTTTCTTTCTTTCTTTCTTTCTTTCTTTCTTTCTTTCCTTCTTTCTTTCTTTCTTTCTATATAGAGTCTTTAGGGAGTGTGAATAAAGATAAGAGAAGTGACTTCAGGTGGTTAGATGTTACCATACCCTTCTAGTAAGTCCCAGTGAACTAGTCACTAGAAAGCCATCAGTAAGCATCTTTTAAGTTCATACTATGAACCAGGCACTATGCTAAGTACTAGGGATCCAAATAGGCAATGTTTTGAGTAGAATACTTTACTTAGAGTTAGGAGACCTGAGTTTAAATTCCGACTCAGACAAATACTGGCTGGGTCACCCTGGGCAAGTCATTTAGCCTCTGCAGATAAAGTAAGCAAAGTACTTTGCAAACCTTAAACTAGAAGTGTCCAATACTGGGACAACCATTGCTTATGGCTTATAACACTCTCTAGCAATGGGTTGAACCAGATTAAAATAACTAGAATTATTTAAAAATAAGAGAATTTTAATATGTGGCTTTCTAAGTCAACATACAGCCACAGGGATCCTTAATGTACAGTTTAGTGGGCCCTTTTTCTATTTGTTTGACATCGCTACCTTGGAGCAATATATAGATGCTAACTGCTATAAAGTAAAAGTAATATGCTTGATTCTTGATGGTGATTTATCGCAGATTGCTAAAGAGAATATCCTCAAAGCTGCTTTGAGTTCCGATCACATTGCAGGACTCCTAACTAGTCTAACTGGTCCCTGACTCAAGACTCTCTCACTCTAATTCATTGTCTACACAGAAACCAAAGTAATTTCTCTATATCTATTCAATAAGCTTCAGGGTTTTATTATGGCATCTGGGATAAAATTTCAATTCCTATCATATCTAAATCTCTTCAAAAGCAGATCCCACCTTACCTTTCCATCCTTATTCCACATCATGCCCCTTTATGTCCTCTACAACCCAGCCTTATCAGTCTGTTTTCTGTTCCTAAAATGTCATTTACATCTCTGTTCTTTTCAAGGGAATGTCTCCCATGCCTGGGTTGTCCTCCTTCACTATCTCTATTGAGTGGGGCACTCACTAGTAAATGTTTAATGAAAATCCAGGACATACTTAGTCATAGCCAATAAACATTTATTAAGTTTGACACTATGTGAAGTTCTGGGGATACAAAAGGAGGCAAAATTCAGTCCCTGCCATTTTAAGTCAATCTGCATCATTTATTTTTTCTACATCACTTTCCCAATCAACAAAACAAAATTCATGTCCTGATTTGTGCATTTTGAGGGATAAAATTCTCCTACCAAAAATCTGACTGTCAGGAGCCTATTCAAACTGGTGCCAATACCCCATTTCCTATGTCTCTTGAAATTCCTGGTTTTCTTCAATACCCAGCTTAAGTTCTATTTTCTATGAAAGCCCTGACTTTGTATCTGCTGCATATGTGTGTCAAATATACTATATAGATATTCTCTGTCTTCTCCATTAGAATGTAATGAGGGCAGATAGTGTTTTTACTGTTTTGTATTCTAATACACCCAGGAGGGCTTGCTGAACAATGTTTTAGATCTGCTTTTCTAAAAGGAAAACAACTTTAAGAGGGGTAAAATATCTTACTTTAATTACATATACCAACAGAGAAAATACAAGCAAGACCAACAAATTGGGCTTCCAACTGTCTGACTACAGGCAATACATACATCATTACTAGAGAGAATCACCAAGATCTGGGTTTTCAAAGTCAAGGGGTTTCTTAAAATGACTTCCCAGAGTCTCACCTGGCACACAAATCTTCTTCCAAAAGCCAAGCCACAAAGCAAAACCTTCCCTCAGAGTATACGTACTCTTTTCAGAGCAGGGAGGGTACAACCCCTGGTGACTCAGGAACTCATTAGCAATCAGCAAAAGGTGTGGGTCTTCATAGGAAACAATCCTCCCCTGATTAAGCCTCCCTCAATAGCCCCACCTGAGACCAATCAATGGGTGGTGAAGATTTTTCACTCCCATTATACTGGCTCCTAGAAGACTCTTAATAAATGCTTATTTTATTGATTGACTGAAGCACAAAAACAAAAAGTAAATGAGCTCCCAAGAGGCATTTGTTTCCAGAGAATTGAATTCTGCTCAGTATGATGACCACCCCCTTGTCTCTCCATCTGTTTCATTTTACCTTTCCTTGTCTGTTTCTCTCTGTGGGACTGAAGGAAAATGGAAGGTATTTCACCATCCCAGAAGACAGAATACCATTAAATTGGGAAATGCTGTAAGGAAGGCGTAGATCACATCACAGCAACAATAGAAATAAATCTAGGGATCCTATAATCCCAAATCGAAACCTCAGCAAGGTCAAATAAGTACTCACAGCAAAGAATTGAAAATCAGACACCTAAGTTAAGAGTATTATCTGGAAGACACCAAAATAATTGCTTTTTGAATTACCACCTGTATGGCATCTAGAGGAAAAGATGAATGAATATCTTTGAAAGAAGTGTGGAGAAATACATCAGAAATAAATTGACGTTCTATAAATTATGTGCAAAAAGAAATGGAAAGATCACCTAAAGAATACCAAAAAAGATTTTTTAAACTTCTCAGCTTGGTAAGAAACCTTCACACTTTCTCTCCAGTCTTTCCTTCCAGACCTCTTCAGCATTAATCACTGTCATACACTCTACATTGCCTCCTTGCTATCCCACATACAACTCAGCAGCTCATCTCCCACTTCCTACTTTTAGCAGAAGTTGACTCACCTACCTGAAATGCACTTCATTCTCACCTTAGTCTCTTAGCATCCTTGCCTCCCTTCAAATCTTCCCTTGAGTGGCAGATAATATTCCATCTAGAGCCTTTGTTATAAGTACAAAGAATGAAAGGATAGTTATGCAAGGCATTTTCATGGGAAAGAGAAGAATACCTAGAAGCTATTTAGGTAGGACTTTAAGATTTGTAATGTGCTTTACATATATTATTTCACTCTATGTATATGACTATGCATAATAAATATAAGTAGAATAAATTATAGGCATACTTCAGAGACATTGCATGTTCAGTCCCAGCCTACTGCAATAAAACAAGTCATACAATTTTTTTTTGCTTTCCATAAAAGTTATGTTTACATTATACTATGGTCTCTTAAGAGTTCAATTGTATTATGTCTTTTAAAATAACGTGTAGAGGGCTCAGGGGAGTGCGAGTCCCATGATCAAGGCCATAGCTGAGGCAAAGCCTGTTCCTGTGGGACTTGTGCTTACTCAAACCCTAGCAGAAGCTCTCCATGACCCTGGAACCTGATGTTCCTGCAGATACTGATGCTCTTTGCAGAAAAGTTTCAGTTGGGTCTGGGAACTCAGGAACTAGCTTCAGGAACAAGAGAAGCTTTGTTACTTGCTTCAAGTGCAAGGATGTGGGTAAGTCATGAGACAGTGAAGTAATGGGATGAGCCCAGCCTACATGTGATTGTGGTTACAGCCTTTATAAACCATGATTCTCAGCTGAATAAAGAGAGTTGCCTTACATCCTGCCTCCCATCTCATTCCCTGGGTAGAAGGTCTTGACCAGCAAGACCCTCGTCTAGGTGAAAGGAATCCAACAACTGGTGCCCAAACAGGGACCCGAAGAAGACCCCTGTACCTTCTGAGGCCTCTTGTCAATGGGATGAGGGAAGACAGTTCTGGAGGACTGCAACCGCAGCAATCACAAGAGAAGAAATCAGCTCACAAATTGGGAGTCTCCAGAAGCAACCTAAAGGGATAAGTATCCTTCAGTAGGTAAGAAAAGGTTTTCTTATCATGGGACTGACAGTTTCTGTCACTGAAATATCCTATATGGATACTTTCCTGTGGCTCATATATAAGATCCTTAAGAAGTAAGGCTGCGGTAGAAGGACGCATGTTTACGAGCTCCAACCCACAGCCAATAGAATTAATGTAAAAAGACATCCGCATAAATTCTGGATCACTAAAAGGTGTGCAGAACCAGAGTGAAAGACATTTTCGTGCCAGAGATCCCTGGAGACCCATCCCCAGGGTCCGTCGTGCTCCGGAAAGCGGACCCCACGCCCAGCGCTGCCCTGGCCGCGGGCCCAGAGAAGCTGACCCGAGCAGGCTTCAGGGACGGAGGCTCCGGCAGCCGGGAAAGTTCCTCCGCCCACAGAAGCTACAGGTCAGTGAGAGAGAAAGCTGGGCTGGAGGAGAGGGGGAGCGGAGTGTCTCCGTGACTCGGGCCCCCTCGGGAGGAAGCAGCAGCGGCAGAGACGGGGGCAGGAAGCGGCAGAGGCAGAGGCGTGGGTGGCAGCAGAGGCAGCAGCGGCTGCGGCGGCCCAGGAATCCCCAGCAGCAGGCAGGATCTTCATTACGGAAGGTCTCTGCATAAACAACCTGAGGGAGCTGAGCCTGGGAGCCGGCCCTGCCTCACCCCGCTCTATTACTGAAGGCCTCTGCATAAAGCCCCTGAGGGAGCTGAGCCTGGGAGGCGCCCCCCCCACCCGCTCCGTTCCTGAAAGTCTCTGCATAAAGCCCCTGAGGAGGCCGAGCCTGGGAGGTGGCCCTGCCCCCACCCCAGCACCAGAACTAAAGCTTGCTGCGGAAAGCCCATTTGAACCTCAGACCCCAAGCACTAGCTGGGCGGATCTAGGCGGGAGTGGACAGGAATCTCAGAAGTCAAGTAACTGGCTGGGAAAATGCCTAGAAAAGGGAAGAAAAATAAGACTATAGAGAGTTTTTTCCAACAAATGCAAATGATCCCGACATTCGGATCTGATGACGAGGACGTATTCTCGCCATCGGGGAAAGACGTGGAGGGCGGGGCCTCGGTACCCCAGACACCCCAGGGGGATGTCAGGTGGGCTCAGGCCTTGGAAGAGCTCAAAAAGGATTTTGAAAAGCAAGTTAGACAGGTGGAGGAAAAACTGGGAAGAGAAATGAGAGAGATGCAAGAAAAGTATGAAAAACGGGTCAATACCTTGGTTAAGGAGACCAAAAAAAATGCTGAAGAAAATAACACCTTGAAGACTAGGCTCACTCAGTTGGCAAAAGAGGTTCAAAAAGCCAATGAGGAGAAAAATGCTTTCAAAAGCAGAATTAGCCAAATGGAAAAAGAGGTTCAAAAGCTCACTGAATTTAATAGTTCTCTCAAAATTAGAATGGAACAGATGGAGTCTAATGACTTTACGAGAAATCAAGAAATCACCAAACAAAACCAAAAGAATGAAAAAATGGAAGAGAATGTGAAATATCTCATGGGAAACACAACTGACCTGGAAAAGAGATCCAGGAGAGACAATTTAAAAATTATGGGACTACCTGAAAGTCATGATCAAAAAAAGAGCCTAGACATTATCTTCCATGAAATTATCAAGGAAAACTGCCCTGACATTCTAGAACCAGAGGGCAAAATAAGTATTGAAAGAATCCATCGATCACCACCTGAAAGAGATCCAAAAAGAGAAACTCCTAGGAACATTGTGGCCAAATTCCAGAACTCCCAGCTCAAGGAGAAAATCTTGCAAGGAGCTAGAAAGAAACAATTTCAGTACTGTGGAAATACAATCAGGATAACTCAAGATCTAGCAGCATCTACATTAAGAGATCGAAGGGCGTGGAATAGGATATTCCAGAAGTCAAAGGAACTAGGACTCAAACCAAGAATCACCTACCCAGCTAAACTGAGTATAATACTTCAGGGGAAAATATGGTCTTTCAATGAAACAGAGGACTTTCAATCATTCTTGATGAAAAGACCAGAGCTGAAAAGAAAATTTGACTTTCAAACACAAGAATGAGAAGAAGCATGAAAAAGTAAACAGCAAAGAGAAGTCTTAAGGGACTTACCAGACGTGAACTGTTTACATTTCTACATGGAAAGACAATATTTGTAACTCTCAAAACTTTTCAGTATCTGAGTAGTTGGTGGGACCACACACACACATGTACATGCCTGCACGCACACACACATACACACATGCACACACTTACAGAGACAGAGAGCACAGAGTGAATTGAATAGGATGGGACCATAGCTTAAAAGAAATTAAGGTAAATGGTGAGAGAGAAATGTAGTGGGAGGAAAGAGGGTGAAATGGAATGGGGTAATTATATGTCATTTAAGAGGCAAGTAGGAGACCTTTTAGTGGAGGGAAAAAGAGGAGAGCTGAAAAAAAAAAAAACAATTAGACCCCCATCACATTTAACTAAAGGAAGGAATAAAATGCACACTCATTTTGGTATGAAAACCTATCTTACAGTATAGGAAAGTGGGGGAGAAGGAGATAAGCAAGTGGGGGGGGGATGATGGAAGGGAGGGCAAAGGGAGGAGGGAGCAATTTGAAGTCAACACTTGGGGAGGGACAGGACCAAAAGACAGAAGAGAAACAATGAGGGGCAGGGTAGGATGGAGGGTAATTCAGTTAGTCTTACACAACACGACTATCAGGGAAGTCATTTGCAAAATTACACAGATATGGCCTATATTGAATTGCCTGCCTTCCCAAAGGGAATGGGTGGGGAGGGAGGGATGGGGAGAATTTGGAACTCAAAGTTTTAGGAACAACTGTCTAGTATTGCTGTTGCTACTAGGAAAGAAGACATACAGTTAATGAGGAATAGAAAGTCATCTGGCCCTACAGGAGAAAAGAGAAGATGGAGATAAGAGAAGGGAGGGATGACAGAAGAGAGGGAAGATTGGAGATAGGGAAAATTAGATTGCTTGGGGTATTGGGGTGGGGGGAGGGGATAAAAGGGGAGAAAATTTGGAACCCAAAATTTTGTGAAAATGAATGTAAAAAGTTAAATAAATAAATAAATAAATAAATGAATGAATGAATGAATGAATGAATGAATGAATAAATAAATGAATTAATAAATTAATAAATAAATGAATGAATAAAAGAAGCAAGGCTGCACAGTTCAGCATACAAAGATAAGATAGTTTATAGACACAGATTTCAGTGGCTTGACTCATTGGGTGGTGAACGTGTGGGTCAAGTCCAGAGACATCCGAAGGCCCGGTACAGGTAATAACTGGCTGACAGCAGCAGTCAGAGCCACAACTGCTGAGGGGGATAAAGCCAGTCCTTGGGAAACAGAGAAGACCCTCTGAGTGCCCCGCTAGGGGAAGTAGCGGGAAGACATGGGAGTGAGGTATCTATCCCCGTAATTAAGCCCTTTGTCCAAAGGATATATGTTAGTGAAGCAACAGGATGCAGAAATAACCCTAAAGCAGCCAAGAACATTTCCTGTCATTTGTCAAACTGAGGAGAACAAATTAGAAGGGAACACTCCTCGTAGACTCTATCCTACCCTGCCTCAATACTTAGAACTTCCCGAAACAACAGAAAGGGGAGCAGCTGCAGTCATATTTCCTCCACAGGCATCTAAACAAGAAGCAACACTTCCACAGTCTGTGGCACAGCAGAAATTCTCAGTGCACCCTGAGGTACCAGAAACACCTCTTCTACTTCATGTAGCGCAGCAACAAATTCTAGCAGACATTCAGGTCTTACAACATAGGCTCCAACATCTACAGACTCAAAAGCAGCAGAACGAAC
The DNA here is from genome assembly GCA_023548195.1 of Bettongia penicillata ogilbyi. Taxonomy (NCBI): domain Eukaryota; kingdom Metazoa; phylum Chordata; class Mammalia; order Diprotodontia; family Potoroidae; genus Bettongia; species Bettongia penicillata. The sequence continues at coordinate 9,105,344 of JAJHZJ010000514.1, read as the reverse complement.
CACCCTCGTGTGCAGTATTTACACTGACCACACCTACAAGAAAGAGCACACCATTGACACCATTGCAACAGGCCATATATCAAGGGGCCTTAGAGGAGGAAGAGGTTGATGATTGGGCTGCGGACTTCAACCCTTGGGCATTCCCTATAGAGGTGGCCAACAATGGGAACCGCAGACATATCCCTATTCCATTCAAATTATTAAAAGAGGTAAAAATGGTTTGCTCCACTTTTGCTCCGAACAGTCCATTGTTCTTCAATTACTGGGGTGGCTATGCTCCAGAGCCAATTTTACACCTAATGACTGGCGATCTTTGAGCACAGCATGCCTCACTCCCGGCCAAGCTGTGATATGGGATTCTGCTTACCTCAAAGCAGCTAGGGCCATGGTGAACTCCAGAGGCTCTGCAGACCCTGAAAATGACTTTCACCTTCTTGCAGGCACAGGCCAATACTCCTTCACAGAAGCACAGCTGTTATTTGATGGTGAGATTCTTTCTGCCACTGCTCAGTGTGCTGTGAGGGCTTGGAAACAGGTGGAGAAACCTGGAGCAGTAAAGCAGAAACTCACCTCTATCAAACAGGGCACTAAGGAGCCCATCCAAACCTTCATAGGGTGGCTCAAAGAGGCAGTGGACAAAGCCATAGGAGGGGGTGATGGAGCAGACCTCATGTTTATGCAATTGTTAAGGGACAATGCAAATCCAAGATGCCAGAAGGCAATGCTTGGGTTACCTAAAGAGGCCCACATCCAAGAAGTCTTAGATAGGTGTGAGCCAATTGGATCCAATGAAGAAAGGAATGAAACCATGGCTATAGCTATAGCAAAGGGAGTCAGTGAGGGCCTTTGGCAAAAGAATAAAAGAAGGTGTTATAGGTGTGGGAAACCTGGCCATGTAAAACAGCAATGCAGAGCGAAACAAGGGGACACCTCTGGGTCCAGGTCAATTAGATGCTTTACCTGTGGGAAGCCTGGGCATATCACTGAACAATGCAGGCAAAGACAGCAGAAGATACAGGCCCAGGGAAACTCTCACAGGCACCCTCAGGGGGCCCTGCAGCTCTATACCACCAATGCCCCCACCCTGCAGAATTCCAACAGACCTCACTATCAACAACTTTCTCATGGCCAGACAGGAAACCCTTATGCTCCTTAAGAGGCTACCGAGTTGAGGCTCATTCAACAGTTCAATTGCCCATACAACCAAGTGAACAAAGCAAATTGATAATAGGATTAGACTGCTATGCCCGGTGAATAATACACACCATTTTGCTGCTGCCCCATGGCCCCCTCATCACCTTCACCAATCCAAACCCATTTTCCATCACAATAGAATCAGGCCAGCCCATAGCTAGGGGCATAAGTATAGAACAAGACGAAGCACTTCAAATCAATTATACTCAGATGATCTCATGGGAAAAGCCCATGTGCACCGTTATGATAGAAGACAGGACATTTCAAGGGATGATAGACACCGGAACAGATTGTTCCGTCATCAGACAACTTGACTGGCCACCCCACTGGCCTCTACAATCTAATCCACTCTCTGTTAATGGAGTCGGGGGTAGCCAAACTGCCCACCAGGCAGAGAAAATGCTCCGATGGGAATTTGAGAATAAGAAGGGTTTATTTCAACCCTTGGTCATATCGGGTCTTAAAACTTCTCTCTGGGGCAGGTATTTATTGAAAGCAGTACAAATGATTCTCCACAGCCGCCAAGAAAAAAACTTATAGGGGCCATTGATAAGGAGGGGCATATCACCATACTCCAGATATGGTGGACTACCACTCAACTGGTATGGGTAGATCAGTGACCCCTGCCTATAGAAAAGTTAGAAGCCCTCCACACTCTAGTCAGTCAACAATTAGAAGCAGGACACATAGAAGAGTCATTTAGCCCTTACAGCTCCCCTGTATTAATTAGAAAGAAAAAGTCAGGAAAGTGGAGATTACTCATAGCCATCATACACCCACAAGGAGCACTCCAACCCGGACTCCCGTCTCCCAATATGATTCTGAAAGACTTTCATTTAGCTATTTTAGACATTCAAGATTGCTTTTACAGCATCCCTTTACACCCGAAGGACAGGGAGAAATTTGCCTTCTCCATCACATCTACTAATTTTCAGGCCCCACACACCTGATATCAATGGACGGTGCTCCCTCAAGGAATGTCCTGTAGCCCACAGACCAAGAGGTACCCCGAAAATCACCATGGGCCACTAAACCAGAAAAGGAAAAAGTCGTATGGAAAGACAAAGAAGGGAAGTGGCATGGTCCACATAGGGTTAACATTTGGGGGCCAGGGTATGTTTCATTCTTTACAGATGATGGAGAAAGCATCTGAGTTCCAATTCAGAGAATGAGAGAGACGGGGAGTGGTCCAGACACCCCAAGAGAAGAAGAAAAAGAGGGAAGGGAGAAGACCGACAGAGAAGGCGAGGTAATCGCACCTTGAGAATCACGATGAGTCAGCTGTTGGGGGTACTCGCTTTCCTGTTGACCCGAAACAGAATGTGACTGATTTCCACAGACACTGGACTTGGGCCTTAGTCCTTCACTCTGATGCCTTTCCTTATGCCACTTGTGCTATGACCATATTGCTGCGATGTATCATGTATGTGTACTATTGTCAAGGCTGACCTGCTCCCCCTGGTTTACAACAAGAGAGCATGAGCTTGTTTGGGAGGAGGATATGTCTTTGTATGGGGAACCAATATGAGTTTACTGTTTAAAGATGGTTTGTTCAACCTAATATGTTATAATTGTACGGTTCTGATTGTGTAGAGCCAAAGGGGCTATTTCTGGAAACCTACTTTCATTGAGAACAAGTTCAAGAGGTAAAAAACATATACATCTAGAAGAGTATAAAAGGCATCTTACTGTAGAAAGAAATAAAGCTCTAAGGGGATGGGAGGACCATGCTTTGCTCTTACTATAACAAATAAATATTATCAATTTCTTTGAGAAGCTTACCCTGTTTCTTAGGTGGACAGGATACTCTCTTCCATTGTTTCTGGTTTTCTTGCTTTATTGTTACTGTTGTGCCTTTTATCCTTTCTTTTCAAACTGCTTTTTATGGCTCTCAGCAATGCCTTGGCCAATGTACATCATGCTGTGTGGAAAGCCCACTTTACCAACAATACCAGGAAACTGTAGGGGGCCAGGAACTCTCGGATGCCATTGTAGGACCACACCTAAGGTGCCTGGAACTGATGGTGCCTGAGGCAGGACCACCGCCCTTGTGTTCTTCCTGACGTTTAGGGGAAATGGGTGACCATGAGCCAGATATAAGGTCAATGCAGAGCAGAGATTGAAGGGTCAGCTATGCCCTTTAAAGGGGTGGCCACAGACAATGATACTATGAAATGTGGGAGAGAGTACTTGAGAAACATATCTTGTATTCTGTAGTTGCTATGTAGTTTACAAGAGGGCTATATTCCGAACCCACTGAGAGACTGACAGGGACAAGGGTAGTAAGTATGACGGTTTTGGAACTTGTTGGGACAATTCTCTCTCTCTTTCTACCTTCTAATCCTGGCCAGGTTATGAAGGTGGGGAGAAAGATGAAAACTCTGGGATACTTTTCCCCTCATGTTAAAGAAGTAGACTGACTAGCTGACAAATATGAATATGGTTTGGGGATTGCTTGTGCATTTGCTTGTACCATTTTTTTTCTTGCTCCTTTGTGGACCTCCCATTGTGAGGCTCATCTCTTCCTAGATGACTTCTTTCATACCCACCCTCATTATCTGCATTTACAAAAACAAAAAGGGGGAGATGTAGAGGACTCAGGGGAGTGCGAGTCCCATGATCAAGGCCATAGCTGAGGCAAAGCCTGTTCCTGTGGGACTTGTGCTTACTCAAACCCTAGCAGAAGCTCTCCATGACCCTGGAACCTGATGTTCCTGCAGATACTGATGTTCTTTGCAGAAAAGTTGCAGTTGGGTCTGGGAACTCAGGAACTAGCTTCAGGAACAAGATAAGCTTTGTTACTTGCTTCAGGTGCAAGGATGTGGGTAAGTCATGAGACAGTGAAGTAATGGGATGAGCCCAGCCTGCATGTGATTGTGGCTACAGCCTTTATAAACCATGATTCTCAGCTGAATAAAGACAGTTGCCTTACATCCTGCCTCCCATCTCATTCCTTGGGTAGAAGGTCTTGACCAGCAAGACCCTCGTCTAGGTGAAAGGAATCCAACAATAACATACATACCTTCATTTTAAAATCCTTTACAGCTTAAAAAATGCTAGCATCTAAGCCTTCAGTGAGCCATGATCTTTTTACTGGTGGAGGGTCTTGATTCGATGCTGGTGGCTGCTCGTTGATCAGAGTGGTTGCTGAAGGTTGGAGTGGCTATGTCATTTTCTTAAAATAAGACCACAGTGAAATTTGGCACAATGAATGAGTCCTCCTTTCACTTGAACCTTAGAGGCCATGATAGAGTTATTAATTGGCCTAATATTACTGTTGTTGTATCTCAGAGAATAGAGAGGTCAAAAGAAAGAAGGAGAAAAATTAGACAGCTGGTTGGTGGAGCAATCAGAACACAGACAATATTTTTACCCTAAAACAATGAATAATAAAACATCAAAGATCACTGATCACAGATCACCATAACAGATATAATGATAATAATGAAAAAGTGTGAAATATTATGTGAATTACTAAAGTTTGACATTGAGACAGAATGTAAGCACATGATGTTGGGAGAATCACAACAGACTTGCTCAATACAGAGTTGCCACAAACCATCCATCTGTAACAAACACAGCATCTGCAAAAGTCAATAAAGCAAAACACAAAAAATGAGATATGCCTGTACAAATACAAGCAAAGCAGTTAAATACAAGTTAGTTTGAGAAAAATGGTACTAGTAGTTGCAGGGATAAGAAAAGATGTTGTGTAGAAGATGATACTTGGACTGGGCCTTAAAGGAAGAGAGGGCTTCTAGGAGACAGACATAAGGAAAGAGTGCATTCCAGGCATGGGGGCTGGCCAATCAAAGGCAAGGAGATGGGAGATGAGGTGGTATGTGTTAAGAAAAGGAAGACAGAAAATTTGGCTAGATGATAAAGTGAGGAATAGGGGTAATGAGTGTCCAATGAGACTGAAGAGATAGGCAAGTTGTAGATTGACTTAAAATGCCAAAAAAATTGTATTTTATACTAGAGATAAGAAGAATCTGCCAGAACTTCTTGATTATGGAACAGAACTGGTCAAACCTATGCTTTAGGAGTATTACTTTCTATGAGATGGAAGGGAATGGAGTTATAGAGATAAAATGAGAGTCTGTTGTAATAGTCCAGGCAAATGTTGGTGAATGCCTGGCTAAGGGTGGTGTACCTGTAAGTAGAAATATACGGATAGATACTCAAGATGTTATGGAGAGAAAAGTGACAAGACTTGAGGACTAACTGAACAGTGTAAGGTAAGAGAAAAGGAAAAGTTGATCGTGAATCTAGGTTGAAAAGCTGTGTCTTGAAGAAGAGGACAGCAATTGAGGTGGGGAAGGAGAAGAGGATGAATTCTATCTTGGATAGGTTGAGTGTAGATGCCTACATGACATTCAGTCGGATATGCTCAATAGGCAGTTAGTGGTGAAGGAGAGGGATAAAGGCTTGCATATATTGATCAGAAAACTATCTACAAAGAGATGATCATTGAGACCATAGAGGCTAATGAGCCCACTAAGAAACTGAATGTAGAGAGATGAGAGAAGAAATCCTAAGACACATCCCTAAGGTGTATCTACACATGACCGAGTGCACAGAGGAAACTGACAAGAAGTGACCAGAGAGGTAGTAGGACCAAAAGAGAATATCTTCATGAAAATCCTGGACGATGAAGTATGTAACAGCACAGTGTAGTCAACAATACCAAATGCTGTAGAAAGGTAAAGAACAATGAGTATCAAGAAAGGATGATTGGATTTGGTAATATGATCATTAGCTGGGTAAATAGTAACACAACTTGAAAATGAACGGTTGCAAACTCTTAAGAAGCATGAAAAATTTCTCCAAGTCAATAAGAGAAATCCAAATCTAAATGACTCTCAAGTTTTACTGTATACTCCACAAACTGACAAAAGAGGAGAAAAATGAAATTGTCAGTGTTGGAGAGGGTACAGAAAGACAAGATTATGAGTTGGTCTGAGTAATCACTGAAGTCCCTTTCAATTCTCAAATTGTGTGATTCTTTGATCCTAATACACAGCTGGTACATCTGTGAAATGATCCAGGCATTCTAGAAAATAATTTGTAATTTATACTAAAAAAGTTACTAAAATGTCCATACCCTTTGACTCAGATACTTCATTGCTAAACAAAATACGAAAGATGTCAGACACAAAGAATAACTCCACTTCCCTCAAAATATTCATATACATAATTTTAGTAATAAAGAACTGGAAATTATGTAGGTGCCCAACAATTGCAAACATATTATGGTAAATGATCATACCATAAGAAAAAATGAATATAAAGAATTTGGAAAAGAATGGCAGACTTATATAAACTAATTCTAAGTGAAATAATCAGAGGCAGGGAAACAATAAATATAGTAATGACAGCAATGTAAATGGAGAGAACAAGCCCCTGTCTCCCAAAAAAAGCAGGGATTTTTTTTAATATTGTATAACTGTAAAGACTGAGTTTGATCCTGGAGATGAGTTCAGAAAATATACTTCATTCCTTTCACTGCAGAAGTGAGAATCTACAAATGTGGAACATTGCATATATAATCAGACACAGTTGATGCCTTGGTTAGTTCTGCTAAAACTGTTTTCTTTTCCTTTTTTTTTTTTATAATCATGAGTACAAGGGATGGGGAGCTGATTGGGAGAGTGATATTCAGAAGAGAATGCTAAACAACCAAAAAGCAGCAATAATTTTTTTAAATAAAACTTCTTTTAAGGAACAATTGGTAACTGTTGGTACTGCTGTAGTAATGTAAGGTTAAATATGGTCAAAGATTTGGAGCTGAAAGGGACATCAAAAGTCGTGTAATTAAACCTCTCTGTTTTACAGTTGAAGAAACTATGTACTTCTGAAGTTGTGACTTGGTCAAGGTGAAAGGGATTTTAAGTAACCGAGCCAGGGTTTGGACACACCGTCCACTGACTCCAAATCCAGTCTTCTGTCCATGGCCCCCGTGATGCCCTTCAATCTTGACCTCTAAGAGAAGTATACTCTAAAGTTGAAATTTATGGAAATTGTCCTTGTTATAAGTAACACATTCATCATGGTTTAAAGGGAATGATTTAAGTTAGCTGGAATTGTTCCTTTGGTGTAGTGGGAGTTGGATTATGTTACTTGGAGGCCACTTGCAGCCTTTTGATTTTTTATGAGGCTCTGTTCCATAATTTATGAGACCTCCTTCACTATAATGACAAAAGAGGAGATATGGAGGGGCATTTTAGCAAAGATTGGCACTAAATCCAGAGAGAGAAGGGAAGAAACATAAGAAAACAAGAGAACCTGAACAGGGGCCAGGTCACTGGCCAAGTTAATTTTATTTGTGCTGACAACTTATTTGGCCTTTCACTTCTATTTTAGATTTTTCTAGTCCTCTTTAAAAAAAAAAAGAGTAAGAAAAAAAAACAACTCTGTATTCCTTGGACTAGATCATGAAGAAAGCAGGGAATAAGGGCATGGGGGTCAGCCCCTATAATGAAATCAACATAACTATCTTTGCTGTTGCCTCAGGCAATATGAAGGACAAAATGCCCAGAACTGCTCTTGCATAAGGACCTATCTTTACTGCATTTAGCAAAAGACTCAGTAGAATGAAACTAGAAATTAACTTTGGGTTTCGGTGGATCTGGCTATTTAGATCTGTCTCTGCTCAGGCAGGTTTAAGAATATAAGCAACATTAGCCTTGCTTTGCACTGTGTTCAACACCACACTTTGTTATCTTTCCTAATAGTAAAGGCCAGTGATAGCTGTCCCTCACCAAGAAAAGAAAGAAATGCCTCTCTCAGCAAACCATAGAGACCCTGAGGTTGTGGCAAAGAGGAGAAGACCTTCTTGCCTTTAGTGGCTTATGTGGTGTAACATGGAAATATAAACACACATACATGCATACATACGCACATATGTGCATGTATGTGTATATGTATGTGTGTATATATTTTATACTAAAAAGATATACATATATGTGTATATGTGTATATGTATATGTTGTAGCAATCAATAAAAAACTATCTAGCCAGCCCAAGACCTGACCAGGCTGTGCCCCAGGCATATTCCCATTGCGCCTCCAGTACCCAGTGTACCCCACACTTCCCCCTCCACACCACACTTTCCATTTCTTGTTCTGGGAGAAGTAATATAGTCAAAACCACCATTCCTAGCAAAGTGTGTCAATAGATTTGCATATGACTCCACTCACCATCCCTAAGACTTCCCAGATCAAAGCAACTCTGTGGATACTATTCCCTTGCAGGCATCTAAGTGACGTAGTAGTGGATAAAGTGCTTTACTTGGAATCAGGAGGACTTGAGTTCAAGTCCTGCCTCAGCCGTTGGTTCTGTGACACTAGAAATCAATCTCTTAGCCTCTATAGCATGTAATAGCACCCATCTCATACAGTCGCTGTGAGGCTCAAGTGAGATAACACCTGTGTAGTGTGGGTTGGATGCCTACTCAGAGTTCCTCAGAAAGAGTCTCTCAAAACAAACAGAAGCTCTCTAGAAAGCCAGCTTCCCGGAGAATCATGGTGATGTGGTGTGGAAGACTATTGAAGAGACAATGTAGCATGGGTAGACATTCTGTGACTGGTTCTGATTGGCTGACTACCTAGTGACTGGCTGTGGAGGCATTCAAGAAGGCCTGTCCACTTTGATTTTGTAACAGCAAGCACCCTGGTATACACAGGAGGGCCTGCTGCACAGGTTCTTAGATTTGCTTTTCTAAGGAAAGCAACCTTAAAAGGGGTAAATAATCTTACTTTAATCAAGCACATTTATCATTCACTTAATAAAGGGAAAAAAGTCAGCACCCTGAACTTCAGAGAAAATACAAACAGAAAGACCAACAGACAGGGCTTCCAACTGTCTGACCACAGACAATACATACACCTTTACCAGAAACAGAAGCACCAGCATCCGGGTTTTCAAAGTGGGGCGGGGGGGGGGGGGCTCCTTAACGGCTACCTAGAGTCTCATCTGGCCTAATCACACAAACAATCTTCCAAAGATCTAAGCCCCAAAGCAAAACCTCACCTCAGACTATATATACACTTTAGTATTTAGAGCCAGAAGAACAAGACCCTCTGCTTCATTAGCAATCAACAAAAAGTGTGGGCCTTCATACAAAACAAGCCTCCCCTAATCAAACTTCCCTTAATAATCCCACCCAAGATCTATTAACAAGCAGGGGAAGATTTTTAATTTCCATTACAGACATACACTCTTTGGCCATTTTTGCTTGAGTCACATTCTGGTGACCTCTTCATCTGGAGGTCAGTCATAATTAATCTGAGATGCTGGATCCAAGATCGATTTCCTTAATAGTACAGCACTGATACTTTGAGAATTAAGGATTGACTTCCAGGAGTAATCTTCTGGGTCTCAGGACAGTAGAAGCTGAGACAAGGACTCATGGGCAATAACACCTCATTGTCATTTTTTTTGTTCCATCATTTCAGTCTTTGAGACTCCATTTTGGCATTTTCTTGGCAAAGATACTGGAATGGTTTGCAATTTCCTTATCCAACTCATTTTGCAGATGAGGAAACTGAGGCAAATGGGGTTAAATGACTTTCTTAGGGTCACACAGTCAATAAGCATCTGAGACTACATTGGAACTCATGAAGATGATTGTTTTTGATTTCAAGTCCAATGCTCTACCTACTATGCCACCTATCTCCCCAGGATATGAACTTAGTGAAAATAATGCTATGTATTAACTGAGATAATGCTGAGTCTATTACCCCAAAGACTGTATTTATGAAGGGGAAAGTAGCCCTAACACTCCCAAAGTTATTGGGGTAGGGGGTGGGTAAGACTTACATATTGCCTTAGAAGTAAATGTCTCTGTGTAAAAGCTAATTCATGTAAAGTAGTTAATTGAACTGGTTCCAAACAATGAAAGGAGTAAGATGTAGCTTGTTGGGGCTCAAGTTAATGGCAGTAGAAAAATACATCCCCACAAACCCTGAAAGTATTCTAGAACCCTGAGAAGAAGATATAGCTGGCCAGACTCTCAAGAGAAAAGCAGAGCACACACATACACACATACACACACACGCACATAGATATAGACATAGTATTTAAATGCTAGCTATTTTCATGTATTGTTTTCTCCTCTTAGAAGTAAGTTCTTTGCATGTAGAAACTGTCTCTCAAGTTTGTATGTGTATTTCCAGTGCTTATCTGAGTGCTTGTTACATACTAATCATTTAATAAGTACTCTTCCTTTTTGAGAAAGGGAGAGAGAAAGGGAAGAAAAGGTAGAGGAGGAGGGAGGGAGAGAAGGGATGAAGGGGGAAAAGGAGATGGGGAAGGAAGGGAGGAAAGAAGGAAGGAAGGAAGGAAGGAAGGAAGGAAGGAAGGAAGGAAGGAAGGAAGGAAGGAAGGAAGGAAGGAAGGAAGGAAGGAAGGAAGGAAGGAAGGAAGGAGAGAGAAGAAGAAACAAGCATTTATTAAACACTTACTATATTCCAGCTATGGTATAAAAAAGCTTTACAAATATATCATTTGATCATCACAATAGCCCTGGGAGGTAGGTGCTATTATTATCCCCATTTTATAACTGAGGAACATGAGGTTGGTAACAGTTAAGTGACTTGCCCAGGATCACACAGCTAATAGGAATCTGAAGTCAAATTTGAATTCAAGTATTCCTGACTCCAGGTCCAGCACCACCCAACCAGAGGAGACAATAACTCATAAAACCATCTTTCAAGAGAATGGGAATATTTGATCTCCGTCAGTAAAGGAGATACACATACACACATACATATATATATATATATATATATATATATATATATATATATATATATACTATTCTTTATTTATATATACAATATATGTGTATTGTGTATATGTATATATACAATATATGTATTGTGTATATATTTATATCTATATATGTGTATATATGTATATGTGTTTGTGTGTGTATATATATATATATATATATATATATATACACACACACACACACACATAAACATGTGTATGCATTCTGATGAAATTGAGAATGTTAGGAAATATTGAAATCTCAGAACCAAAGCTCCATGTTACTATGCTTTCTAAGTACGAGCAAGAAAACTCTTGATAATACCTGGTCAGTTTTTAAATTCCTTTTCTAATCTCTCCTGTCATTAAGCAAGCTTCTTGACTGTCTCTTTTTAATATCAACTGGTGCATATTCAAGGAATGCAAACCCAGTTTTAATATCAGCAAAGCTCAATATAGTTAGGAAATTAAGCCTGCTCCTAAAAATAAAACCATATTACAGTTTTCTAAGAAAGAATGTAAATGGGCATTATCCTCTGTTTTATCCTTTCCACTGGGATCAGTCATGAATATAGGCAATAAAATGTTGATTCATATCAATAGCCAAGAACAAATAATTGCCTTAATGTGTTCATGTAATGTCAATTCTTATATTTCCCAAACTATCAATTGGAATATTGTGGATGTGTTTATTTTCTTATGGACCATAAAGAGTACAAAAACTCTCAAATGCTCACCCTCTCTAACAGATAATCAATGTTATAATAATGAACACCACCTCATTAAGGTGCTTCCTAATTTATGATCCCTATTAATAATTCTTCTCAGTAGAGCAGTGGTGACTTTTTATGATTAGAGCACTGACTTGGTAACAAAAATAAATATCACAGTGGGAAAACCATAAAATCACGTAAATAGCAGAAACAGAAAACACCTCAAGTTCATTTCATCTATTTCTCAAGAGTGTGTATAGAATAAATGGTAACTGTGATATTCCTAAAAGTATCTAGTGGAAGCTACATAGCATGCTGGAATTGAAGCAGGAACACCCTGGATTCAATTTCACTTTGACATAGGTCTAGCTGGGTGAGCATAGACAAGTCATCCTGAGAGTCTCAGGAAACAGAAACTCCTTAGACCACAATTGACAGGAAGACTATAAGAGCCCATTTCTAAGTGGATAAATTGAAGTTAGGGAGACTATAAGTTTTATTTAAATTCTTAGAGAAAAATATGACATGATGAGGAAGGCTAGACCCAAAATCAAGAAACCTGAGTTCATCACTCTGCTTGGGGAGGAGCCAAGATGGCCGAGTAGAAAGGCTCACGTATGCTAGCTCCAAACCCACAGCCCATAAATTTCTTGTAAAAAGAACTGCCCACAAATTCTGGAGCACTACAAGCCATGCAGAAACACAGTGGAAGAGATTTCCGTTCCAGAGAGCCCTGGAAAGCCATCCCCAGGGGTCTTTCACGCTCCAGACGTGGAGCCCACCCCTGCACTGCCCTGGCTGCGGGGCCCCAGAGGAGCAGATCTGAGCAGGCTTCAGGGACAGAACCTCTGGCGGCCACGAAGGTCCCTCCACCCACAGGCACCACAAGTCAGTTAAAGAGACTTCTGGGCTGGCTGAGAGGGGAGCGGGGTGTCTCTGTGACTCGGACCCCCTTGGGAGGCAGCACAGAGGCAGCGGTGGCGGCCCAGAAATCCCGGAGCAGACAGGAGCTCAGGACCATTACCAAAGGTCTCCACATAAACCCCCAGAGGGAAATGAGCCTGGGAGGCGGCCCTGCCCCCACCTGAGCACCAGAACTTAAGCTCATATTGAGTAACAGCCACTCCTGCCACTGAAAGCCCTGAGGCTGGGGAGCAGCATTTGAATCTCAGACCCCAAGCACTAGCTGGGCAGATCTAGGCAGGGGTGGACAGGAATCTCAGAAGTCAAGTAACTGACTGAGAAAATGCCCAGAAAAGGGAAGAAAAATAAGACCATAGAAAGCTACTTTCTTGGGGGACAGATGTTCCTGCCTGCTATTTCTGATGACGAGAAACAGCTCTTACCATCAGGGAAAGACGTGGAGGTCAGGGCCTCTGTATCCCAGACATTCCACGTGGATGTCCAGTGGGATCAGGCCATGGAAGAGCTCAAAAAGGATTTTGAAAATCAAGTTAGACAGGTGGAGGAAAAACTGGGAAGAGAAATGAGAGAGATGCAAGAAAAGCACGAAAAACAGGTCAATACCTTGCTAAAGGAGACCCAAAAAAATGCTGAAGAAAATAACACCTTGAAAAATAGACTCACTCAATTGGCAAAAGAGGTTCAAAAAGCCAATGAGGAGATGAATGCTTTCTAAAGCAGAATTAGCCAATGGAAAAAGGTTCAAAAGCTCACTGAAGAAAACAGTTCTTTCAAAATTAGAATGGAACAGATGGAGGCTAATGACTTTCTGAGAAACCAAGAAATCACAAAACAAAACCAAAAGAATGAAAAACTGGAAGAGAATGTGAAATATCTCATTAGAAAAACAGCTGACATGGAAAATAGATCCAGGAGAGACAATTTAAAAATTATGGGACTACCTGAAAGCCATAATCAAAAAAAGAGCCTAGACATCATCTTTCATGAAATTATCAAGGAAAACTGCCCTGACATTCTAGAACCAGAGGGCAAAATAAGTATTGAAGGAATCCATCGATCACCACCTGAAAGAGACCCAAAAAGAGAAACTCTTAGGAACATTGTGGCCATATTCCAGAATTCCCAGGTCAAGGAGAAAATATTGCAAGCAGCTAGAAAGAAACAATTTCAGTATTGTTGAAATACAATCAGGATAACACAAGATCTAGCAGCTTCTACATTAAGGGATCGAAGGGCATGGAATAGGATATTCCAGAAGTCAAAGGAACTAGGACTGAAACCAAGAATCACCTATCCAGCAAAACTGAGTATAATACTTCAGGGGAAAATATGGTCTTTCAATGAAACAGAGGACTTTCAAGCATTCTTGATGAAAAAGAAAGTTTGACTTTCAAACACAAGAATGAGAAGAAGCATGAAATAGTAAACAGCAAAGAGAAGTCATAAGGGACTTACCAAAGGTGAACTGTTTACATTCCTACATGGAAAGACAATATTTGTAACTCTTAAAACTTTTCAGTATCTGGGTAGTTGGTAGGACCACACACACACACACACACACACATATGCATACGCATGTACACGCATGCATGCGCACACACATACACACATGCACACACATACACACATGCATGCACATACAGAGACAGAGAGTACAGAGTGAATTGAACAGAATGGGACCATATCTTAAAAGAAATTAAGGTAAAGGGTGAGAGAAATGGAGTGGGAGGAGAGAGGGTGAAATGGAATGGGGTAAATTATATCTTATTCAAGAGGCAAGCAGGAGACATTTTAGTGGAGGGAAAAAGAGGAGAGCTGAGAAAAAAACATGAAGTTTACTCTCATCACATTTGACTAAAGGAAGGAATAAAATGCACACTTATTTTGGTATGAAAACCTATCTTACAATACAGGAAGGTGGGGGAGGAGATAAGCAGGGTGGCGGGGGGATGATGGAAGGGAGGGCAATGGGAGGAGGGAGCAATTTGAAGTTAACACTCTTGGGGAAGGACAGGATCAAAAGACAGAATAGAAACAATAGGGGGGCAGGATAGGATGGAGGAAAATGCAGTTAGTCTTACACAACACGACTATCATCAAAGTCATTTGCAAAACTACACAGATAGGGCCTATATTGAATTGCCTGCTTTCCCAAAGGGATTGGGTGGGGAGGGAGGGATGGGGAGAAGTTGGAACTCAAAGTTTTAGGAACAACTGTTTAGTATTGTTCTTGGTACTAGGAAATAAGAAATGCAGTTAATGGGGAATAGAAAGTCATCTGGCCCTACAGGACAAAAGAGAAGATGGGGACAAGAGAAGGGAGGGATGATAGGAGAGAGGGCAGATTGGTGATAGGGAAAATTAGAATGCTTGGTGTATTGGGGTGGGGGGAGGGGATAAATGGGGAGAAAATTTGGAACCCAAAATTTTGTGAAAATGAATGTAAAAAGTTAAATAAATAAATTTATATTTAAAAAAAAACAAAACAAAAAAAAGAAACCTGAGTTCAAATCCTTCTTTTAGATATGTGCTAGTTGTATGTCTGTACAAGTCATAAATCATAAGATAATAGATTTAGACCTAGATGGGGTGTTAGAGATGATCAAGTTTGTCTATTTTATAAATCAGGAAATAAAAGCCAGAGGGGTTAAATGATTTTCCCAGTGTTATAGAGCTAAAGTTTGAGGCAAGATTTGAAGTTAGGTCTTCCTGACTCCAAGTTCAGCACTCCATTCACTATACCGTCCAGCTATCTTAGGACAGAACTGAATCTCAGTTTCCTAATCTATAAAATGGGGTTAATTAAAAAGTCTGTCTTAGTTGTTTTGTAGATCAGCAATTTTAATATCTGTAAATTGCTTTGCAAATCTAAAAGGGCTACAAAAAATGGAAATTATCATATTTTTCAGAAGATATGACTTTACCTTATATTAGCAACATTTTAAAAATACTATGTGTATGTATATATGTGTGTATATACACAAAAACCCCTATATATACACACAAAACATAAACACATATACACACAAAAAAACCCTATACAGTAGCCAAATCTTGGTAATTTTAAACTTTGTTATAAATGTAGCAGAAGTAATTCCAGTTTGGAGTTTAGGGCTGCAGTGTCAAATATCGAACACAACCAGATCTCATTTACCAATGTTAATTGGTTCCATGAAAAATACGTTATTCACAAGTATAAGGATCAAATTAATGAATAGAAAAGAGTTGAGAAAATTCAATTCCATCCCTTCTTTGCAAAGGTGGAAGACTCTGGGGTATGGAACATTGTATATACTATCAGACATGGTTAATGCATGGGTTAGTTTTTACTGAAAGCAGCTCGGTGATACAATAGATAGAGTAGAGTTCGGAAAACCCAAGTTCAATTCTTGCCCAAGATACTTACTAGCTCTGCATCCCTGGGTAAGTCATTTAGTTCTGTTTGCCTCAATTTCCTCATCTATAAAATAAGTTGTAGAAGGAAATGGCAAACCACTCCAGTATCTTTGCCAAGAAAATACCAAATGGGGTCACAAAGAATCGGACATGACAGTAATGAATGAAAAACAGAAGTTTCACAGAATATTGTTTTGTTTTGTTTTGTTTATCTTTTGTTACAAGGGATAGTTTGCTGAATCAGAGACAGGGAAGGTTTATTTGGGAAAGAAGATGGAATAAAAAGAAAAGCTGTGAATAAAAATTTTAAAATAGGATATTAGTAAAGTCAGCATTACAGTGGGTTCTAAGATACCCATAGGAACAATGCTATAAATGGGTAATTGCCAAAATTGTCACAAAGGATGACTTTCCATGACTTTAGAATGAGGGTTGATTTTAATGTAATTAAATGATGTTATTTAGAATTATTTAGAATTTTTAATGATGTTATTTAGAAATATCAGATGGGACACTCTTGCCCACCCTATCTGGAAAAAAACAGGTCTCTACATTTCATCTTCTTTATGATCAGTCAGATAAATGATTTCCTAGACAGTTTACTTAACATTTCAGGGCCTCAATTTCCCCCATGTCAAATAAGTAGGTGGACCAAATGATCCCTGAGACTTTTTCCAACTATAAATTCTAGGAAACTAGGGGAAGGAAATTAGTACCTACTGTGGGAACTGAAAGAAAAGCTATTAGTGCACTGAGGTCCAGCTGGGAGTTCAGAGAGGAGAAAATTGTGTAGGGTCTAAAGAAAGAAAGGGAAGAACCAAAGAGTTAAAAATGTAGTACTCTCCAGCTCTTTTTGTGATGGCCAAGAGCTGGAAATTGAGGGGACACCCATCAACTGGGGAATGGCTGAGTAAGTTGTGGCATATGAATGTAATGGAATGCTATTGTACTATAAGAAATGATAAACAAGTAAACTTCAGAAAAACCTGGAAAGATTTATATGAACTGAGCCTGAGTGAAGCGAGCATAAGCATTATACACAGTAACAGCCACAGTGTACAAGGACTGTTTTTGATAGACTTAGCCCTTCTCAGCAATGCAAGGACCTAAAGAATTTCCAAAGGACTCATGATGCAAACTACCATCCACGTCCAAAGAAAGAACAATGAAATCGGAATGCAGAATGAAGCACACTATTTGCTCTTTTGTTATGTTTTGTTTTATTTTTCTCATGGTTTTTCCCATTCACTATAATTCTTCTAGGCAACGTGACTAATGTAAAAAGGTGTTTAATAGGAATATATGTGTAGAGCTCATATAAGATCTCATGCTGCCTTGGGTGGGGGGAAGGAGGGAGAGAAAATTTTAAACTAATGGAAGTGAATGTTGAAAACTGAAAACAAATGAATTAATAAATTTTGGGGAAAAAATGAGTGTTCTCTCTGTCTCTTTCTATCTCTCCTCCTCCCTCCCTTTTCTGTTGCTCTATAAGACACCTGTGGGTATCAAGGAATCTGTTTCGTTGATTTGCTTTAAAGAGTGATGAAGTATTGGTGTCTACTATTTACATGAGTTTTATATTTAATAAAGACATTCATATTAGCTAATTGGAGCCTATGACTAAGCCTTATAAAAATGAATGCCTCATTCAAGTGAAGCAGCATATGATTCCCTACCCTGAATTCCTGGCAATAGATCCAAAGGATTGCAAAGAATAGTCAATGAAAGCCAAGAGTAATTCCCTCAATGCTGAAACCACAAATTAAAAATCCCCTGTGCTCTGTTTGGTACAATTCAGCACTCTTACAGAGATGAAAGCTGGGTTGTCTGACATAGTGGTACAATGGACAGAGCACCAGGTCTGAGTCAGGAAGACCAGGCCTCAGACCCACACTAGTTTTGGGAACTGCAGCAAGTCACTGAATTTCTGTCTCAGTTTCCTCATATATAAAGTGGAGATAGTGATTGTACTTACTCCCGTGGCTCTTGCGAGGATTGAAAGAGATAGTAATTTTAAAGCACGTAGCAGAGTGCCTGGAACATAGTAAGGCAGCCTGAAGATGGATCAATATCATCTCCACCAATGAGGAAAGACTAAGAACTTTCCCAATTCAATTCTGAGTGCCCCATTACTCACTTACAATCAGGTGGAAGACAGAACCTAAATACTATCTGGTCTTTCCATCTGCCATGAAATGAACATGAATATTAATCATCTTCTGTATGTAGCTTCCAATCAGAATGGGAGCTCCTAGAAAGGATAGATTGCCTCACTTTTTTATTTGTATTCCCAGCCTTTAGAACAGGAGTTGGCCATATAAGAAACAAAATTTTTTCCATTCATTCCATTGCAAGTCCAACGTGGGCTCCACAATCCATAAGTCCAAATCATAATGTTCCCACATGCAGTGTTGTTATTTATGGATCTCATTGTCCTTAGGGTAACATTTTTAAAATATGCACAAAACTAAAACCAAAAGAATTACAATTGATTGTTGTCTAGTAGAGTTCAAATGACCTTCATAGTTGTCAATGTTAGTTGATATTGAATGATACAATTGTTGTCCATTTGCAGTCCCAACAAAAAGTCTTAGCTAATCTATTTTGTCATTAATTTTTATTTAAAAAGTTCATTTTTCTGAATGTGGGTGTTTCCATTTTTATTGTATTGCTAAATTCAATTGATTCTAATTAAGAAACTATCTCACTTGGATTTCCTTTTAGCATTTCTTCTCTTGTTTTCCCAGCAGCCGAATGACTTGGAGAGCAATAAAGTAAATATGTTTCTTAATTCAGTAAATTAAAATGTAGTAATGCTTTCCATCCCATCCTCCCCACCCAAAGATCAGTGGTAGACTAGACCACAAAGGCAAATTACCAAAATACAATTCCAGTAAGTTAATCATAAATTTGCATGCTTTGAAAAACATTTGGCTTTTTAAAAGGGGAAATGAGCACTACAGAATGCCTAAACAAAACAATTCATCACTATCGTGCTACGTTGAGCACCTACCAAATGCAGTAAAGAGCAGTGGTATCAAACTCAAATAAAAATGGGGTGGAGATGCTAAGTCATACATAAAGATCTCTCCTGGCAACATATTGGCTTAGAGAACCACATATCTATGTTATCTTGTTCTATTTTATTTATTTTGTTAAATATTTCCTAATTACACCTGGTTCAGCCTACTACAGAGGAGTGTTGCTCCCAGTGGGATGACTGACACTTCTGGCATAGTTGATGAGGTACTAGACTTGGATTCATAAAGACCAAGGTTCAAATCCTGCCTTTCACTCAGCAAGTCACTTCCTAGCTCTGTTTCCTTATCTGTAAAATGAGAATGTTAGATTGGATGACTTCTTAGGTCCCTTCCAGAACTATAATTCTATGATCCTAGAAATATTTAATAATACAAATCCCTTTGGCTAGAAATAATAAAAAAAATCCCTGTTCTCAACATATTTACATACTATTGGGAAAGACATATACATATAGAAGAAAATGAAAAACATATATAAAATGGAAAGCCTTGCAAGAGCATGGTTCTAACTACAGACTGTGCCTACAACACAAGACTCAGCCCAGTTAAGTTGAGAGAAGCTCATCACCAGTCAGTGGGCTACTGAGTGATGACTTATTTGGTTATGGCAACCCATTAAAAATCCAAAACAGTCAAAATTGTCTAGCTCGCTTCTGTTTTCACGGTGATCAGGAGAAGAGTTTTGGAGAAGGAGACAAAAGGTACTACAAATCACAATTTTTAAACCCTCTAGGAACATTAATCTGTTAATAATGTTCTGTGAGTTCTTTGTAAATAACCAATCCAGTACTCAATCAGTTGATAAGCTAATAGAAAACTGAATTCCACCAATATCAACATCCTCTTTCTAAGGAGAACAAAAAAGGGTAGGAAGAGTGGTATATATGTTCCTAGAGAGGAAATTGTTTTTAAAAATTTGTGAGAATTAGTTTTATCATGAGCATATAGACAACAAAAATTATAATTTCATATGATATTTGGCTATCTCACCTTGTAAATAAAGTTCATGAAAATAGCATAAATATGACAGCAAAAGTAATTTTTGGTTCATTTGCCCAAATCTGTTTCAGAATGTGAAGCTGAGAAATTACATAAAGAATTCAAAAATCTTCTAAAGCAGGTCAATGCACACCTTAATATTTGATGACTTCATTGAAAATGACCTTGATATTTGTGAAATAGATGGGGGAAAGAAAAGGGAAAGTTGACAAAAAATTTCTTGCAAAATTTAGCTCACCATTAAGAAATGAAGGAAGGCAAATGCTTATTAGAAAATTTTAAAGTCTCATTTGTGTAACATGAATACTTTCCTCATAAAGAGAGAAAATGCTATACAAGGTGAGTATCAAACATTATAAAAAGATGTGAAATGGACCATCTCTTAACAGATAAGAAACAATTGGTACTGGCAAGTATCATTTGGACTCACCTGCCTATATTTGATCACATCATTAACTAGTTGCAACAAAAATTAAAATAAGCAACTATTTAGAAGAATAACATTGAGAAAATATTATATACAATTAAAACAGACCCAGCACGACCTATTTAAACAAAATCATGTCTATATATGGAGAGTAGATACAATTCAAAACATTTGTTCTGTTATCATTTCTTAGAGAAATCTAACCAATGTAAAGCAGTTGCCAAAATGAATAGTCCCAAAGAACTCAGAAATGACTTCAAATAGAAAATATTTACTGTCCTTGCTAAGAAAGACAATAGGTAACCTGTAAAACATTACACAGAAGGGTGGCAGAGGATAAAGAACAATGTCACCTCACAAAGTAGTGAATAACAATGAAGGAAATTCAAGCTTTGAGAAAAGTTTAGACCCAACTGACCCAGAGGATATCACATTTAGAGATGAAGGTGGAAAGAAACTAAAAATAAATACAAAATGGAACAGATATAGAAACGTATTTATAGTCATCCTTTCTTGACTACAATTAAACTCTTAATATTCAGTCTCCAGTATACTATGTAATAGAATGGAAATGGTTCTTAAGATGAATTTGAGGCAGTTGGAGATGCAGAGAGAAAGGGAGGAGAGGGAGAAAGAAAAGGAGGAGGAGGAGAACAATGACAAGGAGAACAAGGATGAAGAGCAGAAGGAAGAGGAAAATTATGGGGACAAGGATGAGGTGGAGGAGGGGGACAAAAACAAGTAGGAGGAGGAGAAAAAAGAAGGAAGGAAGGAGGGAGGGAGGAAGAGAAGAAAGGAAGGAAGGAAGGAAGGAAGGAAGGAAGGAAGGAAGGAAGGAAGGAAGGAAGGAAGGAAGGAAGGAAGGAAGGAAGGAAAGATGGGAAAAAACCTAGCCTCTAATGCTATAATCTGCTATTCACATGCAGATATCCTGTGTGATTCCCAAGAGGTATATCTATAAACATAAAGTTGTTCGGTATCCCTGTGCTTTTCAAAATCAGACAAGATATGAAAGGAGATGTTGACTCACCAAAGATGTTGGCCATGTTTGTGGATGTTCAATTCAGGGATTAAATAGAAAGGGATTTCCCAGTGGTTGGTGAGGTTCTCTAGATGCTCTTGCTTGCAGATGACATTGTACTCATTCTATGAAGCCCTATAGTGCTACAGAGTTTCCTTAATGAGATTTATCTTAACCAATTAGATTTTCTGATAATTCCATCCTAAACATAACCAATTCTTTCAAAGGAGATGTAATTTTTATTAATAAATGTCAATTTTCTAAGTCAATATTATGTTATCTCTATAAATGAGAACCAGATTAAATATAATTTGGTTTATTTTATTGTTTTTGTATAGACCTATAATTTCACTTGTGTTGGGAATTCCTGGTGGGAAACCCTTCTTCTAATTCCAAACAACAACTGTCCTACAACTTTTAATCTCAAGAGTTATCTAGGAAAGATTAAGTTACTCCTGTAGGGTGACACAGTGAATACATATTTGGAGGTGAGACTTGAAAACAGGTTTTCTGACACCAAATGCACCTCTTTATTCACTATGCCATACAGTATCCAATGTATGTAGGATTTTGAGAAAAAATTCATCAAGAATGTCAAAGGCTTATCATCCTTATGGCAACCCCAGATTCAGCCCCCCTTGTCTCATAGTAGCCTTACCTGGTTTAGACTACCCTATATGATAAATATATATTAGGGGCATCTGAGCAATAATAAGATATAAGAAAATAAAATGATCATGAAAAGGTATATGATTAGTGTGATATTTATCAGTGAAAACCAGTTTGACTATTACGTTCCTGGTCTCCTATTTCAGCCTTGCTGGAATGGTACTGTTAGGGTTAAATTTTCTACTTCTCCATTCTTCATTTCTATTTCCCTGTGCCCCTTTCCTTCCACCTTATTAAGTAATTTAGAAAATATCTTCACTTTCCTGGTCCCTTAGATAATAAGGCAGTTTTCCATTGGTATCATACTGACTTTTTGTCTCAAGTGATATAGGCTAAACCTTTAAGGTCTCTAGGTTTTCAACCAGAGGATTAATTATATACCACCACCAATGCCAACCCTACTGTCCACCATGGACTTGGAGGTCTCACACTGAGTTTGTACCTGCTAGCAGCTGTTTTTCTCCTTCCCTTGCGAGTGGCAATAAAGTTTGTTAAAGTTAGCTATATGTGGCATGACACATTTCATCTGGACTCCTCTGAACTTCGATATCGTAACAGATTTAGAAAACAAAAAACAACTGGAATTTGCTCCTAGCTGTCTTTACTCCAGCAATGAACTCAAATCCTCTTAAGTTAAAGTTGTTTATTCATATCTAAGAGAAACTGCAAATGCAATTAACATTCAGAGCCTTAGCTCTAACAGTGGCAATGCCCAAATATGTCTTAAAATGTAGAACAAATAAAAGGTGAGGCCAGTTCTTTTTATTTTTTTGAAGCTAATCTATTTATTAAAACATCACCATAACCTCAATCTTCATTTTCATACGCACACCCTGTATCACTTTAAATTCTCTGTTAATCGACTTTATTTTTCCAATTTTAACCTTTGAACTTCTTTATCTACATGTTGCTCCTTTGATGCCTATTCTGCTGATATTCCAGAATTGTCTGAGTCATTCAGATTTTCCCTGTTGAGAAGTAGAAGTGTTCTACTATCGCACTGACTAGTGCTCTGCATGCCCGAGTTTAGGAACAACTCCAAAGTTCAAAGTATTGCTCCCTCTTACAGACAGTGAAGGACAATCCTCTTCATTCATGGAAAATGAAAAGAAATGTTTGGCAGAGGAAGAAACATGGAGACTTAAGAAAGAGCCCGGGCAAGGTACTTAACCTCTGCAGGTGTTATCAGTCAACTTGTCGGTCATGTGACCTGGTATGTCACTCAAAATGAATAGCCACCAGATGCTTGACCCTTGAAAACCAACAAAGCACATAGGGGAAATCGACTGTTTTACCACCAGTAAATCGAGTCCTTAAATTCTGGGTTTCTTTGAGGATTGTAAATGCTACATGATTTCGAAGGACTGGAATGTAAGTGATGTTTTTTCAGCCTATAAACTTTTATTTTGCTCTTAACGATGCAGTCAGCTCAAGCCACCTCTCCCAAAGCTGAAAAATTTTCACTGTTTAATATGTGGCCTCTTAAGTAACACAATTTATCCCTGTGTTTTCTGTTGTCTCTTGCCTTAGTCCCTTATCTCATGGGCTCCCTCTTGGCACGAAGGGTCTGTGCAGAGACAATTAGATAAAAATATATACAAAGTGAATACAGGATGATTTTTGGTGATGAAATTCTAATAATTGATGTGCAAGTATTATTCTCATTTCAAAGATGAGAAAACTGAGGCTCAAAATAGTTGTGACTTGTCCAAGGTCATGTAGTTACCATGTTTCAGAATTCAAACTCAGTATCACTGACTATATGGAAAGCACAATGCTCTTTCCATTATATTATATAACCGCTCTCTATAGCTCTCCATGTTGTTTGATGATAGAAATTTCTAAGACCTGATGCTCAAGACCATTAGCACATTTTCCCCACACCCATTCCACCCATCACCACTGCACACATTTCATTTTTAAATCTCTACTGTCCATCTGGAAATATCTGAACCTGGCTGAACACCAACACCCCCAGGGAGACCCATCAGAAGAGGGAGAAAGCTAAGCTTTGTTTTGGCATTTTTTTTTCCTCACACGGGTAGCTTGACTTTAGCAGAGGCAGTGATGGCTGAAACAGAACCAGATCCCTCTTTTCCCTCATATTCTCTTCCGGTTGGCTTTGCTCATTCACCTCAACTGAAAAGTAACAGGGATCCCAGGGGCTTGCTGCTGACGCCCTAGTTTTTGATCTGAGCCTGCTCCTGCTCCCTCCTCCCTTTACTAGACTCTCTGCCCTCGATGGCATCTATCAAATACAAAAAAGGAGGCAGTAAACCCCACACTAGAAGGAAAAGTCGGCATGCAGAATTGTAAGTAGTTGGGCTCCTGCCAATTGAAAATTGGAGGATTTTTGGAAAATGAACACATTCAGAAGAAAAGAAAAAGATATGGCAAACCAAATAGAGGGAGCATAATGTCCCTAAGTGGTAACTACAACCAGAGGTGGAAAAAAGGAACACAAACTGGAATTAAAAGGCAGGTGAAGCATAGAAGGGGGGAAATGACCATGTAAGATGAAGAGAAAGACAGAAAAGAGACCAGAGGGTTTAGGCACTGTGAGCAGAACTGGAAGTAGGAATTTTTGTCTCAGGCAAATTCAACTGAGGGCCTGGTGATCGAGCAAAGGATAGACTGAAGAGCATAATTATGTCCAGAGAGGGAGTGTAGAGCATCCCAGAGTATCTGGTATGTGTCTTTTCTGGGCTAGGGGACAAGGTGGGGGTTTGGGAGCATGGCATAGAACTTCTATTCAGGATGCTGGGATATTGGCAGGAAAAGCTCTGATTGGTTTTGGAATGTGTGTGAAAGCACAGTTAAGTAGGAGAGAGGAGATGATACAGCAGGAAATGGGAGGAGGAGGAAAGGAGGGGAGGAAAGGGACTGCGGAGTCTATGATTTGAACAGTGGCATAGAATTTATGAAATCGCTTTTATTTTCTTTTTTAAAAAGAGGATCATATCTCTTTTTTTCATCACTTCTCCATTCTATCCCTCCCAATCTATTTCTTAAAGAATAAAAAAAGAGGTAGAAAATAAAAACCAACACATCTACCAAGAACAAAAAAACAGTATCTAATACATCTACCACGTCTGAAGTTACAGTCAGTGTTCCATACACTGTCACTTGCCACTACAGAGAAGGAAGTTAAATATATTCTCATATCTTTTGGGTACAGGTTTTAATCAATTCAAAAAATCAACAAGCATTTATTAGGCATCTTCTATGCAACAGAAACTGGGCTTTGGTGCTAGAATACAAAGACAATGAAATAATAATAATAAAATGAAATAATATAAGAAAACTACCCATGTTTTAAAGGAGTTTATATTCTATTTCATAACACTTAGTTTGTACTTTACTGTTATTATTTCCACTTACATACTGTAGTCATTATGTAGGGTTTCCTGGTTCTATTTACTTCACTTAGCAATAATTTGTATATCTTCCCATAATTTATTGCATTCTTCATATTCATCATTTCCTATTGCAAGTTATATTCCATTGTATTAATAAGCCACCATTTGTTTAACCATTCCCCAAATCATGAGCATGTACTTTGTTTCCAATTTGGGTTACTACAAAAAAAATAATGAGATAATATTTTCAAAGCACTTAGCATGGTTTCTGACACATAGTAGAATAGAAACTTCAGACTTGCTTTGATTTGTGTATCTAATGATAAGCCCAGTGCCTGGAATAGAGCAAATGACTAATAAATGTTTTTTATATCCATTAGAGATTTGATGAATTGAAATAGCTGAATTTAAAACTTTTCATAGTCTGATTCCTTTCTATCTTTCTAGTTTTCTTATACCTTAATTCCCTCTTTGCATCTGTCTATCTGTATTCGTCCTTCATTTTCAAAGAGGATCATGACATCAAAAGAATGACGACATGACTTGCACTTGACTTTGTTTTGAGTGAGGGATGATCCCGATACATCACCCTCTGCTCTTCCTGGAATAGGAAACTTCCTCTCTCCCAGCTCCATGTCCAGACTGTCTTCCACGTGTACAATGTTCTACCCCCTAAGCTTCATTGGCTTCTTTGAAGGCTCATTTCTATGCCCACCTCCTTCAGGAGTGCTTTCCTGGGTGCACCAACTGCTAGTGCCTTCCCTTTTCAGATTACTTTCCATCTATTACATATGTGTATATATACGCATATACATATACATGTACATACACATATGAATAGACAGGAAGACAGACAGATGGATAGATAGATAGATAGATAGATAGATAGATAGATAGATAGATAGATTACTACTGAGGTACTGAGTTATTTACATATTATCTCCCTTATTAGAATGTGTGCTCCTCGAGGCTATGGATTGTTTTTTCTCTTTATTTGTATCCCTACAACTTATCATGGTACCTGACATATAGTATAAATGATTTGTTAACTACCACTCTTTTCTTAATAGTTTATAATTCTTCTGAGAACTCTCCGTTCCTATCTTTGACCCCTAAGTCATTGAGGAACACTGAGGTTTTATGCATTTGTGTTAGTTCTTTGAGTAGTTTGGATTTCAGAGCCTTAGCAGAAATATTGATGCACAGTTTTTACCTGTCTGTTACTTCTTTTCTTATTCTAGTTGCACAATTTTTTTTGTTCTCCATCCCTTATTTGGTTAACAATTCTACCCCTAACAATAGATGTAAAAGATATTTAATCTTCTTCTACTCTCCTTTTTTTTTAAAATAATGATCTTTAACATTTTATTCACAGGTTCAGTTTTTATTTTTTGTGGTATATAATGTAAAATGTTGGTTTACACTTAACTTCTACCAAACTGCTTTCTAATTTCTCCTTTCTTTGTCAAATAGGGAATTCTGACACAAGTAGCTTCATTCTCCAATTTATCTAACACTTTTTTTAGTTCAATTGTTTGTAATTCTTCCTTATCAGAATGCTCCACTGTTATATTTTTCTAATTGTTAACTAGTACCACATGATTTTGATTGCTGCTTTGTAGTATAATTTGAGGTCAGGAAGCGCTTACCTCCCTTTATTTTTACTTTGCTTTCAATATTTTCTTTTTAGAGTCTAAATATTTGATTAAGAAATTTATTTTATTATTATTTTTGTCAATTTCTATAAAATAACCCCCTGAAAATGTAATGGGTATGCCCTTCTTTTCTTCAGATTGAGCATCTTGAGTTTTTTGCAATCTATCCTTGACCAATATGGTCTGTCCATGAATCAACAAGGATTTATTGAGTGTCTGTCTACCAGATATTTTATTAGGTGCCAGGGATGCAACAATATAGAGGAAAGTCCCTACCTTCTAATATTCTCTATAACATTTACATATACGAGTATATGAAAATGCACACAGAAAAAAATACAAGGTAATTTCAGGAGACAGGCACTAGTATCTGTAGGTATCAGGTATCTGTTGGCTTCACGTAGGACATGGCATTTGATGTGAGCTTTGAATAATATTAAATCTGTAAATTAATGGAGCATCACCATTTTTTAAAAATTGGTACAGAGTAGCATCAGCATTCAATGCTCAAGTAAATCTTCATTCAACAAGTATTTATTTATTGTCTATCATGTGCCAGGCAGGGTAAGAGCATCAAGAAAACAAAAACGAAAATAAAATATTCTCTACCTTCAGCCAACTTACATTTTTAATAAGTGAGATAAGCTGCGTGTGTATTTATAGGCATTGACTGATTTACTCAAGGTTGAGGATAAAAGAATATCTTACTGGCATGGCAGATAATCTGTGAGAAACAGCAAGAAAGTCAATTTGACTGACTATAGGGGAGTAGGACAGGTGTCATAAAAGTCTTAGAGTAGTTTTAAGCTTCTTAATAACGGAAAATTTTTGGGACATGCTGTATATAACAAGACTCGAAAGGTCATTTGGAGCCAGGTTACAAAGACCTTTAAATGTCAAATAGAGGAATTCGCGTTTGTTTCTATAGGTTACAAATAGCCCCTGGAGCTTATTGACAAGGAAGTGGCATGATCATATATCTGTGCTTTAGGAATATAACTTTGGTTACCTCAGAAAGGATAGTTTGGAAAGGAAAGAGAAAGCAAGAAAACCAGTTAGGAGGCCACTGCAATAGTACAGGCAGAGGGGATGAGGGCATGAATTAGGACAGTGATGATATGAGTGCAGAGAAGGGGATATACATGAGAGATGTGCTGGTGCTAGAATCAATAAGAATCGGCAACTATTCGAATATGTAGTGGAAGGAAGAGGGAGGAACCAGGTGTGGGGTATCAAGACTGCATAATTAGAAAGACAGTGCCTTTAGCAGAAAGAGGGAGGTTTTTAAACTGGATTTGTTCCAAGCTTTTGAATGTCATCCTTATAATTTGGGCTACAGAAGTGGACACTGTTCTCTGGTAATTGTCTACCTTGGACAGAGGACAAGTCTTAATTATCATATCAATTTCCTCTAGATAGTGCTTAACTACAATCTCTGGCTTTTTCATCTTGAAAGTGACTCTGACATTCATCTCTATTGTATAGTTATCATGAGAGCTAAATTAAGATTCGGAAGACCTATACAAATATTTGGTTCACTTTCTTCTAGAAAGCAGCCTACTGATAAAACAAGGAATCCAGCTGCCCTAAGTGGACTTTGATCATTTGTTTTTTCCAGATGGCCTGAGAGAAGCCTGGTAAAAATTCTCCTCTGCTCACGAAAGGGAACTTGAACATACAAGATGCCAATCAAATTTCCTTTCCTGTCTTAAGTTTTTTGTGAAGAAGTAAGGGGAAATGGCTAGACTGGGCTATTTTGATGAGAATGTTTTTGTTTACCAATTAATATGACAGAAATTGCTAAGACTGGAATTTGACTGTAAATAAACTAGGTCATTTCTTCCTTAAACTTTGATATGAAATAACTGTGCCTTTCCTGAAACAAATGTTTATGATTACTAAGTCTAGTGCCTAAATCAGTGTACATCATTATAGCAGAGCTAAGAACCTTGTAAACACCAGAGAATGAAGAAGCTGTTCCTGGGGTTTCTATTCAAGGAGGTAAGTAGCAGTTTCTATTTCTAGTAGAAAAGCTTCATCAAGATACTTCCTTGACTTCCAGTGACAGTTTTTAGAGATTTATCTTGTAGAGGAAGGTTTTAATTTTTTGCCTTTGTTCTGCTATTTTAATAATGTAATATTTTTAAATAATAAAGGTGATAGACCGTTATTTCCAACATGCTTTAAAAAAACACAAGATTCATAATATAATTAGATCTCTGAAATACCAGTTGCTTGGAAAATTCTAGTTTTACTGAATTAATAATTCATCTGAAAAATATGAACAACTCTCATTAATTTCATCAAGAGCTTAATTCTTCTCAAGGACCATAGGATCTAGACTGGGAAGGACTCTTAAACTGATTGCTAGCTTGGTTCATTAAATAGAGGGTCAAGCCTAGAGTCAGGAAGACCTGAGTTCAAATTTAGCCTCCAACATTTACTAGTTGTGTGACCCCAGGCAAGCAACTTAAACTCAGTTCCCTCATCTCTAAAATGGGGATGATAATAGCACTTACCTCCCAGGATTGTGGTAAGGATCAAATAGTGAGGCTGGTGACCTGCACATACATCCCTCACTCAAAACAAAGTCAAGGGCAAGTCATGTCATCATTTCTCTGATGGCATGGTCTTCTTCGGCAATAAAGGATGAACACAATCCTGTGAGTAGATGCAGCTGACTGAATGGGGACCCAGCTAGTTGGGTAACTCAGCTCCTCCTCTCCTGTCTGCCTCCCCCTCCCCTTCCTTCTCTCCAAAGGAAGGTAAATTTTAATGGCCAAAAGAACCCCACTTGGCTTGGGTTTTACTGGTTCCTTTCCTTTCCTTTCCTTTCCTTTTCCTGCCTTTTCCCAAAACTTTAAACCTACTGCACTCTGAAGCTGGGACTCTAATGGGCCCCTACCTAAGGGCTCCTATGGACCTCCTAGCTTTAGAGTCATTATCAATAGTAACTGTTGCTGTTTCCCTCCCAGCCTAATGTCTTTTTTCTCTTGGCCTCATTAAACGGACCATGCCCTGACTCCTTCTTAAACAGGCCTATTCAATGAATGGGCATTACCTCACCCTAAGTGAATATCTGCAAAGACCTTGACCTAAAGGGTCCAAGTTCTCCCAGTGCATCCTGGGTCATCTCCAGGCATTCTGATGAATATCTGGTCACTGGATTCAGATGGCTCTGGAGGAGAAGTGAGGCTGGTGACCTGCACAGCCCTCCCTCACTCAAAACAAAGTCAAGTGCAAGTCATGTCATCATTTCTCTGATGGCATGGTCTTCTTTGGCAACGAAGGACAAACACAAGGATCAAATAAGATAATATTTGTAAAGAGCTTAGCCAAAGTGCCTAGACTATAGTAGGCACTATATAAATGTTAGCTATTATTATTAGCCAGTCAAGAAGGATCTGAGAAGGTAGGAAGGAGGAAGGTTATATATAACATATCAAATTGCTTAACATCTTGGGGGAGGAGAGAGGAACTTTTGAAAAAAGGAAGGAAGTTTTGGAACTCAAATTTTTATATAAAAAGTATGACTCCTTTAAAAAAAAAAAGAAACAAGTCATAAAGGATTTTAAAAGACAAATGGAAAATTATGTCTAATCCTGAAGGAAATAGCAAACAACAGGAGTCACTGGATGAGGAACAGGATAGGGGAAGGGGTGACATGATCCAAACCTGTAGTTTGAAAAGATCTATTTGACAGCAACTGAACGTAGGCTGGACTGGAATGGGGAGAGCTTTGAGGCACAGAGTGTCATACAGAGGAAAGAACACTCACTCTGGAGTCATCAAGCTATAACATGTGCAGCCCAGATGGGCTAAACCAGGCTGAGGGTAACCCATCATGAGGTAGGGAGTGTCTACCCCAAGCATATGAAGATTTCTCCTGATGAAATGGGCAGATGAGAACAATTTGTTCCAACGGTCATAAAGGCAATTGAAGGAGGAGATGTGGAGGAGCGTTTAGAGCTTGGTCAGACGTCAAAAATGTCAAGATCATCTGCTGTATCTTGGGTCATCACCAGTCATCTTGACTTTTGTGTTGTCATTGGGTTTCCCTGACTCTGAAGAGAGAACGAGAGTGATTGTGCAGCTCTACTTTACTTAAATCCAGTTCACATTGGAATCAAAACATTACCCTGTAATGTCATTGGTACTCTGCAAAAACAAAGACAAACACCAAGTGATTTCAAATCCCATTTCTGGTGTGTAGTACCTGTGTTACTTCAGGCAAGTCATTAAATCTCCAAGACCTTCTGTTTATGCACCTGTAAAATACGGGTTGAACGGGGAAGGGCTGGATTAGATTGTTTCAGATGGCCACTCCAGCTCTAGATCTGTCATCCCGTAGAAGATCTTCTCACCTAATCTCATTTTGTAGGGGGGGGGGGCAAGGCCCAGAAGACTGAAGTGACATATTTCATGTTTATTCATAGTAGTCAGTTCTACTACTTGTAAAAAAAAAAGTACATATTTCAAATGATAAACAGATGTCTAATTCTGTGCTCTTACTGATGTAGCTGCCATAAGTATATATCCAAAAGAGCAAAATGCCAATTTGTTATTGAAGGGAACTATGCCACAAGAGATCTGGGATATGGAAACTTCTAATATTGGGAGACAGGAAGGATGAAGGGAAAGGGAGAAAACTGTCCAAAAAGAAAGCATCAATGTTGTAATTTTCAGGCTTTAATTTTAAAAAGTATTTAAGAAAGGGGAAGAAATAACATGGCACCTTTCCCCTCCATTTTTCCCCACCAAATTGCCAAATAATTACACTCTGCTGGTTGATGTGTCTCTTAAATGTATGTCCTTTTATTAGGCATGGCAGTTCATTTTATGGTCATACTTAGGAATGCCTAGTTGCATACTAACTTAATTTTCCCTTCCCCATTTAAAAAAAAAGATTAAATAAGTAGCAACTCGCACAAGATATACTTCTAAAGAATACTCCATTTGTGGGTAGCTTTCATTTGGCCCCTACTTAGTAGGAAAATAGCTTTATGGTAGTCTCTAGAAAGTTTTAACTGTTCTTAAACCAAATATACTTTCCTTAGATAAATACATTCTGAATTCCATTTCAATAGGCTAACACCAGCTGAAACACTTAGGTTCTTGACAACGCAAACAGAATAAATATTCAAGAGGTTTCATATATTGCATGACTGTTCTCCCCAAAGGATTTAACCATCAGATAGTTTTAATCACCTTGAAATATATATTTTTTTAATAGATTAATAATAACCTTCAAGTTTGAACAGGCCATACAGTGAATCAGCACCAGGTGTTGAATGCCTCTGTATATTGAACAGCTGCACATCAAACCTTTCAAGGTATCCTGTTAGGTATCTTTCCAGGCCTTGCATTTCTGTCCAGTCCAGGGAACCCCAAGGAAGATACAAGAGTTCTTACAGAACCCTAATAGTTTCAAGTTATTCTGGACTCATCCTGAGAGGCTAAATTCAATTCATACTCTTCTGAGAGCTGCCTCAAGGCAAGCCTTTAGGGAAGGCAGCAAAGTGCTACAATAGATAGATCACTGGGCTTGGAATCAGGAAGACTCATCTTTATATGAGTTCAAATCCAGCTTCAGATACTTACTATTTTTGTGACCCTAATAATGTCACTTAACCCTGTAGGCCTGAGCTCTTCATCTGTAAAATGAACTGGAGATGGAAATAACAAACCCCTCCATTCTCTTTGGCAAGAAAATCTCAAATGGGGTTATAGAGAGTTGAACAAGACTGAAAAAAAAAAGACAACTTTTAAAATCTTTAGGGATGGTTTGGAATCAAAATAAATACTTCAGTTATAAACCATTGCCCCAAAATAGTCCTATTCTCATCTAATCCAGTCTGTCATAATGAGTATGAAGATCCTGTAATGTTTGAGTCACTATGATACAAAGACAAAAGGAAATATAGTACCTTCCCTCTAGGAGATTATATTCTATAGGTCTATGGATCTCCAAAACTGCTTAAGATTATTAAGAGCCTGCTATGTTTGAGTCACTGTGATACAAAGACAAAAGGAAATATAGTAACCTTCCCTCTAGATTATATTCTATAGGTCTATGGATCTCCAAAACTGCTTAAAATTATTAAGAGCCTGCTATGTTTGAGTCACTGCGATACAAAGACAAAAGGAAATATAGTACCTTCCCTCTAGGAGATTATATTCTATAGGTCTATGGATCTCCAAAACTGCTTAAGATTATTAAGAGCCTGCTATGTTTGAGTCACTGTGATACAAAGACAAAAGGAAATATAGTAACCTTCCCTCTAGATTATATTCTATAGGTCTATGGATCTCCAAAGCTGCTTAAAATTATTAAGAGCCTGCTATGTTTGAGTCACTGCGATACAAAGACAAAAGGAAATATAGTACCTTCCCTCTAGGAGATTATATTCTATAGGTCTATGGATCTCCAAAACTGCTTAAGATTATTAAGAGCCTGCTATGTTTGAGTCACTGTGATACAAAGACAAAAGGAAATATAGTAACCTTCCCTCTAGATTATATTCTATAGGTCTATGGATCTCCAAAGCTGCTTAAGATTCTCAGGACACAATTGAGGAAATACCTAGGACTGGGCTTCAGATCCTAGATTTCCACAATACTCATAGCTACACTAGTCAAATAATGACAACAAGCATTTATTTCTGGGAATAAAAAGAAAAGCAAAAATATTATTTAAAAAATCGATCTTACAGTCTAGCGGAGGGGACAACATGCCAGCAATTATGTACAAACAAGCTAGATATATGATGAATTGGAAATAATGACAGAAGGAAGGCACTAAAACTAAGAGCACTAGTCATTAGACACTTAACCTCCATTATCTCAATCCGCTGGAGGAGGAAATGGCAAATCCCTACAGTAACCTCGGGAGGTATGTGCTATTATTAGCCTCATTTTATAATTGGGGAAACTGAGGTAAACGGAGGTTAGGTGACCTGCCCAGGGTCATACACCAGCATAAAAGGTAGGAATTGGCAAGTAGATGGATAAGGGAAAGGAATGGTGAGAGAGAATGAAGAGGCTAAAATGGCATCCAGCCTGTGATCCTGGGTGATGGGAAGTTGGTAGAACCCCTGATAGTAACAAGAAAGTTCGGAAGAGAAGAGGGCTTGGAGGGGAAGATGAGTTCAGTTTTGGATACACTGAATTTGAGACGGCTGCATTAACATCTGGCACATTGGATACACAATGAAAGGTTCCAGTACCTCCTTAGGGGTACTATATACCAAAGAACTAAAACATGGGGAGAAATTAAAGATATTCTCAACAGTAACTCCTCACATGCTACTATATAAAATTCAAAATACACAAATGGCCACCCTGAGATCTTTGCACTCTTAAGGTTGTTGCTTGCTTTTAGTTATCTATCTATACAAATATACATAAGTAAATATTATGAAAAAAAGACTTAAAATTCCCTGAAAGGATTAGAATTTAAGCCAGGAGCTCAGGATAAAATATTGGAAAGTATACAAGATTGAGAGCCAAAAAATCTTGATTTCTAATCCTGGTTTTGAGGAGATCACATTTATAGAGATAGCACAATAGTAAAGTGGACAGAGCACTGGACCTGGAGTCAGGAAGGCTTCAGCTCAAACAGGGGCTCAGATATTTGCTAGCTGTGACCCTGGGCAAGTCCCTTAACCTCTGCCTACCTCAGTTTTCTCAGTTGTAAAATGGAGATAATAATAGCAAGGTGTAGAGGTTTACCATTTCCTTCTTCAGTGGATTGTCTGAAACAACTGAGCAACAAAAACTGTGCTTTCAGAGATGCCAGTACTTACATTTTAACTCATTAAATTGCTTGACAGAATACAATTTCCTTATATAATTTCTTCTACAAATAAAAAAAAGTTTCAAAAACAAAAAGACACACACCAAAAATTGAGATAGAATAAAAATGAGCTCATAGCCCAGTTAACAGCCAAAAACAATAGTTTAATTGGATTATAAAACTGAAATGAATCCATAGGCTTGTACTATAATTGAGCTGAAATTTATGTTTGAAATCTAATATGCTGCAAGTTTGAAATGACTCCACTTCTTGTTTGTTTTTTGGGGAGAATAAATATATCATAATCTAACAATGACTTAGAATACATTATATCTTCAAAAAAATGTATACTTTACCAAGTAAATTTGGGCATGATTATTTTATACTTTGGCAATATAAAGTATATTAAAGCATTTATACATATCATACACACACGCACACACACACACACACACACACACACCCATCTCCCATATGCACAAAATAGTTTAGTTAAACATTTAAATAGAGACAGCTAGGTGGGCCAGTGGATAAAGTACCAGGCCTGCAGTCAGAAGCCTGTGTTCAAATCTAGCCTCAGATACTTAATAGCTCTGAAATCCTGGGTAAGTCATTTAACCAGTCTGCCTCAGTTTCCTCATCTGTAAAATTGGGATAACAAAAACTCCCAAGGTTCTTATAAGAATGAAATGAGATGAGTCTATAAAGTATTTTACAAATCTTCATGTGCTATAGAAATGATAATAATTATTAATAATTAATTTGTACCTAACAAATTAGTAAAGGGCTATTAAAATCAAAGTCATCTTTTAGTGATCACATCTGGCTGCTGGGACAAGTTAATCTGAAATGATTTTTAGTATCTCTTAATGATAGATTATAGCTTTTCAAAATGTAAAGTTATCCCAAAAGTTCACTCATTCCACATTGATGTACAAGATAAGGAAAATATTGCAAATGTCGGCTCAATATACTATAAAATTCTTATTGTTGATTTTTCATGGATATTATGAAAAGCTTTTTTAAACAATAATTTCTACTTTGTATTAAATCAAACAAATGATGAGACATACACACATTGATAAGCCAAATCCCAGTTTTTTCTCTTTTCCATATAACTGTAAACACGTCACTTTTTTCAAAATTAGTTTCTTAGTAAAATATATAGAGATATAGATATGGATAGATAAATAGATAGAGAGATAGATAGATACAGATAGATATACTTTACACTAATCTAGATAAAGGTCATATATCTTGTATCATTGTCAAACAAATCTTGTCGGAGGTCATTTCAAGATGAAAGATCAAAGACACAGGCATAAGTTCTCTTTCCTTCTCCTCTAATTAACTTTTTTGGCTTCCTTGAACATCTAACACCCACTGGCAAATTTTTTGTTAAAGATCTCTAAGAAACACCCCCAGGGCTTGTTTTTTTTCCTAATTCACATCTTCTATTTTTCCTTCTTTTTTTATTTCATTTTTAATTTATGAAATAAAACAAGCCTTTCTGTAACATAGCAAAATAAAAAAAGATGATTGTATATGAAACTGCAAATCTACTAAGTACAATTTGCTATTCCTTTCAAATATACATCTTCTCTTAGTTTGTTATATGGCCCTCAGTAAATAGGTTGTTCTGAAAGCATCTAGGAAAATTCTCAATGTTTTACCCATCATTTTGAATTATTACTTTAAAGTCTGTTATGTAACATTTCATAAATTTGATTTAAATCTATTTCTAGATGAACTCACAGAAACTCTAATTCAAATCACAAATTATTATGAATCTAGAAACAAAACACTGTCATACTAAAGCCCAGCTCTATAGGATGGTTGGGTAACATTCATATTATTACAGTGTTGAAGAAACATGTATGAAAGATATCAGATGAAATATGTAATTTAATTTGTTGGAATAATTACTGAAATATGATTCTGTAGTCCTTTGTGGGTTATCACAAAGACAGTTTCAGGTAGCCTTTTAAGGAATAATGCAACTGGGGAAAAATACATTGAGGGAATTTCTGATTATTTTTTAAAATAATACATTATTTTTTAAATATGTAGAAATATGGAAAATAATACAATTATAATTGATTGCCTAAAGATTATTTATTACCACTCATAGCATCTTAAAATCATCCCTATTCTGTTGTAGATCAAATCTTAACCCAAGGTGACCCATTTAAGGTAATTATGTTGTATGGTGCTAGGACAAATTTATACCAATCAATCTATAGTTGTTCATTAACATCCCATGATGTTCAAACATTCTGCTAGATAAAAATCTAACAGTCTTTACATTCACAGACCTTACATCCTATTGGGGAAGACAATACATAAAAAATTATATACAAAATAATACAAGTTTTCCTAGTTATAAGAGATGATTCTCTAAGTGGAGGAGGGCAGAGGGGAACATATTAGAAAATCAAGGAGATATAAAAAGAATCAGACAATGAAAAAAAGAAGGAAAGGGAAATGAAGGGAAATAGAAATAAACATATAGATAACAGATGATATGTAATTGTATAGCTAGGCAAATAGGCAATAAAAATAAAGATGACGGATAGATAGATGATAGACGATGGACAGATAGATAGATAGATAGATAGATAGATAGGTAGGTAGGTAGATAGATAGATAGATAGATAGATAGATAGATAGGTAGATAGATAGATAGATAGATAGATAGATAGATAGATAGATAGATAGATAGATAGATAGATAGGTAGGTAGATAGGTAGGTAGATAGATAGATAGATAGATAGATAGATAGATAGATAGATAGATAGATAGATGGATGAATGGATGAATAGATTGATTCAGAGTAATTCTGTGCGGTCACTGCCATCTTGGGGAATTAGGAAATGTCTCATACATTTGCTGATGTTTGAGCTGAGCTTTGAAGAACTGAAGGCATAAGGTTCATAGTTCTAGGCAGCAAGTTACTCCTATTTTCATTATGTTACTATTTTAATAGCACTTTATGTTTTTTCAAAATGTCTTCACATTCATCATCTCAATTATCCACAGTTGTTACTGTTCTCTCTCACCTCAGGTAATTTGTATTCATTTGTTTCCTTAAGAGTATGCAAAATCATAGATAAAGGCTTTGCAATGTG
This sequence comes from Bettongia penicillata ogilbyi, assembly GCA_023548195.1. Classification (NCBI taxonomy): domain Eukaryota; kingdom Metazoa; phylum Chordata; class Mammalia; order Diprotodontia; family Potoroidae; genus Bettongia; species Bettongia penicillata. The sequence goes on along the minus strand of JAJHZJ010000514.1, from coordinate 9,067,249 downwards.
CTGAGGAACATTAAGAAAGCCAGTTTAGATGGAATGTAGAGTGTATGGAGGAAATAAATAATGCGTACCAGGGGCTTATATCTTAGGATCTATGAACTTTTTAAATATTATTTAATATTTCAATATAACTGGTTTCCTTTGCAGCTCTTTTCATTTTATGCATTGAAAAACACTATTCTGAGAAAGAATCTATGGGTCTCACCAGACTGTCACCAAAGGGATTTGTAACATAGAGCAATGTTAAGAAACTTGTATACATATTGAACTTGGAAAAGAATGGCTGTTATTACCATATCTGGGGACTACACATGCCAGTTCATCAAATTCAAATATGCAGACAAAATTCAATACACAAAACAGTCTACTGACTATGATCATTTTCCAAATCTGTAGGAAAGCACATAGAACCTGATGAGGGAAAAAAAGAAAGAAATGTTGGGTTTCTCAGTAGGGTCTTTAGAGACAAGAATCAGCAAAAGTCTCAGAAATTATAATTTTTCTATTTATCTAATTAAACATCAGATCACAGAGATAAGATACAGATAAAATCAAAAACAATAAAGTGGAAACCAGGACGCATGCTGCGATCTCACTTGCTGCCCTGTAACAAGAGAATCCTTCTCAAGCTGACTCCTTCCTATGAATCACATTCTGGGCCCAGGAACAAGGTTCAGATAGCCAAGTGCCCTGAAAGTTGACATATTGAGTCATTTCCCTATCAAGACAGGGGCTAGAGTGCCTGTCTGTTGAAGAATGAAAGTGAGCATAAAAGGCCTCAGCTGTCTTAGCAAGACTGATAAAATTAAGCTCCTGTGGTGTCTTTTGAAGTTTATTTTTTTTTTCAGAGCAGCCAGAAATCACTTTAAAGATTACTTGCCAACACCGAGTAGTATCATGTGCTACTAAGCAGTGAGACTCACTCAGGGTTGCCCTTGACAGTGACAGTTAAGGTCATGCAGAAGTTGATGAGCTTCTTTTTTTTCTCTTTTTTTCTTTTTATTTTTTTGGCTTCTTTTTTTAGTTTTACAATTCGGTCACATTCCTCAAAGGGAAAAAGAATGATCCCACCTTTTTGTGTCTATATATACCCTAGAGCAGCAATGTTACATAGATGGCCTTTGTGTTATTTTGAGCCCTCATATATCTCTCCTCTTCTTGCCCTGGATTTCCCGAGACTAGAAATAGCTCTTTTCAGGGTAGGTATTTGAGTGCCAAAAGGAGGGCATGCTTTACAGAGAGCCTCCCTGAGGCATGATTAAAGTTCTGGGGATTGGAGGCACTAACTCCCAGATCCCTTTTTCCCAATGGACAGTGAGGTGAAAAAACATCTCCCAGGACAGGAGAAAGAAATGGGTCCCAGAAAAATGGATTTGTCCAAGGTCACACCAGTCAGTGACAAAAATAGGACAAGGATATAGGATACCTAATTCTCAGATTTTGATGCCTACTAAGCTTTGAAGGAGGTCAATGATACATACTTCTCTGTCCAGTTGAGAGATCATGAAGCTAAGTGACCTGGTTAAAAGACTCAAGTAAACTGAGAAGTTTCATGCAAAAAGCACTCCAATTGGGGATTAGAAAACTTGTAGAGTAAATGTAACAGGAATCCTGTCACAGACAATTTGGAAAATCCCAGGCAAGTGATTTACCTGAACTCTACCTTAGTCTTCCTGTGTTAAAAGGTGGCATCACAACTTCCTTCATAATTATAACTCACAGTTATGTGACACCTGAAGGCTCACATAGCATTTAGCCTCACAACATTCCTGTGGAGCAGGTGCTACTGTAATCTCTATTTTACAAATGTGGAAACTGAGTCTTAGAGATTACATGACTGGTCCCAGCTCACAGAATGAATAAGAATATGTGGCAAAATTTGAATCCAGACCTTCTTAATTCCAAATCTAATACTTTATTCCCTATATGATGCTGTCTTTCAGAGAATAAATATGCATGAAGACTGAAGAGGGTAACGTTCTTAGCATTTTTTCTCACTCACCTTAATGAGGTTCTCTCATATGATTTCATTTCGTTCTAAAGGCTACCATGAGTCTTAATATTAGCTACTTTCTTTCATTTGAGAAGGAAATGGCTATATTGATGCAGTACAGTTGTAAAATAAAATTGGTTTTGTGCTTTTGATCATAGATTTGCTAAGCTATGCTCATAAGCAGCCCAGCAGGACATGAGATGATTCTGATACAGAGATGATACACAGATGAAAACAAACCTATGAGCAAAACAGGGAATTCTATAAAGTTTATATTGTGGGTCTTTAACCTCTGCTTCTGGTTCCTCTATCTTCTTCTATAACATTCTCTGTCTCCTATTCAAGAGAAAGGCATCTGACATTGTTTGTCCTTGGGACTAAATTCATACAATTTCTAGACTCCAGAATTTAAAACATTTTAACTTTTATTGTAGAATACAAGGCTCAATCTCTAATTAAAGAATTTCAGTGTGGGGGAAGATATGCTCCACTCTTTAACATAAAAGCATTCTAGACCTAAAAGTGGACCTTACATTAGCCATTTTAGAGTGTGCTGTGAAGGCTGCTTCAGAAGGGATGAGAGTTGGTCTTCTCAATGAAATAATTCTTACCAAGTGCCTGGCACATAGTAGGTACTTAATAAATGTTTCTTCCCCCTCACCACTTCCAACCTTTACCCCTTTCTCCATTTAAAATCATGATCCTTTGATTCCATCTATGAGAGACATGAACATTCTTGGCATGAATTATTTTTGCATAGTTTCTCCACTTTTTGTTCATTCATGTCACATTCTTTAACTGGGGGTTCCCCAGGGCTGTTATTGGTACCTTTTTGTTTTCACCCCATTTTGTCTCATTCGGTGATCTCATCAGCTGCTATGGGTTCACTTACCATCTCTACGCAGATGACTCCCAGATCTACACATCTAGCCTTCGTCTCTCTGAGGAGCTACAGACATGCGTCTCCAACTGCCTCTTGGATGTCTCAAACTGGTTATCCCATACCTCAAACACAACACGCTCAAAATATTGTCTTTGTCATTGTCTTTTCCCCCAAACCCTCCCATCTTCCAAGATTCTCTATAACTGTCAAGGGTATCAACATCCTCCTAGTCACCCAGATCCTCTCAAGTCCACATCCTTGATTCCTCCCTTTCATTCATCTCAGTTTCTGTTGTTTTTCAGTTGTGTTTGACTCTTCATGACCCCATTTGGGGTTCTCTTGGCAAAGACACTGGAGTGGTTTGCCATTTCCTTCTCCAGCCCATTTTACAGATTAGGAAATGCAAGCAGAGTTAAGTCACTTCCCCAGGGTCACACAGCTAGTAAGTGTTTCAGGCCAGATTTGAACTCAGGAATATGAGTCTTCCTGACTCCAGACCCAGCACTCTATGCACTATGGTACTACCTAACTGACCTCATCCACTTCATATATCAACTCTATTATCAAATCTTATCATTTCTATCATAATATCTCTCCACTCATATAGCCATCAGTTAGTTCAGCACCTCATTCTCTACCTCTGGTCTTTTGCCTGGATTGCCCTAAAGACCTCCTGCTTAGTGTCCTGGACACAAGCCTCTCTTCCTCAAAACTTACCCCTCTTCTACACACCTTCATAATGTTTAGTTTTGCATTGTTTTGTTTTGTTTCTTAATAGCAGGTCTGACTATGACACTTCTCTGCTCAAGGGGCTATAGTGACAATCTATGACCTCTAGGATAAAATAAAATCTATTTGGCACTTTAAATTCTTTACAACTTCGTCATTTTGTACATTTCCAGCTCCCTTCCACCCTGCTCCCCTCCATGCACACTATAAGCCAAACTGTGGCCAACTTGCAGATCCTTAAATCGACTCCATCCTCCTAGTTCCATCATGCCTTTACCCTGATTGTCCTCCATGCCTGAATGTTCATCTGTAAAATGGAGATTATAAAAGGTACCCACTTCACAGGGCTGTTGCAAGGATCAAATGATAAAATATATGAAAAGAATACTATAAACCTTAAAGCACTATATATATGCTAACTATTATTACTAGTTCCTTTCCCTTCCTTCAAAGCTCAGCCTAATGTCAACTACTACTAGATTCTCCTTTTATAGTTCCTTTGTCAACATTGTATGTATCAGGCATATACCTAGGCATTCATACTCCTTTAGGGCAGTGAGTGTGATTTTTGCCTTTCTTTGTATCCCTAGAATTTGGCACAATGCCTAGAACATAGTAAGTGCTTAACAAAGCTTAATAAGTGCTTGCTGATCGATTGACTTCTTACCCATCTTCTCCTCCTTTCCTCAAGTACATGGATTCTAGCCACCTCACTACCCAGATGTCTTTTTGCCTTGTCTCTCTGTGTCTCTCTCTGCTTTTTTCTGTCTTATCTCTGTCTTATCTACGTCTCTTCCTTTATTTCATTGACTCTTTCTGTCTCTGCCTCTTTACCTCTGTCTCTGTCTCTCCGTCACACACACACAAACACACACACACACACACATCCTTTAGTGAGGGGTAAAACAAGATTATATCAAAGTTTCCTTCTAAATCTGTGAGCCTAGGAAGTGTGAGGCAAAGTAGTATAGTAAAAAGGCAAAAGGTATTCATTTTCCAAAATAAAAGAAAAGAAAAATGTGAAGGAATATTAATTTTATTGCATTCTTTAAAAAAAAAAATCAATCCCTAGTATTCCCACAGTGTGAAATTGACTAGTGAAGTTAGTATTATTTCATTTCCTGAAGATTGGATCAATTCTTGAAGCACAAGTAAAAACCAAGCCTGTGAAAGTTGTTTTTCATCTTACTAATACTGCTTTCCAATTGAATGAGAAATGATTTGCCCAAGATCAAGTATCAGAAGGCTGTTAACATGCTGGTAATGTAAAAATAATTGTTGTCATTCTCCTATATTGGAAAGTGCAGGCTCACATCATAAACCTGTATACCTGTCTTCCTTCCCTGACAATGGTTTCTTCTGCTAAATTTAATGTCTGGAAATAGAAGCACAAGAAACGTTTCCCTGTGTCAAATGAATACAAAGTCAGCTCCAAATTATTGTGGTATTTATGCAGCAGGAGCATAGCATATTGGACAGCTTGTTAGTATATCCTGTGGAGATAAGATTCACCAGTGACATTTAGGAAATATACCATGTATTTGAAGTATTTTTTAAATATTTAGTGTGAAGAGTTTTAAGGAAAAATAACTGAATCATTTTAGCAATGGTCCACGTTTCTTTAAAAGCCCACCATGAGCGAGAATTCCTTCCATTGTTTGACAAAAATCACCATCCTCCCTCTTCACATCTCTAAGATCAAAATACTCAGGCTTGTCTTAGGTAAAAGATATCCATTGGAAATAGACTTAGAAAAACTTGGTATGTTTGTAGTGTGCTTCAGTAATGTACAGCAGCATGGTTTAGTGAAAGAAGACTGGAGCTGGATTTAAACTCCAACTCTGCCACTGCCTATGAGGTAGCTGGGCCATAGAGTAGTTAGAAGGCTAGACTGGGACTCAAGAAGGACTGAGTTCAAATTAAGGCTCACCCTTTTGCTACTGGCATGACTCTGGGCTATTAACATACCTTCTTTCTGCCTCAAACCCTTAATCTGTAAAAATAAGGATTATAATAATACCTACGTAGCATGGTTATTATGAAAATCAAATGAGAACATTTGTAAAGCAAATTGAAAACCTTAAAGGACTGTGCAAATGTTAGCTATTAGTTCTCACTACCTATATGACTTGGGACAACTCATTTAACCTTCTAGGCTTTAGCAAGCCATATATTTCAGGAGATTGTTGGATATAATGACATTTAAGGTACATTTCAACTCTAATTATGTGATTGTAAACTGAAATGCTGTAAGGAAAAGGTTCTGAACGTGGGGTATGAGAATCTGAGTTCAAATCACGGATCCACCACTTTTTGATTCTGTAACCCTCGGCAAAAAAAATCAATTAAAAATATTTATTATAAACAGTTTCCTTCCAAAATTCTCATTTTTAAAATTTCCTTTCTATTCTTCTGATTACATCGTTGAGAAAGTCTCCCTTGGTTGCTAATATTTCTTTAATAATAGCAATTAAAAGCAATAATAGTCAAATGTGTATAGTACTTTAAGGTTTGAATGTACTTTACAAATTATTAGCTCAGTTGATCCTCACAACAACCCTTGGTGCTACTATTATCACCATTTTACAGTTGAAGAAGCTATAGCAAAGAGGTTAAGTGACTTGCCCAAGAGCTTTATGTTTACCCTTCATTCTCAAAGAGGACCATGACATCAGGGAAATGATGCCATGACTTGTAGTTGGCTTCGATTCAAGTGAGGGAGGGCTGTGCAGCCTTACTTTCTCCTCCAGAGCCATCTGGGTCCAGTGCCCAGATTTTCATCAAGATGACCGTAGATGACCCAAGATGCAATGGGAGACCCTGGTCCTTTTAGGCTAAGGTCTTTTCAGGTACTCACTTAAAGTAACACCCATTGAGTGAAAAACCTGATGCCAAGTCTTGCATTCTTATCTTCGTTGTTGTCCTTCGTTCTCAAAGAGGACCAAAATGACATCACCATGATAAAGTCAAGTTTCAATGTGTCCATCTGTGGCTCATCAACCAATACAAGTTCGGAATGCTCTACCACAGATTGAGCGCAGATGGTCCTTGTGAACATTTGGGGTGTATACTCCAAATTTGCTCATCCTACATTTCCTTTGTGCTGTCTCAATTCTGTTTTGCTCATAGAGCACAGCACCCTTTCTGATTTGGGCACACTATGCTGAATGGTCCTGTGCCAGTGTCTCCCATAGCACACAATCAAATCCAAAGTTCTTGAGAGAGACCCTGAGAGTGTTCTTGTATCTCTTCTTCTGACCATCATGTGATCACCTGCCTTCTTATCTAATACAGTACCTAATTTCATTTTCAACAAGAAGACTGTAGCCAAGTGCCCCAAGCACAGGGGGTGGGGTAACAAGAGGAAAAGGGTGGAGCTTGGATAATAGAAGCATCAGTGAACAACAAATAGTTAAGACCCTGTCTGAACACACAGTAGCCAATGAAATTATGATAATTTAGTTTGAGAGTCCAGAACATTTGCACCAAACATTTCGAGGAATTGACTGTAGGGAGAGCACTGGTTGCCATAACATTCAAGCCTCTGAAGTACTTCTATCAATCATTCACCAGAAAAGATAAACCAAAAAGTTGCATTACTTTTAGGTAAATTCTTAGTAGGAAAACACTTTGATCGAATTATAAATAAAATAAAGTTCAGTATTTCTCAGGACAAAGGTAAAGGAACAGACAAAAGATTTCAAAGATACAGATGGAGGAGGGGCTATACCTAGAAGAAAGGCTTAGATCCCTAGAAGAGCTAGGTAGAGAAGTTTGTATATATCTGCATCCTCCCACCAACACTCACCCATGGAAACTCTTGGCACCAGAGGTTGTGACAGCTGTAAAGGAATAATGACAGAGAGTGGGGGAAAGGAGTCCTTGAAAGAGAAAATCTTGAAGAAGAATTCCTCAACTAATCTTCCTAAAGAAAAGAGGAGTTGCTGACTTACGCTAAATTACAGGAGTAGCCAGTAACTGCACTGAAAAGTAAGTCAATAAATAAGCCCAGAGTCATGATACGGAGCAGCCAACCCAAGCCTGGCCCTTCATTAGGGCTTGCGTTGGAGAAGGGCTGTGCTCCGATGGTCACAGAAGCAATCCTGTTTAGAGACATAAAGCAAGAGAAGACATTTGTGGGGTTTGCCTGAACTTAAGAGGAAGCATGGCATGATGGTCAGAGTCTCTAAGCCAAGAGGATCTAGGTCAAGTCCTGCCTCAGACACACACTGCCTAAAAGAACCTTGGAAAAATCATTCAGCTTCTCAGGGTTCTAGACAATTCTTTAAGAATCTAAGTTAAAGAAAAAGTCCTGCTTTCATAGAGTTTCCCCAGTTTGCAATTACTTAGACTAGTGAAGTCACAAGTCTAGTCCTTACCCCCAAGACTGAACCTAATTCAATTCAACCTCGAATGGAATTCCAACCAATAGGTTACATATATTTTTAGTAAAACTACTATGTTTGAAGAGGGCTTTACGTTTTCCAAAACATTTTCATTATATTACCTCAATTATCTCCCTAGTTGATAGTGCTTCTCTCTCCTCATATTATCTGATATTTACCTATTTGCACCATGAGTCAACAAGTGGACTGTACACTTTTGGAGGGCAGGTACTTTTTTTCATTTTTGTCTTTGTATTCTCTGTGCCTAGCCTGGTGTCTTTCACATAATGGACACAATAAACACTTGTTGAATAGCCAGAAACATGCAATATAAAGTATTCATTAACTAGATGACTTTGGACAAGTCACTATGTTTGCCTCAGTTTCTTTATCTGTCAAATGAGGGTAATAATAGTACTTACTACCCAAGGTTATTATGAGAATCTAATGGTATATTTGTAAAAGCACTTATCCCAATGCCTTATACTTGTAAGTTCTATATAAATGCTAGGGAGTAAGAGTCAGAGTAGTGATTAGTAGTAGCAGCAGTAGTAGTAGTATTAGACACAGTAATCAGATGCCTACCTTTCTGCAAGATAAGGTGCAATGCTTTGCATACAGAAGGCATTTTAGGTGCCATCACTCATGGCTAATAACAATGTCAAAAACAACAGTAATAGTCATTGTAAATGATAATAATAGCTAGCATTTATATAGTACCTTAAGATTTTCAAAGTATTTTGCTCCTGTTAACTCATTTGGTCCTCATAACAAACCTGTGAAGAAGGTGTTTTCATTATTCTCATTTTACAGATGATGAAACCGAGGCAAATACAGGTTTGTTTTTTAAGTGATTTGCCCAGGTTCATATAACTAAGTAAATGTCTGAGGCAAGATTTAAACTCAGGTCTTCCTGGCTCCAAATCCAACACTCTAAGCATTTAGAGACACAGTTTAAATTGCTTTCTTCCCAAAAGCATGTTTTAGTAATTCTTCTTGGGGTTGTTAGCATGATAAAAGCTTCTCTCTATGAGAAGGCTTTTCTCTTATTCTCTGTGAGAATACAAGGTAGGTTCTTGCTGCAGCAAATGCAGTGTTGGTTTGGAATATCTGCTGGAAATGTGGGATGGGAAAGAAAATTGGAGGCAGCTCTGGACCACTGGTACAGGATGGTATAGTGGAAAGGCATTGGACTTGGAGGCAGGAATACATAGTTTCAAATTCTTCCTTGGACACTTACCTGCTGTTTAGCTCTGGCCATATCTCAATTTCTCTGTGCCTAAGTTTCTTCATTTGTAAAATAAGGCAGTTGGATTCAATGGTCCCTAAAGTCTCTTTGAGCTCTAAATATCTATGATCATATTGTAACATGAACATCTGGTCCCAGTCTTTGAGGGCCAAGTTTGTTACCTTTTATCCCCACCTCTAAGGATTTTCTTCTATCTTGAGGGAGCAAGCGGGGTCTCACTTCTCTACCACTAGCTTAACCCCCAACCTATTGTGTTCCTCATTTTAGGTTCCCAGTGATACCCCTGTTCTGTTTAACAATTTAACATAAATGTAGCTTTTACAAAGGAATATTTACTTCAGAGATATAGCAAGAACAAACATATAAACATTTTCCCCAATACTTTGGGGACATTATTTCCTCCTACCTTCCATTCCCTGTAACACCTTGGGGAGGAAACTAGGATTAGACTCTTAGCTTACATAGAACTAGAACCATCAAGTGTGAGCCCAAAGCCTCACTGGGCTATCAACCAACACTCTTGCTCCTTTGGGCTTCTTTGCTGGTCTGGTTAAACCAACCTACCAGGATTCCTAGACAACCAGATCCCTGTGGTTACCAGGTCACACGCTCCACTGTCTGTACCAAGAACTGAAAAGAATGATAAAAAAAAGCCAAAACTCCAGGCCCATTTCTTGGGGCTATATGGCCTAAGACAGTATGGGGAGGTCAGGCCCTTCTCCATTTGCACATGCTGTGACCTGCTGTAAGTAAAAATACACCCTCAGGTACAAATGTTGGAAAAGTCCAAACTGTGCTGTCAGGTAGTTTTAAAAAGGCAAACAATCCCCCCACTTCAGTTAGTGAGAAAAAGCTGCTCCAAACCAATACAGAATGGCAGCATGTATACCAGTTCTCCTATGTCCCAGAAACAGGTCCTTCAGCATCTCTCACATGGGTGATGCCATTTTAGGTGGTCTAGTCATGCACCAAACCTCCATTACACTATGATTCAGTGAGTGGTGACAAACAACTAGAGGAAAGGTCAAATATTTTGGCCCTCTGCACTATAGCCCTTAAAATAAAACTAGGGGTGAGCCTATACTTCCAAAGAAAACAAAGAAAAAAGGAGAGGACCTCTATATACAACAATATTTATAGCAGATCTTTTTATAATAGTAAAGAAATGGAAACTGAGGAAATATCCATCAATGAGGTGAATAGCCCAACAAATTATCATGTATGAGTGTAATTGAATACTACCATGCTATAATAAATGGTGAAAGGAGACATTTCAATGAAGTGGGAAGATTTGTATGAACTGCTGCTGAGTGAATTGATTAGAACCAGGAGAGTAATATATTATAACACTATAAAAAGAAAAAACTTTGAAAACCTTAAGAGTTCTGATCAACACAATGACCAAGCATGATTCCAAAGAATCCATGAGGAGGTATGTGCCCACCTGCTGCAGAGAGGTGATGGACTCTGGGACGTGACCATTTTTTAAATTTTATTTGACTTGACCGTCCATATTTGTCACTAGGGTTTTATTTCTTTCATTTATTTATTTATTTATTTTTCTTTTATTTTTTGCTCAGTGTGGGGAGTGGGTAAAGAAAAAAATCAAATTTTGCTATTTAGAAAGTAGTATAATTTAATTTTAAAATTTACATGAAAATAAAACCAGTGACAACTACTCTAGTGTTCTCTAATACTAACTACATAAAGGAGATTTACCCCAAAACTACTTTTCAGGGTCATGCTATGAAATGGAATAGTATTCCTTAGCTTCTATCTATATGTACGTATATTTATGTTTTGAAACTCCTACATTAAATACATATTCAGAGTTCTGGATATCTTGTTATTCCATAAACTATTACAGCCAATGTTGTATATTTTCCCCCTGTGATGGTGCTTTGTCCCTTTTTAATGGAAAATAGTAAAGATGTTGTAAAATTTAAATAGTATAATGGTACAGTGATATGGGTCCAGAATTATAGGAAGGGGGTAAAAAGACTGGATTGCATCTGGGAAATTGCCTATTTCTTTTAATGACCCCAAGCATCTCACAGAAACAAAAGGTCCATCTTTTTAAAATGACTATTCTTTCATTTTCTAGTAATATTGCCTGGCTCTAAGTCATTGGAATGCCACAATCTGCAAAGAACAGATATAGAAAATTGCTCAGAGAGGCACATGGTGGGTTGTGAGAATACGGTAACGTTATAAATAAGGTATCATGTAAGAGGAGCAGCATAAAGAGTGTCATCAAAGAAATAAGTGACTGGAAAACAAGATGACTGGTCACATTGTGAGAAAGAGGAATATCCAATGGTCAGAATGCTTACTCATTTACTATCTGTAGAAAATCAAGGATATTTAAAGAAGGTTGCCAGGGCATTGAATGGGCATTCTGTGGTAGATTTGTGGAAGGACCTAGACAAGAGCAGCATAGATTGAAAAAGTCTAAACGATTTGTGTGATCTCTCCCTATGTGATCTGAATCGCCAGAGTAAGTTCCCACATCTATGAGATCACAAATCCATCAAAGTATCAGCATGATACAAACCAGGATGCAGCATGGTGTAAAAAGAGTATCATATTTGGACCCACATCCAACTTCTACCACTCACTAGCTATGTAAGTCAAAGCAATTCACATCATTTCTCTAGGCCTTGTTGGGAAAAGGAAAAGATTGGACTGGCTGACTTTTTTTTTTTTGGTCCTTTCTACCTCTAGAATGGTGCTATGAAACTAATTGATAAGTGCTCATTTTTCTCCTTTCTCAAATTTAGTATCTCCCAGTTACCAAGTCTGCCATCACCACAGGTATCTAGGCAGACTTTTTTTCTTCCTCCTAGTAACTTAAATAATAAAGGGAGTGGGAATCACTCAATCCATCATAAAGCATTTTAAAACATCTGCTGTGTGCCAGGTACTGGGCTAGAGAAATAAAAACAAAGACCTAAGTGTTCCTAATCTCAAAGCACTTACATAACTGGGGAGGTACCATGTACAAATATAAGTATACACAAACAAATACAATATGGGGGGGCACTAGTATGTAGAGCAGATTGAGGAGATGTTTCATGTAAAAGTTTTAGAGCTTTGAAGGAAACAAAAGATCCCAAGAGGTGTATGATAGGTGGGAGGACATTAGAAGTATGAGGACAGCCAGCAGAGAGCTATTGAAAACAATAATAAAAATAATAATAAATAATAGTAGCTACAATATTTATATAGCATTTTGTATGCCTTATTTGGTCTTCTTTATATGACCTATTGATCTTGACAAAAACCCTTTGGGGTAGGTGCTATTATTTTCCTTACTTTACAAATGAGTAAATTGAGACTGAGAGGAATTAATTGGCTTGCCCAGAGTCATAGAACTAGTGAGTATCTGAGATAAATTTCAAACTCAAGTCTCCTTAACTCCAGCTCTTATACTCTATGCACTGGGCTACCTAGCAACGTGTGGCTGCAGACAAGAAATGGAATACAATCCATGAGTGTATATCCCAGCACTCATTATGATTTTTAAAAATATCCTTAATATATTATGTGATTTCTAAGGTACCTTATGCCCAGTATTGTTGATAAGTTGCTTCTTGCCACTTTTCTGACTTTAATAACCTTTGACTTGGACTTTTCAATAGAAGTAAGTAAGTTAAGTGATAATGTCTCTAGGAAAGATTACATGACAGTATTAATTTGGAGTCAATTCAAGCAGGGTAATTCAGGTCTCAGACTATGTACACATCCAGAAACATGTTTTTAGTAAATACCCTGACTCCTTAAAGAACCATCATTGCAAATCCCTTTAGTAGAATAGAGGGAATATGACATCTTTATAATTCTGAATTTTATTGCCTTTATTTTTAGTTCATTTGGAATGATGGTGATAAATAAGAGACAGCAATTCAATAATTACTATTTCAAAATCTTCACATTTCTGTGTTTGTAGTTCTTCAGGTTTCAACCATTTTGTTCATGCATATAGATGCTATTTTTGCACCAATGATGGAATGTTTCATTAGCATTGTCAATATTATGGGACCAGTGCCTTTAGGAATTGGAGTAATGAGCTGGTTGTTTCAAAATCTACCCTGACATTGATCTTGGGTTCAGTAAAAAAAAAGAGAAGTTGATTCAGTTTAATTCCACATCAATGACTGCTGCCAGTTTCTGCTCTGATTATATGTAATTTGATTAGATAAGGAATGTCTGAAGTTGATTGGTATCAGAAAAACTGATGCTATCACAAATCCACTGTGAATGGAACATTGAGATCATAGTGTCATCACTCCTAGGGGCCAACGGGTGATGTGTTGCAGTAAAATTGAAGAAATTTAAGCACTTTAGGCAGCAAGGTGGTCCAGAGGATAGAGCCAGGAAGACCTAAGTTCAAATCTGGTCTTAGACAATTACCATCTGTGTGACCCTGAGCAAGTCACTTAACATCTGCCCACCTCAGTTTCCTTATCTACAAAATGGAAATGATCCTTATTTATTTTTAATATTGTTTTAAGTTTTGAGTTCTAAATTCTCTCCTTCCCTTCAAACCCTTCCCCACCTATTGAGAAGGCAAGAAATATATCAATTATATATTTGGTCATGCAAAACATATTTCCACAATAGCCATGTTGCAAAAAAAAAAAAAAAAGAAAAAGGGAAAAGAAAGAAAAAAGCAACAAAAATAAAGTTGTAAAAAAGTATGCTTCCATCTGCACTCAGAACTCATCAGTACTCTCTCTGGAGACAGCATTTCTCATCCTGGGTCCTTCACAATCATCTTGGATCATCTGTCTGAATCAAAGTAGCTAAGTCTTTCACATTTGATCGTGAAAATATCATTGTTACTATGTACAATGTTCTCCTGGTTCTGTTCATTTCACTTTGCTTCAGTCCACATAAGTCCAGATTTTTCTGAAATCCACCTGTTCATCATTTCTTAGAGAAAAAAAAATATTCTGTTACATTCATATGCCACAACTTGTTCAGTCATTCTCCAGTTAATGGACATCCCCTCAATTTTCAATTTTTAGCTACCACAAAAAGAGCTGCTATAAATATTTTGTACATGTAGGTCATTTTCCCTTTTTCTTTTACTACTTTGGGGTACAAATCTAGTAATATTACTGGGTTAAAGGGTATGCACAGCTTTATAGTCCTGTGGGCATAGTTCTAATTTTTTTTCCAGAAGAGTTGGACCAACTCACAATTTCACCAACAGCGAATCAGTGACCCTATTTTTCCACATCTCCAGCATTTATCATTTTCCTTTTCTGTCACATGAGCCGATCTAATAGTTATGAAGTGGTACCTTACAGTTGTTTTCATTTGCATTTCTCTAATCAATAGTATTTTATTTTTATGTGACTATCGATAGCTTTGATTTTTTTCTTTTGAAAACTGCCTGTTCATGTTCTTTTGACCATTTATCCACTGGGGAATGGCTCTTATAAAATAGAGATGATGATAGCACCTACCTCCCAGAGTGGGTTGTTGTGAAGAGTTGTTGTGAAAATCAAATGAAATAATGTTGGCAAAGCATTTAACCTGGCACAGAGGAGGCACTATGTAAATGTTTCTTCCCTTTTCTTCCCTTTCCTCTTACTATGTGCAAAGCACTATACTGAGCGTTAGAGGTACAAGTAGAAAAGTTAGAGGTACAAGTAGAAAAGCAAATCCCAACCCCCAAGGAGTTCATATACTAATTCTAATCAAGGAGACATTATATAGAGAAGGTTTCAGCTACAAGACACATGGAAAGATCCTTAGAACGCAATGGATTTCTAATGTTTTCTTTAACAGACTATATTCTTCTTGATGATTGTAATGCCAGTTTCCTTAGTGACGCCTCTCACTCCAGAAGGCATAGCAAGTAACATAGAGTACTGATCACTGATCACACCGATCAGGTGAAAACCAATTATATGGTTGCCAAGAATAATAACAATACAAAACCTGTCCTATACATGACCTCAGTGAAAGAAAGGTGGATAAGGGGGTCACCTACCTGGTGGCCATTAAATCAAACAGTTCACCATCTGAGACAAGAGAGGCTTGCTTCTATCAAGTCCCAACTACAATCCAACCAACCAGTTCAAATGCAGCTACTTGACTGTGCCTTAAACCCATACCACTCTAGTTCTCATGGATTGGTCAACAATAGATCCCAGCCCAAGCCTCACTTGGTCATTGTTTTAATGGTTCAGATTAAGTTTAAATAGCCATTGTTTCTGTTCAGAAACCTTGAGGTTCTTCCCCTCCCAGATTGTAGGTAAAACAGACCATTTTTTGCCTCATTTCTTACCTGATTTTAATCACTGAATGGATGCAGCTTCAGACAAACTGGGACCAATGAGAGTCAAGGTCTTAAAGAAGGTCAAGGTCTCCCATTGCATGGCAGGTCATCTCTAGCCGTGCTGATCTATATTTTGCCACCGGACCCAGATGACTCTGAAGGAGAATGTGAGCCTGGTGACATTGCATAGCCTTCCCCCACTTAAATCCAATTCACTTGCAAGTCAAAATGTCACCTTCCTGATGTCATGGGTCCTCTTCATAAATGAAGGACAAACAACCACAATCCAACCTTCCTCAGGAAGTCATTTCCAATCCCACTTTTGATTGCTTCTCATTTATTCCATATGTAGTTTGTTTGTGCATAGTTGTTTGTATTTTGTTTCTTCCATTAGACTATGAGCTCCTTGAGGGCAGGAATTGAATTTTGCCTTTCTTTGTATACCCAGCACTTAGTACAGGACCTGGCATGTAGTAAGTGCTTAATAAATGTTAATTGACTGACTAACGGGGTCTGCACATGTGGCAGCTATGGCTTTGTTCAGGATTCAATAATCAGTTTCAGGATTCTCTTTAACCATCTTTAGGTCTTTCTGAGATTTCTGATCTAATCTCCCAGGCAAATTTCTTTCCACTAGTTGCACTTCTGACCTTCTTGAGATGAAATGACATCAACCCTGGGAGAACCAAGGATGCCCACATGTCAGCAGGGCACAATGGCATCTAAATGTGGTCTGGGACCCATATTCAAGGAGATAGGCTACATTTTTTAAAGAGATGGACTATGAGAGTGAAACATGAAAATATATAGTTCCTTGAGCAAGTTTTTCCCATAACTTAGGTTAACTTTTCAGCTAAAGATTTGCTGGCTCTCAAGTCTACTCATATATCAGGAAACAATTATTTTTGTGAAGTCACATAAAACACAAGCTCATATCCTAGATCTTTGATCCATATTTTCAATTTCTTAAAGTGCCTTTGGTTTGATGCAATAGAATTAAAGTTCATTAGACAAGGTTTGTTCTCAAGCTAGGAAACACTGTTCAAAAGCAACCAGTGGGTTCAAGTGCTCACTCTGATCACTCATGCCTTGAGTGTAAAACTTTCTTAGTTTCCCAATTCAATTCATTTCAGAATTTTCTGTTATAACTAGGAGATCAGTTTGATTGAAATAGAAGTGCACGACAGGAGAATAATATGACATAAATCAAGAAAGTAGGGGGGAATAGAGCCATGTCATGAAAGACTTTAAATGTCAGACTGAGGATTGGGTAATTTATCCTGGAGGTTAATACTAAAGATTTTTGAGTGAGAATGTGATATTACCAAATATGTATATTACGAACACCAATTTAGCTGCTATGTAGAGGGTGAACTAGAAAGGGGAGAGTCTTTAAAGAAGACAATTCAAGCCATTTCAATAGCCTGGAAAAGCAGAGGAAACTAAAATGGAAACAACTTGAATGGGTAGAAGGGAACAAATATGAGATGTGATGGGGAAATGGGCAAGATTTGGCCCCCAATAATATATGTAGGAAGAGAGGGAGGAGAAAGTCAAAGTTGACTCCAAAGTTGCAGAACTAAGCCACTAGGAAAATGAAACTTTGGAGGTAGAATGGATTTGAGGGGAAATTAATTTCATTTTGAATATATTGATATGAGAATTGGGTAAAGATAAGAATATGAAATTGGGATCATGCCATGTGAAAAATCCAAATTATCATGTCTTAGTCATTAATGTATGTTCTTCATTATCTAACATTAGGAAACCAATAGCCCTGTCTTTGACTAAGCATTTCCAATGTCAAATGCAATAACCATCAAAAAGTAATAAGATTCTAAATAATTTCAGTTGACATCAGTTTTGGTTTTGTCACTGGCTTAAAAAGCTACTTATAGAAATAAAATTGCTTTGGGAGGATGAATTTTTCAGGTTCATTTTCATATTTTTTTCATACTTAATATGCCAAAGCAATGCAAAATAACATGGGAAAAGAAGGTTAAAAAAGTATTGCTCAGAGCAATGATAATTCCATTTGTAACTTGGTAGTCATTTAATTATGTATTATGATTGAATCCATCACTTTCACTTGTAAATCTTGTGTTAGAGACTCTCATAACAAGATGGACTCAGGAAAAGTTTATGGGATTTTTTCACTCTCTTGGTTCATACCCCCCACTCAGGGAATCTGGAAAAAAATTATGCATAGAACCCTTTAGTAAACTGAAAATAATTCTCCATTTGGAAGGATGTAGTTGATAATAACACAAAAGAAAGTTTTATCAAAAGCTTTTTTTAAAAAGACCCAAAAATAAAATGCTTGGAAAACAAACAAAACTTTCCTATACCGAAAGATCCCTATAAATTTTCAAACATACAAAGTCCCTGTCCTCTTTTTCGACTAATATCTGCATTTTTCAGTCAATTAGTTAGTCAATAAACATTTATTAAGTGCCTACTCTGTTTCAGGCACTGTGCTTAGCCCTAGAAATACAAAAAAAAAATGACAAAAACAGTCTCTGCCCTCAAAGAGCTTACAATCTGACAGGAGAGACACCATGGAAACAAGTATGCATAAATAAGCTGTATATGGGATAAATAGAAATGATTAAGAGAAGGAAGGTGAGTTGAGAGAAGCTTTTTTTTAGAATACAGAATTTTATTTGGGACTTAAAGGAAGTTAGAGAAGTCAATAGGTAGAAATGAGAAAGGAGAGCATTCCAAGCATAGAGAACATCTAGAGAAAGTTCTTGGAGCAGAGAGTTGGAATCTCTTTTCCATGGATCAGCAAGGAGGCCAGTGTCACTGGGGCAAAGAGTACATTATGATAAGTAAGTATATAATAAGACTGGATAAGAAGGAGTTAGTTTTAAGGGGCTTTGCATATCAGTGCATTTTGAATTTCATTCAAGAAATTATAGGGAGCCATTGTATTGCCCTGAAGAATACTGACTTGAGGGGGGGCAGAGCCAAGATGGCAGAGTAGAAAGACACATATACTCTAGTGCTTCCCCCATAGCCCACGAAATACCTGTAAAAAAACTACTCTCAACAAATTCTAGAGCAGCAAAAGCCACAGAATAACAGAGTGAAAGAGGTTTCCAGCCAAAGGTAACCTGGAAGGTAGACAGGAAAGGTCTGTCTCACGGGATGCTGAGCAGATCAGAGCCCAGCCCTGGCTATGTGGCACTGGGAGGAGCAGGACCTGAACAGACCTCTGAGGTAGAGTTCCCAGCAAGGAGCGTCCCAGATACCTCAACCCACAAGCTACAAAGAAAGCTCCAAAGGTGAGTGTGGCAGGGCTTTCCCAGGAGGGAGAGAGGGGAACAGGGTTCCTGAAGGCAGCCACAGCAGCAACAGACTGCAGGCAGCTACGGTGGCCAGGAAGCAACCTGTTCATTGTCCAGGCAGTTCAGCCTAAAGCCTCTGGCAGTAGGGAGCAGCTGATCTAAACTTCAGGCCACAGGGATAGTCCCACCCCCACCCAAAGCCCCAGGGGGAATCGAGCAGCTGAGTCCAATCTCAGCCTTGAAGACAATACTGGGGAGAGAAGGGGCAATAGCATCATCCTCTTGACAAAGGATTCAGAAGTCAAGTAACTGGCTGGGAAAATGCCCAAAAAGGGGGAAAAAAATAAAACCATAGAAGGTAACTTTCTTGGTGAACAGGCAACTCCTCCCATCCTTTCGGATGAGGAAGAACAAGACACACTGTCACAGAAAGTCAAGGCCTCTGCCTCCAGGACCTCCAAAGTGAACTTAAATTGGGCTCAGGCAATAGTTTGCTAAGTGAATTAGTAGCTTGCTAAAGGAGAGCCAAAAAAATGCTGAGGAAAATAACACCTTTAAAAAGAGGCTAACTCAATTGGAAAAAGAGGTCCAAAAAGCCAATGAGGAGAAGGAGGCTTTAAAAAGCAGAATTAACCAAATGGAGGAGAAGGTTCAAAAGCTCACTGAACAAAATAGTTTTTAAAAGAGAGAATTGAGTTCAGCAAAGCTAATGACTATGACATAAACCAAGCAGCTAAAAAACAAAACCAAAATTTGAAAAAATAGAAGATAATGTGAAACATCTCATTGGAAAAATAACTGATCTGGAAAATAGATCCAAGAGAGATAATTATAGGACTGCCTGAAAGCCATGATCAGAAAAAGAGGCTAGATATTATCTTCCATGAAATTATCAAGGAAAACTTCCCTGATGTTCTAGAATCAGAGGACAAAATAAATATTGAAAGAATCCACCAATCATCTCCTGAAAGAGACCCAAAGAGAGAAACTCTTAGGAATATTGTGGCCAAATTTCAGAGTTCCCAGGTCAAGGAGAAAATACTACAAGCAGCTCAAAAGAAATAATTTGAGTATTGTGGAAATACAAACAGGATAACAGAATCTGGCAGCTTCAACATTAAAGGATTGAAGGAATTGGAATATAATATTCCAGAAGTCAAAGGATCTAGGATTAAAACCAAGAATCACCTACCTGGAAAAACTGAGTATAATACTTCAAGGTAATAAATGGTCATTCAATGACATAGAGGACTTTAAAGAATGATGAAAAAACCAGAACTGAAGAAAAAAATTGACTTTCAAACACAAGAATCAAGAGAAGCATGAAAAGGTAAATAGGAAAGAGAAATCATAAAAGACTTTCCAAAGCTGAACTGTTTGCATTCCTATATGGAAAGAAAATATCTCTAACTCTTGAGACTCTTCTCAGTATTTGAGTAGGTGGAGGGATTGTACACACACACACACACACACACACACACACACATAGACAGAGAATACAGGTTGCATTGAATCAGAAGAGATGATATCCACAAAAAAAACAAAAATAAAATAAAAATTAAGAGATGAGGGAGGAAAATACTGGAAGGAGAAAGGGAGAAATGAAATGGGGCAGCTATAACTCATAAAAGATATAAGAAAAATATTGTTCAATGGAGGAGAAAAGGGAGAAGGGGAGAGGGAAAAAGTGAAGCTACTCTCTCCACATATGGCTTAAGGAGGGAATAACATGCTCACTAAATTTGGTATGAAAATCTATCTTGCACTACATGAAAGTAGGGGAGGAGGTGACAAGTGGGGTGAGGGGGGATGATAGAAGAGAGGGCAAATGGGAGAAGGGAGTAACTAGAAATAAATACTTCTGGGAAGGGACAAGGTCAAATGAGGGAATAAAAAAGCAAGGGGTGATAGAGTAGGATAGAGGGCAATATAATTAGTGTTACATAGCATGATTATTATGGAAGTCTTTTGCAAAACAACACATATTTAGTCTACATCAAATTGCTTGCCTTCTCAGTAGGGATGGACAGGGAGCGGGGTAGGGACAGAAGTTAGAATTCAAAGTATTAGAAACAAATGTTGAGAATTAGTATTGCATATAACTGGGAAATAAGAAACACAGGTAATGGAGTATAGAAATTTATCTTGCCCTACAAGAAAACAGAGAAGATGGGGATAAGGGAAGGGTGGGGTGTGATAGAGGAGAGAGTACATTGAGGGAAGGGGTAATCAGAATACAAGGTATTAGGGGGTGGGGGGAGGGGAGAGATGGGGAGAAAAATTGGACATATTACAAAGCAATGTAAAAGCAATTACTATTAAAACAATTGACTGAATTAATTACTGAGACATCTTTACTTTGAGGAAAAGAATTTTAGTTCAAGTTTCCTAGAGGCAGGAAACTTTGGGTAAAATTTGGCATTGATGGAAAAGTTAAGGTTTTAATGGTAAATTTGATTTTATAATTATTATTTAAGCAGGAACTAGAATAT
The DNA here is from genome assembly GCA_023548195.1 of Bettongia penicillata ogilbyi. Classification (NCBI taxonomy): domain Eukaryota; kingdom Metazoa; phylum Chordata; class Mammalia; order Diprotodontia; family Potoroidae; genus Bettongia; species Bettongia penicillata. Next base: position 9,045,939 of record JAJHZJ010000514.1, on the reverse strand, counting down.
GTATAGAAAGGCATGTAAGGCACTTAAGACTTGCCACAAAAGATGTTCCTTAGCCAATGTGAAATTATAGTCTTATCTGAAACCTGGTTATTGGAACTTGCTATTTTAAGATTCTATGGGGCTATTAACTGACTGTTATTCTGAGTCTAACTCCATATATGGATAGCAAGAAAGGCAGTCTGAGCCTCCAATCCATGATGCCAGTAAGTCTTTGAGATGCTGGTATGAACTGCAAAAGATGATCTCATGGGAAGAGTGGGAGAGTGCCTGTTCAGCCTGGGCTGAGGTAAGATTCTTCTGACTCAACTTCCCCACTGACACTTGGCAGACTTTAAGCCTGACTGAATGCAAGTTGACAATTTACTCCTGCCTGAAACTGACATAAAGTTGTGGAGATATTGTTTCCCTGCAATGTCCCTATTCTTAGTGGCAATTTCCTATAGGCAAAAGGTTTGTAAGCTTAATACCAGATCCATTAAATTATAGATTGTTGGAAGAGGAACATCTGAGGTTAAGTCTAAAATTAAGCTATTATAGGCTTAGGATTTTAGACCAATAGCAATAAGTTAGGGTCCTTTAATTCTTAGTAATAGTGTGGAGACAATTAGGTCAAGGACTTGTGAAGTTAGCATACATAATTATTATTTGTTTCTCAATTGGTTAATGTTAAAAAAAATTCATTTGTGGTCTTATATTGTAAATTTTTTAAAAGAAATATCACCTGACCAAAAGTTGGAGTTGTTTTATGTGATATGAACTGTGTTAAAAATGAAAAATTAAAATAAAGAATACTGACTTGAGAGAGAAAACACTAGTAGGTTGCTTTTGTGCAAGAAAAGATATAGAAGTCATTAATCCGAGACTAATGAGTACATTTACCAATAATAGCAACAATAAAATATTGTCCTCAGAAAAAAACAGCAGTTATTTCACTTCAACTAAACAAATTAAAACTCAGTGAAGTAAGACTTTTAAGACACTAAATATTTATATAAATCACAAATAGTTATTTGTCATAGTCCTACAAAACAACACAAGAAAATTAATTTGTTTTGTTCATTATTTTAATTAATCAAAACTTTTCACTGTAAACCATCATAAGACACTAAGGACAAGGGCATTGTGCTGGGTCTCCTATATACAAAGGTGAATATGACAGCATCTGCATCAAATTGGGGTGAGGGAGAGTGATTGTAAGCAAAAGAAACAGATTTTTATATAAAAACATTTACATACATGTATATGTGTGTAGACAGGTAGATAGATAGATAGATAGATAGATAGATAGATAGATAGATAGATAGATAGATAGATAGATAGATAGGATTTTCACCCAATTTCAATTTATGCAAACATAGAAGGCTCAGACTTCTGATTCAGTAAATTAATCAAGGAAAAACATAAACTAAGTGTGAACAAGCCCTTAATAGTTTAAGAGAAGTAATCTTTATTGGTCATTGGATAAGAACAGATGATATGACATGAGAAATACTTTCTGATTGGCTGAAGGGAGTTGGTCATGGTATGAAGGGATATGGATAAAATAACAAGTTAATGCTGTCTAGAATTCAATGATTCCAACAACTTGACAGCTTAATGGTGGTTCCAGGAATTGCCTTGTTGAAGGGGTAAAGGAGAGACTGAGGGATAGGGAAGATTGAATTTCTCTTCTAACTCCACCATTGACCAATCAATGAACTTTATGAACTTTGAAAGGTCAAAAAATTTGAAGTTCCCCTCAATGTCAACAGCAGTGTCCACAGAGTAGATGTGGCTGATGATAGTGTCTACATCAGGAATTGAGAAATCCTAGGCACACTAAGGAAAGGTAACTTTGGAATTCCACAAGGATACAAACCCTTGGAGTCCAGTAGAGTTGCACTTAAGAATAAGTGAAAGATGACTTCAAACAAGGAGGAAAGCAACTTTCGATAATCATGAGTTGAGTTTTTATCTTGGTCACAAAATTGTCTTAAGTTCTCACTAATTCTCACCAATAACAGTATGTTAAAAGGGGAGAAGGTGCCCTGAGTTTGTTTGTTAACGGTTGTTTTTGTTATATTTTCTCAACAAACACCTTAGATGATACAGTAGATGGAGCATAGCCCAAGAGTCAGAAAGATCTGAGTTCAAAGTCAATCTTAGACATGTACTATGTGACCTTGAGTTAGTCTTCTAACCTCTATCTGCCTCAGTTTTCTCTTTTGTAAAATGGGGATAATAATAGCACCTACTTCCAGGGTTGTAGAGAGAATAAAATGAAATAACAATTGAAAAGTATTAGTAATAACAAAAATAAAAGTTAATTGATTAAATCTGGTTGATAAATGGGAGGAAAACACGAAATAAGGGTTTGTGAGCAACAGTACTAAAAGGTCCAGCTCCTCATAGTTACCCTTCGAATGATGAGGGGATAAGTGGTCATTGCCCTCTGAGACCTTCATCGGCTAGTGCAGTGAAGGTTGGGAAAGGGGCAACAGGAGGCATATTGCAAGTATAAGACAGAGGCATCGAAGGGGTACAAACTGAAATCTACACAGAGTGAAAAGGGCATGTTGAGAGTGAAAGGGTTAAGGGGAGTGAAAAAGCTTGTAACAAGCATTGCAGACATTTTTAAAAAGATTGCTGAGAAACATCGAGAATTCAACTCAAGCTTGATAACGGGAATTTGTGGTATATTTGATTAACACTGTTCTATAGCTTGCTATAACAACATTGATAATTAGTGAACAGGAGCAGCGGAAGTAAATAATAGGGTGTACCCAGGGTTAAGCATCAGTAAAGAAAGTATTAAAGAAACATTTGTGGAAATGGCTAACGGCAAGGTTGAAAGTAGATCAACAGATTGTGAAAACTGGAAGTAATCAGCATCATTTCCTTCTTTGCCTTTTTCCTTCTTTATTTCCTCTTTTTCTTTCTTCCTCCTTTTTTCCTTCCTTCTCTCTTTTCTTCCTTCATGCTTTTTCCCTTCTGTCCTTTGCTTCCTTCCTTCATTGTTTTCTTCTTTCTTCATTTCTTCTTTCTTTCTTTTTTCTTCCTTCTTTTCTTCCCTCCCTCTTTTCTTCTTGTGTTTCCTTGTTTTCTTCCTTATTTCCCTCTTTCCTTCCACCCTGCCTTTCATCCTGCATTCAATGAACGTAATGAACAGATCTACTATGTTCTTGACACTATGTTGGATACTCTACATAATATGTATAAACAGATAGTAAATACAAAGTATTTGGGATTAAGGAAGGTCACTGTATAATCAGGCTGGAGTAGCATCAGGACAAGTCATGTGTAGGAAGTAACACATGAACTGAGACTTGACAAAAACTAGGCACTTGAGGAGGTGGACATGAGAAAGGAAAACATTCCAGGCATGGGGCACAGCATGTGCAAAGGTGCAGCATATGGGACATTTTTCTGGAATATAAAGTGTGTGAAGGATATTAATAAGCAAAAATTATAGAAAATTGGGTTGGAGCCAGATTTTGAAGAACTTTCAGACCAAGAGAAGTATAAAATTTTAAATGATATCCCCCATGCATGACAGAAAGACAGAGAAAGAGAGAAAAAGAAATTACAGAGTTTTTTTAATACTCTAATATATGATACATTGCAATCAGCTAAGAAAAGTATTTGCATAAAGATATGATGCTATACAAAGTAAGACTCACAATATTTTAAAACTAGACATAAGGAGTTAATAGAAAATAGTTTTTCAAGAGTCAAGGAAAACAATATAGAAGTCATACCTCTTTAACTTTTAATGTATTTTATTTTCCCCAATTACATGTTAAAACAATTTTTAGCATCTTTTTTGTTTTGAGTTCCAAATTCTATTTGTCCCTTACTCCCCTCCCCACTCCCTGAGATAGTATGGAATCAAATATAGGTTATATATGTGCAATCATAAAAAATATTTACATATTAGTCATTTAGTACAAGAAAACTTGAATAAAAGAAAAAGAAAGTGAAAAATAGAATGTACTGTATTTAAACAACATCAGTTCTTTCTCTAGAGGCAGATAGGATGCTTCATCATTAGTCCTTTGGGATTGTTTTGTATCATTGTATTGCTAAGAATAACTAAGCCATTCACCTTTCCTTATCTTTCAGTATTGCTGTTACAATGTACAAGGTTCTCCTGGTTCTAATCCATTTGATTTTTTATCAGTTCATGTCAGGTGTTTTTTCTGAAATTGATTGTAATTTCACAACAGTATCCTATCGCAATCATATACCACAATTTGTTTAGCCATTCTCCAATTGATGGCCATCCTCCTCAATGTCCAATTTCTAGATACCACAAAAAGAGTTGCTAGAAATATTTTTGTACCAATAGATCCTTTTCTCTTTTTGGAGGGTGTCTTTGGGATATAGACCTAATAGCAGTATTGCTGGATCAAAGGGTATGTGCAGTTTTATAGCCCTTTGGACATAATTCCAAATTTTTTTCCAGAAAGATTGGATCAGTTGACAACTCCACCAACAATCTATTACTGTCCAAGTTTCCCAACGTTCATAATTTTCTTTTTTTGTCATATTAGTCACTCTGATAGTTTTGAGGTGGTGCCTGAGAGTTTTTTATTTTGAATTTCTCTAATCAATGATGATTTATAGTATTTTATATAATTTTAGATAGCTTTGATTTTTTTGTCTGAAAACTGCCTGTTCATAGTCTTTGACCACTTATCAGTTGGTGAATGACTTGTACTTTTATAAATTTGACTAAATTTTCAAACATATGGTTTGAGAAATGAGGCCTTTATCAGAGATATTTATTACAAAAAAATTTCCCAGTTTCCTGCTTTCCTTTTAATTTTGGTTGTATTGGTTTCATTTGTACAAAAGCTTTTTCAATGTATATAATCAAAGTTATCTATCTTACATTTTGTCAGGTTCTCTATATTTTCTTTGGTCCTAAATTTTTCCCTTATCCATAGATCTGACAGATAAACTGTTCCATGCTCTCTTAATTTGTTTATAGTATCACATCTTTATGTGTAAATCATGTACCCATTTCAAACTTATATTATATGGTGTGAGATATTGGTCTATACTTAATTTCTTCCATACTGTTTTCAAGTTTTTCCAGAAGTTTTTGTCAAATAATGAGTTTTTTGCTCCAAAAGCTTGGATTTGTGGTTTTATCACATACTATATTACTATGGTCATTTTCTATAATGTAATTTGTAGCTAATCTATTCCACTGATCCACCACTCTGTTTCTTAGCCAATACCAGATTGCTTTGATAATTGCTACTTTATAACACAGTCTGAGATCTGGTAGGGCTAGACCACATTCTTTTGCATTTTTTTCATTGATTTCCTTGATGACCTTAAGCTATTGTTTTTCAAGATGAATTTTCTTATTATTTTTTAGCTCTATAAATAAATTTTTTTTGATAATTTCATTGGTACGACACTGAATAAATAGATAAATGTAGGTAGAACTATCATTTTTATTAGTCAATACTCAATCTACCCATGAGCAATTAATATTTTTCAAATGTTTAGCTCCAACTTTGTGTGAAAAGTATTTTGTAATTATGCTCATGTTGTTCCTGTGTTTGTCTTCTTTAAGCCCAAATATATCCAAATGCCACAGGAAGCCAAGAGTAAACCCTGGAGTGTATAAAACCAGTGTAGAATAAACTAGTAACCTTTTCTAAGGATATGTCCTTTGCATGACTTGAAATAGGTCTTTCAGTCTGTGTACTCCACCCCCACCTCTCTCTCTCTCTCTCTCTCTCTCTCTCTCTCTCTCTCTCTCTCTCTCTCTCTCTCTCTCTCTCTCTCTCTTCCTCTCTCATTCAGCCTATATTCTTTCACTTTCAATTCATGTTTATACTTGAGGTTATTCTTGTTAGAGTTGATTTTTTAAGTCATACTGAATGTTGAGATCCATCTTCTTTAAATGGATGGTCAGTGAATGGACCAAATTAATTTTAAATGTTAATTGCAATTTTGACAAGACAGAATATGACTTATATAGCATAACAATGGCTTGTTTTCCAAGGAGAAAATATTTTACTGACTTATCTCTATGGTGCCCTTTTGTTATGTGTTTATATAGAAATGCATTGTCTTCTCGTTTCATTGTGTGCAAATAGAACTTAAATTTTAAGATTATCCTCAAACCTCCATGTTTTTATATGCACTTTAGGAATACCCATGCACTTCTGCTTAAAAGTAGAACCTATAAGCCAGTAGCCTTGCATGTTTTGATGACTCCAGACAAGTCACTTCATCTCATTTTCTTCCTTTATAAAGTGAGGATAATCCCTACTAACCTTACAGGGTTATTGTGAAGAAAGAACTTTTTAAGGCTAAAAACATTCTAAGAATATGAGCTGTTATTATTACTCAGGGATAGCCATTCCCCACAGACCTCCCTCCCCCAGCATTGCCCTTCTATAACCATCCTATTTTCCATAGCCTTTTCCCTTTTTTTCCTCCTAGTAATCTCATGATTTCTGGGAAAGCTGTCTCACCCTTCCCCTCATCCAACTCCACCATACCAGAAATCTCAAGCAAACATTCCCCTTAATCTTTCCATCACCACCATCACCACAAATGCACACCAAAGAGAAAAACAGGCACCACTGCTTACATGTCTTGTACCCACTCTACTTTTTTTAATTAAATTTTGTTTTCTTCAATTACAAGTATTTCTTTTCTCTCCCTCCCACTTCCAACACAAACAGACACTGAGGCAAAAAAAAATTCATTTAACAAATATCTCCTTTTTTTCTCTCTTTTCAACTAACCACTATGTGTGTGTGTGAAGGGAGAGAGAAGGAAATTGTTTCTTTTTCTTTAATAAATTCCTCCCTTCCTCTTTTTTCTTTTTTGAAACAAAAACTACTTCTATCTAACAAAGACTCTTTTCAACATCTATCTTCAGTACACCAGGATTTCCAATTGGTTAAATTAAAGGATCTTCAAACTACTTGCCACCTATTGCGAAGGAGAGAGGAAAGACAGATCCTGGGCTGGAGCTTACCCCTCCTAGCCAACTGTCTCTCTGCCTTCCTCCTTTCTCACACCCTCATCTCCCTTTCTCTTCTTTTTGATCTAGGGGCTGTAGGCCTGTCAGTACAACTGTAACTGGCAGTGATCCCTCATAACCACCACTGGGTACATGAGATCTGATCATTTATTCTGTGCCTCTTGGCCATGCTTTCTTTCACTTCTAGTTGTTTCTGAAGTGTGAAAATTTGGAACTGCTCACACTTGTACATTTTCCATATTTCCAGAGGAAAATGTGGGACTTTGGGAAAAAATCATAACAATGTAAAACATGTCGTTGCACATGACCCTTTTGTCCAGTATTCCCAGATCTGGTGACCATGCCAGAACATCTATTCCTATCTTTTCTATTAGCACAAAATTGTCATTGGGGATTTGACAATTCTGTAGAACAGCAGTTTTGTGATTAGGGCAGAAGTTTTTTGTGTTTTGTTTCGGGTTTTTTTTTCATTTAAATTTTGTTTCCCTCATAAAGTGTGTGTATGTTAAAGCCAGTTCAAACAAGATCATCAGATGTGATTGTTAAATTTTCAGTGTGCACATTTATGTCTTGAAAATCATCAAATGCTACAAATCAGGACCTGATTTATTGCTTTGTTGATTGTTTGGACTTGAGAAAATGTTGATAATTCATATTAAACTTAAAAGTGTACCATATGTATATTTTTCCATACAGATACTTGTTAAACATTTTCCAGTACATCACTGTGTTTAACTATGAAGTAATGGGGCAAATTTTTAAACACAGATGCCACAGTTTATTCATTCAAATACGTTGGTATTGAATGAATTATTTATATAATATATAATTGAATTAATATGTAACAATTATGATATAATATATAAATATATTTATTCATATATAATACATAAAATATCATATCATATGATATATAAATAATACATGAAATAAATTATATAAATATATAATATTTAAACATTATGTGATGTAATATGTTGATATATTATATATCATATAAGTATATTATATAAAATATCTTATGCTATAGTATACAATTGTTATATTACATATATATTTATATATAATTATAATATATAGTGATGAATATATTATTCATTTAATACATTAATTCAAAAACATCAGCTTGGGAGAGCATACAGTTGTCTTCAGTCATGTGGCAGTTGCTCAGGAACAGGTTTAAGGTTCCATTTTTGGAATTGTCTTCTGAAATTGCAGGATCTTTCTCTGAATACTGTCACTGGTGATGAAAACTTTACCTTCTGAGTATGTTTGGTCCTAGGAAACAATTGTGTTTGGAATTCAGTCTTGTGAGAAAGGTAGGTGATTCCACATTTACTTTTCAACCAATATTTATAATGTTCTTTCTACATCCATCAATTAGCAAGTATTTACTGAGTGCCTCCTACATGCCTAATACTGTAATAGACACTAGGGATATAAATTACAGAAATGAAATGTCTCAGTCATCAAGCAATATACATTCTATCAGAGATTACAACAAGTGCACAGAGTTATATACAAAATGAAAAATGGGCTGTTTTGTAGGAAAGACACTAGCAGCTGGGGGGTGGAAGGAGTAAGATGAAGAAAGGTTTCCTGTAGATGGGGACATTTGAGTTCTATTGTGAAGGAAACCAGGGATCCTACAAGACTGCAGTGAGGATACATCCCAGGCATCAAGGACAGCCTGCATAAAGGCACAGAAAATGTCATGTGTGAAGAATAACGAGATCAGTTTAGATACACCACTGAGCGTATGAATGAAACTAATGTATAACAAATGCAGAAATGCAGGGAGTGAAAGTCTGAAAATGCCAAACAGACATTCAAGCAGGTGCTATGCTGAGTGGTCAAGCTGGGGCACGTCATCCAGAGTAAAAAAATGAAACGTGACAACAGACTAAAGACTCATTTCCTTAAGTGAAAATGGTCACTTGGATCTAAAGAAAGTTCCAGAAGAAGTTGAATATTGTCAGAATTGTTTAAACTGAGAAGGAAAAGGGGAACTTATCCTGGAAGTTGTGTAGCCCAAGATGGCATTTGCTTTTGTGACAGTATATCATAGTGTTGGCTCATATTGAACCTACAATCAACTGAAAAAAAACAGATTTTCTGTAGATAAACTTTCAACTGTGTCTCCCACATTTTTACTTGTGAAAGTTGTTTTTTGAACCTAGCTAAAAACTTTACATTTATTTCTATGAAATTTCATCTTATAAAGTTCATTCCGATGATTTTAGCCTTTCAGGTTCTCTTTGGATCCCGATTCTGTCAACCACAGGGATAGATGTTATCTATCCCTGCAAGCTTTATAACATCTATAAATTTTCTGTGACTATCATCTTTGACTTTATCCAAATCATAGATAAAAATTTCAACCAGCATAGGGTTGGGCATCTGTAGCACCAATGTGGTATTCACAGTCATAAATACGGTGGCACAGTTCTGAATCGCAAAATACAACAGACTCTCCACATGGAAGACAGAACCAAAACATTCAAGCACCAGAAAGTCAAATCCATCATAGTAACAAAAATCTATACACAGTAACAATGCTGAAGGCAACAGTAGCCCCAAGCCTTCCCTCTGTTGGGCTTCCCACAAACAGGCTCCCTTAAACAAATCACAAACAGGCTCTCTCACCACCCACAACCAGCTGCCTGCTTCCTCTGTCCTTCCCAACTCTGACTAGTCTAACTTCCTCTCAGCTCTGCTCTAGCTCCACTTTTTCCTCTTCTACCCTTCCTGCCCCACACATTCATCAAGCTCCTCCCACCACAGGTTTCATGTGATCTTCTGACTTAGGCTTCCACAAGACTTAAGTAGGTCACATAGGCCTATTAATGGATGGGAAAGATCTTTCCATTCCATTAAAAATACATTAACAATACAGTATCTAAGTAGGGGAAGATTCAGGAAACCTCTGCTCATAAGTGGTGCCAGGCTCAGCTGTGTTGCCAAGATGCAGTCCTGGGTGAGAAGGAGCTGGCAAATACCTGATGAGGGCAGAGGCAATGGGGTGGGATGCTGCTGGCTGTGGGCACTTACAGGAGGGGAGAACTGAAGGAGGATCTGAAACAAAAGACACCATCCCCCATTCACCAGGACTGGAGGTAATTAGAATGGTTATTACATTATATATTATGTTATATCATATCATATTGTATCATATCATATTGTATTGTATTGCATTGTTATGTTTATATGTTATGTTATATTGTGTTGCATTGTGTTATATATTACATTACATTATATTATATATGAATATACATTGGACAATATATAATATATAATAATTAGAATAGGAACTATAAATAACTTTTTTTTCCAAAAGTCAGTCAAAGAAGAAGGAACCCAACCATAGAAAGTTAAAATGGGAATAGAGGACAGGAGTTCATCTTCAGAGGAGGATATTGAAGCAAAAAAAGTCTCCTACACCAAAGGGTAATGTTAAATGATCATGTGCCAAAAAGAATTCACAGAGGAATTTTAAAAAGACCTCAACATCAAATGAGAAAGATTGAGTTCTTATTTTTAAAATAAGTACAATCTAAGAAAAGCAAGAAGATCATGAAAAGAAAATCAACCAATTGGAAAATGAGATCTAGAAACTTAAGGAAGAAAATGACACCTTGAAATTAGAATTGGGCAAGGGGAAACCCGCAAAGTTATAAGAGACCAAGAAAAAAAAAAACAAATATGAAGAATGAAAAAATAGAAGAGAAAGTGCAACATCTCATAGAAAAATAACTAGTCTGGAGAACAGATCAAGAAGAAAAAATCCAAGAGTAACCAGACTACTGAAAAAAAAAGAATCTTGATAACATAATCCAAGAAATAATTAAAGAAAATTGTCCTGAAGTATTAGAATAAGAGGGGAAGGTGGAAATAGAAAAAGATCTACTGATTACCACCTGAAAGAATACTATGAGCAAAACCTACAGGAATATCATAAGTAGATTCTGAAACCCGTTGCTCAAGGAGAAAATATTACAAGTAAGAAGAAAAAAATAATCTACAATTAAATCACACTAGATCTAGCAGTGGCTACATTAAAAGACTGCAGGAATACAATATATCAAGGAGCAAAAGAAATGGGGTTGTGGCTGAAAATATCATACCCAGCAAAGCTCAACATAATCCTGAATGAAAAAAATGGATAATCAATAAATTGCCAGACTTTCTATATTTTGTTACAAAGAAGTCCTGAAATCAATAAACATTTTGATATACAAGATCCAAGAGAAATATAAGGTACACATCAAAGACTAATTAGAAGGGCCTCAATAAGGACAGATTGTTTACTTTTTTACAAGGAAATCGTATTTATAAGACTTATTAGTATTGGGGTAGTTCAAAAGAAAGATTGGAGTAGAGGTAAGTATGATGCAATACTAAAAAGTAAACTGTCGAGGAAAAAGTAAAAAGTAATTATCTTATACAAATGAGGTACAAGAGGAAGAACTGAAACAAAATAATTAGATGAGGGAGGAGAGCTGGTAGTTCTCGAACCCTACTCTCATTGGGAATGGATTAAAGAGAGAACAATACATGTATATCTAGAAAGGCATAGAAGTCTTCTAAATTCAGAAAGAAATAAAAGTATAAGGGAATAGGGAGTGGGGGAGACGATAAAGGAGGGATATTTGGGCGGAGGTTAAGCAATAACAAGGCAAGGTAGCACATAGAAGTAAAGTAGAGGAGTCAAGAGGGATAGGAAATAGGAGATACACAGAAACAAAATAATGGTCAGGAATAGAATTATTAGGGGAAGAAAGCAAGCGTAGTAATCATGAGCTCAAAGTTAAAGCTAAAATAGATTTAATCAAAAGAGAAAAATAGAGAAACTATAGTATATGTCAGTCATATTAATCAATATTGTTTTAGACTATTTAAAAAACTAGAGAGCATAAGGTTGGAATATTTCTGTGGTATAGAAAATGATGAGTTGATGAACTTAACAAATATGGAAGGACTTGGACTTATGAAGGAAGATGTTATCTACCCTCAGAGAAACAGATGATAAATTAGTATAGTACGAGCTTACACAGATGCATGTGAAAGTTTATGTCTATACATGCGTATAATTATATATATATATCTAAGTATATGTGTTTTTACAAGTGTATGTATGTGCACATATGTATACATGTGTTTGTGTGTATATGCATGTAAATATGTGTGGGTTTAATTGTAGCTTTAGCGACATGGTGGGAGGGAGGCCAGGGAAGAAGAGGGAGAAAACAAAGCAAAAAGTGCACAGAAGAGAATAAAAGAAAACTTACAAGGAAGCAAAGAAAAGATGGATGGCTCAGAACACAATGTGTAGTATTTATTATATAGGCTTTCTTGAAATGGAAATACATTAACACGTATTTTAAATCTCATTCTGCTATGCACATGGCGATGCTCTTTTTTCTTTTCTTATTTTGTATTTAAATTACATGTTTCTTTTTCTTTTCTTACTTATTTAAGTTTAAATAAATCATTTTTAAAAAAATCTAGGTGAATATATTTACAATTTTGTGCAAAATCTGTTAAAATAGTAAATGAAGTTGGTCTGTTACTATGCTGTGATAATCACATGTGATTATCTAGCTGTTCACTAAACATTTCGTTAGTAATCTGGTCTAGAATTTTCCCAGAAATCAAAATTGACCTCAGTGCTATAATTTTTAGCCTCAATTCTCTTTCCATTTTCTTTTGAAATTGGAGTAACATCTGCCCTTCTCAAATCCTGTATTATTACTGGCAGTTATTCAATAATAACATTCCTAATTCTTTCAGTACCTGAGGGTAAAATTCATTTAGGGGAAGTAACTTGAATTAATCAAAGGTAGTTAGATACTCCCTTGCTATTTCTTTATTAAGGTTGGGAATCAACTCCTAATTAGTTATTTTTGTTCCATCCTGTCCAGTTTGAGAGGCAACATGGAATAATAGATAGTCAGCCTTGGAGGCAAAAAGACCTGAGTTCAAGTCCCATCTTTGACAAATCCTGGCTATATTGACTCTGGGCAAGTTACCTAGAGCTCAGTGCTCTTGGCCAGTGCTGTCAAACTCAAATAGAAATTCCACTGAACCATATCTAAAGATTCCTGTGGCCCCCTTATTGAATTAGAAAATGGCAAATTAACATTGTATACGTTGTATTGCACATTATTTTGCTCAACATTTCCCAATTGCAGTTTAACCTGACTTGACCTCCCTCAAGAGTTTTTATGCAGGGGGATTTAAGTCTGACACCTATAAAAATTGGCACCAGTAAAAAGTTTCTGAACATGCAATGACCAAAAATTAATTAAAAATCAAATGTGTAATGAATCTAATGTGTTTCTGGTAGCGTTTGCCCATGTTGCATCTTGCAACTTCAGTGCAGCCTTAATTATGAATAACAACAGTTATGAACACATAATAATTTGCTGAGTTATCAAGTGATACAGGTTTAAAACTTGAGTTTCCTGAAAAATCATTAAATGAATTTTGGCTTGGGATTAGGATGGAATTTCCAACAATTTCTGAAATAGCCTTCAACATACTTCTGCCATTTTGTACTACATATTTATCTAAGTCACATTCTCAGTATTGACAATTATAAAATCAAAATATCAGTAAACTCTGAAAAACATTAAAGATGCTCTATGCCCTACAGTATCAAATATTCTGCCATGATTTAGTTCTATATATAAAAATAAACAAGCACATCCCTCTTATTAGTGTGCAAATTTGCTTTCCTCTTTACTCAATAGTAAAATTATATGTATACCAAAGAACTATTTTAAAATAAATTTCATTATCATTTATTATCAGTAAATGTTTGATTTGTATACCTATTTTATATATCTATAAAATAGGTCATGTAAAATATTTTGGGTGAAAAAGGGTTGCAAGTAGAAAGAGTTTAAGAAGTCCTGCTCTAGACAACTATCTAAATCCATATGCTGCAAAAAAGTACCAACTTCCTTTCTTTGAAGATGTTGCTTGCCAAGTGTTCTTTAAGGTAAAGAAATCACAGGACCAGTCTTTATCTCTACACCTACCCTTTCCAGGCAAAGGTCAGTCTCTTTGGTTGAGGAGATGGGAGCAAAATAACAGATGACCAACCATACATACCTTCTCTCTGTTGTCAGTTATTGATGTACTAATGGATTAGTTCAATGGATAGTTTCTCCAATTACATACCATAATCTGAACAATGTGTATTTTTCATCCACTTTGTTTTTCCTATCTGAATTGGTAGACTAATTTTTGAGGGATCCCTTGAATATTATTAAGTATGCCCTCTATTATTCAAGAAATAAAACATTCAAATTATTCCATGTGAAAAATACAAACTTTCTTTGGTCTTCTTCCACCAATTCAGCTTTAAAATAACAATAACACTTTGTGTTGTCCTTTCCCAACCTCATCAATCTGAACTCATTCTAAGTTTTAGCTCTTCTGATAGAGTCACAACACTGTTCCACATTTTGTATTAATTTCCTGTTATCTTCCCAGCTTCTACCTTCTAGGAACTGCTTCTCTTCATCTAGGTTGTTGAATTAGCTCTCTATATTCACATCAGCCTCTTCAGACAACTCTTATTTCTTCCTCATCAGAATTGTTTTCCTTTCTGTTTAGAATTTCATTTCTGAGTTGTTCATTGTGTTCTGTGTTCATTGTGAGTCTATTGTGCTGTCTTGTCCTGACTGCCTTGTAGAATTTTAAAAGCTTAGAGACCTGCTTTGCCAAAATTAAGACTTCATGTCAGACTACGTTCAGCTTTTTTTCTCTATCGTTAACTCTAAGATAGAGAGGTCACTTCCCCATAAGATTACCATGACTCCCACCCCAGAAACAAGTTTGGTTTGTTTTTGTTCTCCGTATTACTAAGACAGATAAAGAACAGATTTTTTTCTCTATAGTTTTACAGAAAACATTGTAACAAAAGAGAGCAGATGTCTGCATAATCAAAGTCCCCCTTCACTATTGCTCTAAACGTTGCCTTTGCATCACGTTCATTATTTATTTCCCATATAATTCATTTTTCTGTCCAGGTGGTTTGTGATACCTTCCAAAGACAAAACCGTTCTGTTTCTCTTCATCAAATTCTCCTCCATACTTCATAACCCTCTAGTTTTTATATTTTTATTTTCTCACGTGACTATATTTAATTTGGGTACAGTGCTACACCCCCAATGCTCTTTTACCTTATCATGTTTCTTTTGAAAAATGTGTACTTATCCTGAGCCATGTTCCGTTCCTGACTTCCATTCCACCAAATCTTTGTAATGTCTTTGAAGTCAAATTTTCGTACTTGTACTTGGATCTCTAATTCAAAAAGCAACTCAAAAAAATAAGGCACAAACAAAATCAAACTGTCTTTCTGGGCATCCTTTCAAATGGTAAAATCTGCAAATACTTTCCTGGACCCATAATCAGGTATTTTGTTTCTATTATAATAGAGGATGCACTTAAGAAAATCAAGGTAGCCCAAAAAAGATTAGGCTAAGGGTAGTCTGCTATTACAAATGGGAAAAACAAAGTGGATGAAAAGTGAATATTTCTCAGATCATGGACTGTAACTGGATGAGCTGTCCATTGACTTAATCCATCAATTCATCTTTCTAGGACAGATGTTGAAGATGGCCAATGAGATAGGCCCATATTTGAATAGGGAGAGAAAATTGGACTGCATTACATTTGGAGAACTGTGCAAAGTTTGAGCTCAAGCTACCCAAAAATCTCAGATTTCCTAAATAATAGTGAATTATGGAATAGTGCCATTTCAAAAGAATCAAAATTTAAAATGACAAAAGGAGCAATGGAAAATGCATGATGTTTATAAGTAGTCTGAAGCATTTATCCATCAAAACACCAAAGTATCTGTTCTGGGGCTTTGGGATAGCTGGATTCCATCTGTTCTCATTGCTCCCTAATGCTCAGAATATTGTTTTCTCTTTCTAACTTCAACTATATTTCCCACCCCTCATTTTTTTTTAAATTTGTGAATATTTTCCTCAGGAAGATATTTTAAATATGTTTAAAAGATTGTGTGAATGTGATACCATCACTTGAATTCATTACTGTGACCGCCTGTCCCTTAAAGAGGTAAATAAAACACATCCTGGGATAGCAACACTTTGAAAAAGCTTACATAGCAAATCTTTCAAATGAGCAGTCTGTGCATATAAACGTCCTTTAGAAGGCAGTTACAACAAGCTGTATTCAAGGTCAATCTGCATAATGTTGCTAGCAAAACATACAGCCTGTATTGTTCTAATCAAGTTGGCGCTAATTGAAAATAGATTTTCTTGTGGGCCAAAGAAGATTGTAAAATGTACTATGAAAAATAATGTTCTTTCTTTGCTTTCATTTTACTACTTAGAAATAGCATGCTTATGGAAGATGCTAACTTAGAGAGGGAAAGAGATGCATTTGACTATTAGAAATGTTAGCATGAGACTTTATTACTGCATTTCTAACTTTAGTGGGATCATTTGGTGCCAAAAAAATGTTCCCTCCATAGTTCATACCATCAAAGCCCACATTAGTTTCCTGAGGCCCACAGAGAAGTGGAAATTCAAGGAAGTTTTTACAAAAGCTCATCATGAAAAAGAGAAACATGTTGGACTAAATTGCTGTGAGAAAATATATTGCACTATGTGAGAACTTCTGTTTGACAGATTCTGGCTGAGAAATTACAAAGGTATATAATGCTATTTCTTAAGTACTCAATTTCTTCAAATTAGCTATTGGCTCATGCACTCCCTTAAAAATTCCATTGCTTTGAGGTCTGCTTTCTGAACAGACTGAAAAATAGTCTGGATTTGACACTACCTTAAAGAATGTCCATCACAGCTGACTATTCATTTAATGGAAATAATTTGAGACAATTTTCTTGCTGACTTTTTTGCAGAAGCGGAAGGGCGAGAGCATAAGGTTGGGAAGGGAAGAACCTGGGAGCTTGAGAAATATCTAGATCACAATGATCTTCTATCAGCAAGGTGACACAAATCTGTGTCATTTAAGATAAGAGAGTGTTGTTATAACAGCAACGCTTCAAAGTTTGTAAAGCACTTGACAAATATTATGGCATTTTATCCACACAGCAGCCCTGGGAGATATGTCAGTCTATCAATAAATATTTTTTAAGTATCTATTATATGCCAGGCACTGTGCTAAGCTCTAGGAATACAGAAAAAAAGGTAAAAGACAATCCCTGCAATTGAACTTACAGTCTAATGAAGGAGATAACATGCAAACAAATTTGTACAAACAAGCTATGTATAAGATCATCGGAAATAATCAACAGAGGGAAGGCACTAAAATTATAAACAATCAGAAACTGGGATTTCAACTTGGACTAGCAGGAAGCTAGGGAAGTCAGAAAACAAAGATGAAGAAAAAGAGCGTCCTAAGCACGAAGGACAACCAGTAAAAATGCCCAGATTCAGAAGATGGAGTCTTACATGAGGAATGGAAGGAAGCCAGTTTCAGCTAACTGAAGAGTATAGGGAAAAGTATAAGGTGTGAAAAAACTGGAAAGCAGGGAGAAGAAGAGCTGTTGAGGCTATGAAGGGCTTTGATGTCAAATAGAGAATTTTATATTTGATTTTGGAAGTGGTTGAGAGTTACTTGAGTTTCTTAGATGCTCTTTTTTTTCCATTCTACAGATGAGGAAACTGAGTCAAGAACTTTAAATATCAAATAAACCTTTAAGTAATATATAAATGTCAATCATTATTACCCTTTGAAATGTATGCAGAATTTGGAAATAATTTATAGCTAATCCACAAAGAACAAAATGAAAAATCATTCACACAGAACAGAAGCACAGTTTGAGAGACTGTTTATATTTTCTACATTTCATGTTACTTTGAACATAGCAGGTGTTAAAATTGATTAAACTCAACTGGAAATATTTATTGACTTATGTTGCCTACATAGTTTCACTATCAGATCTTGGGGAAATGTATATTTTTACTTTTTTGTGATTTCATAATTCAAATGTATCACAGCTGTTGTTGTGGCAAAGTATTTAGCCTTAAACACTATATATTTCAATTGGTTGCACATCTGGTGGAAGTAAAATAAAGTCATCAGGATATGTAACTATGATCATTTGGTCTTTTTTATGTATCAAACTATAGTTCTCAAAGAAGCATGATCTATGATGTTTTTTTATCAAAGTAATTTACTTGCTGTGTAAGGCCTCACCTGACAATGAAGACCCTCTACAATGTAGTGTCAGGGTCTTTGGAAAGTTTCTAATCTTATCTCACAATTCTTCTCTATGTATACAAATTCTAGTCAAATTGGACTACCCTCTGGTCTCTGGAAATGTCTTGTGCTTTCTTAATGAGTGTGTAAAATATTTTGAAAATCTTAAATAATAAATGTGCTATTTATTGTTAAATATGTTGCTGTTGTTGAGTCATTTCAGCCATGTCCAACTCTATACTGACCCCATTTGGATTTTTCTTGGCAAAGATACTGGAGCGGTTTGCCATTTCCTTCTCCAGCTCATTTGACAGATGAGGAAACTGAGGACAAACAGGGCGAAGTGACTTGCCCAGAGTCACACTGGTAGTAAGTGTCTGAGGTCAGATTTGAACTCAGCAAGATGAGTCTTCCTAACTTCAGGTCCGGCACTCTACCCACTGCCCCACCTAACTGCCCATTGTAAATGCATGTTATGATTATTTCCCAAATTTTGCTGCTCCCTATCCTTAAAATTCCCCTTCCCTGCCTCTATTAAGTGGATTCATAACTGTGCTTTAAAGGCCAAATCAAATGGCATCCATAAAATCTTCTCCAGTTTTTCCTTAATGGCCTTCTGCATTTTACCTTTTGTTGTAAAAGTCATCACATAATGTTTTGGGGTTTTTTTAATCATTATCTGGGTATGTGTCTTACCCACAGCTGCAGGGAGCTGGTGGCAAAGTAGACTGGACCTAGAGTCAGGTAGACCTGAATTCAAATCCAACTCACATACTGCCTTGCTATGAGACTCTGAGAAAGTCACTTAACCTCTGTTTGTCTCAGTTTCCTCAACAATAAAATGGAAATAATAATAGCACCTGCCTCACAAGGCTGTTGCGAGAATCAAATGAGGTGGTATTTGGTTTTTTTTTTCAGAAGTGTTTAGCAAAGTGTCTAGCGCATAGTAGGTATCATATACATGCTTATTCCCTTACCCCCATGATAGATTACTTATACACTCTATAAAGGCAAGGGTTCTGTCTCATTCAATCTTTTCATCTGTCCAGAACCTAACAAAGTGCTCAACATACAGTAGATGCTTAAAAGATGTTGGTAAAATTTCATATACTCTCAGACCCAGTTGACATGTTTACTAGTTTTGCTGAAGGAATTTTTGCTTTTTATTTTTTATCGGTTATTACAAGTGTGTGTTCATCCTTTGTTGCCAAAGACTATGCCATCAGAGACATAAGGACATGACTTGCACTTGACATTGTTTTGAGTGAGGGAGGGCTGTGCAGGTCACCAGCCTCACTTCTCCTCCAGAGCCATCTGAATCCAGTGACCAGATATTCATCAGGATGACTGGAGATGACCCAGGATGAGGCAATTGGGGTTAAGTGACTTGCCCAAGGTCACATAGCTATCTGAGGTGAGATTTGAACTCAGGTCCTCCTGACTCCTACACTGGTACTCTAACCACTGCACCACCTAGCTGCCCTGCTATTACAACTGGAATGAGCCTTTAAGTTACCTATGTGCCAGGAATTGTGCTAAGTGCTTAACAATGATTATTTTATCTGATCCCCATAGCAACCTTGTGAGGTCAATGCTACAATCTCTATTTTGCAGCTGGGGAACTGAGGCAGACAAAAGGTAAGTAACTTCCAGGGTAAAAAAGTAGGAAGTCTTTGAGGCTTGTTGACTAGCTTCGATGGTGGGGAAGGTCTAAATTTTTAAAGGAAGGTGATATAAAGTCAAAGATATCAACAAAAATGTTATGTTTCTTGAATTAAATTAACTCAATTTAGGGATCAAATAGGAATGTTTCTGAGCTACTAGTTCTGGTTGCAGTGTGAGTGGAACTGGGCAAATCAGCACCAGATTTAGGAGGAGCTTGGAATGTTCCCTAGAGTACTCTTTCTGCCTCCATTTATCACTGTTTTGTCCTGGCACTCACAATAGCTTGAACCTTATCCTATCATCAATTAGTGATAATATGGCACCTGAAATCCTCCAGCTTGTCACCTCATCCAGCAAAGTCCCAAGACTTTTCTCATTGTCACCTTCTCTTTCTCCTCTTGGCCTAGGTTCCTTCCTCCTCTGAACCCACAACCAGCTTTCCCATCTCTCTCCTTCCTTCCTTCAATAAAAGAGCCCAGGATCTTCCTTTAGGGATTTTTAAGTTAGAGACAAAATACAGAGATTAAAATAAACAAAGGTCAATACTTACAACTCTGAACAATCAGTTCTGATCTCACATGCAGATATAAAGGAACTGCTTTAATCTTTCATAATTCCTCCTTTCTTGTCTATCTGAATATCTTATTCAAGATCTTGTCTACAGATTCATCCGCACCAATTTCTCTATTTCTTTCTTCTTCCTTTTTTTTCTGGTGGCTATGGCAAAAATTTATTTCATACCATGTAAAAACCTTGTCCCTCACCCTTGCATGGCTTAAAAAGTGATACAAGGAACAACATGTGAACCCCACATCCCTGCTTATCTGCACCACACAGCATAAGAAGATACATTGGTAGAGGAGGGGGACCTAGGGTTGAAAAAGTCTGTGTGTTCTGAGGTCAGCCAACACTAATGGCCTGAGTTAGGAAAGTCTCATGGCAGGGAAGGGAAAGAAGCCCTCTTTGTCCCTGAGGGAAGGTCCCGACCTCTCTTATTTCCATTTTTAATATTTCCTTCTAGTTCACTTCTCCATAATCTGTTTAATTTTTATCTTTTTGTCCCCCCAGGTCCTAGCACAGTGTCTTGAACATAGTATGCATTAAATAACTGCTTATCAACTGATTGGTTGAAAATTTCAACATTGGGGCTCCATATCAAGCCTTTTCCCTGCTTTAGGTCATTCTCCTAAGGTCATATTTCTCCTAAGATCACATTTTCTTTCTTCCAAAATGCTAATCAATTAAAATGAGATAATATTTGTAAAACACTTTACTCTTATGTACAATATGTGCTAGATATAGTAAGTGCTTAACAAATGCTTGTTTTCATCCCCCTTTTCATCCAATTGAAAGAGTTCCAGCCAATTCAGAGTAAATGTTAAATTTAAAGGTCTTAGGTAAAGTATTGTAAGGATGTAAATAGACAGAGGTATAGCTTCAAAGAAAAGGGGTGACAATCCAGCTGAAAAAAGAAAAATTCACAAAATAATTACCAAGAAACCTATCAGAAGGTGAAGAGTGATTGACCAAAATAAAAAAGCTAGAGACTTGGTTACATCCTTAATTCAGAAGCATGAAATATTCTAGATTAATTCCCTTTATACTTGAATATGGAGTCAAAACTAACACTGTTAGGAGTTTTGTAAATGTCTTTTGCTTGTTTCTTGTATCTCTTTAGTAGAAAATACAGTAAAGGAGTGTATGATACAATGACAAGGAGTCCCAGGTCCTTAATAGTGTGCACCTAACTCAAGGACCCTGTCCAATAAGCAGAGGATATTTTTATGGAAGAATTTGTCAGTCTCCCATACTTCTCTTGTCAACTATACAGGAAAACATGAGCTTGACTGACAACCTCAAAGTGCAGTCTGTGGGCCCTTGGAGATCTCCAACACCGTTTCAGGGGAGCTATGAGGTCAATATTACTTCCATAATAATATTAAGATATTATTTGTCAATTGTAATACCCCTCCCCTTTCTAACTGCATTGTCTTATGTAGCCATATTTTTTTTCAAATACCTCTAACAAAACTGTAGATCTCAACAAATTGAATGCAGAATCTGATATTAGAATCCAACTATCTTTCTTAAGTCTGATAATAGACATTTGCAAAAACTTGTCATTTATTACTTTTGTTTTGAAAAAAGTGTTATTTTAATAAGAATATAATAGATGTATTCACATATAGTTTATTTTTAAATGAATACATTTTTTATTTTTTCATTTCTAACACCGTAAATATAAATAAATATAATTAACTCAAAATCTCTTTGGGGTGCTCAATAATTTTTAAGCTATAAAGATGAAAAAATTTGAGAACTGCTGGGCTAGATAATGGTACAATTAATTGATAGAGAATTAGTTGAGTTACTACAACAGAGATGTCATTAGTTGTTAAGTGCCAACAGGGAAGGAGGACCATTGGGTTGTCCAAAGGATGTCTGCCTTATGCTAAACTGCCTAATAGTTTAATCGAGGACTTGGATAAAGGTTTAGATGACATATCAAATCCAAAAATGACATGAAGTCATGGGGGATAGCTAACATAATGGATAACCAAACCAAGATCGAAAAGATCCAAGATCTCTAAAAGAGATTAGAACACTGGGACAAATCTAAGGTGAAATGTGATAAGAATAAATGTAAAGTTTCACACTTGATTTCAAAAAATAGCTTCACAAGTTTTTAACAGAATAACAAATGGCATGAACAGTAAATTACAAAAATAATCATAGGACATAGAACTCTAAAATCTTTTGTCAGATAAAATATCTAGCCTTATATTTAATCCATAAATGTTATATTTCAAAATGTAAATACAGATTAGGAAACCTGATAAAATACGTGACACAAATGGCCTGCTTATTGATTTTTAAAGATTAAAATGGAATTTTAAAGATTAAAATGGAATAATCCATGTACTTCTGTTTTCCTTTTTGAGAATAACTTGCTTCCCTTTCACTTAAGCCTCTTACTTCCTGATATTGTCTAGAGATATATATCTCAGATACAGTTGACATTTATAGAACTTTCTAAAGTTTACAAAGTGCTATCCATACATTAACTCATTTGATCACCTCAATAGCCCTAGAAGTAGATAGTTCAAATATCATAATCTCCATTTACTAGGAAACTAAGGTCAAAAGTGAAGTGACTTTTCAAAATCAGAGACTCAAGTACCAATTTAGGAAGTGCTAGAAACCACATTTGAACTCAACGTTTTCTAAGTAAAAACCCATTGTTCTTTTCATTATATCACAAGGATCTCCATGGCAGTTAAAATTCAGATATGAAAGGCAGACATGGAGTCAGTGAATATGAGTTCTGATCAAAGCTCTTCTAGGTTGACAGAACTACTGGAATTCAAGAAATTTTCATCATTTGTTTTGGCTTCTCTATGTGAAATTGTCACATTTTGTTTTTTGTCACAAATTGTTTTTTTTTTCTTTTTTCAATGAATGGCATGGGAAGAGAGAAAAAACAAATGTTGTTGATTAACCCCCAAATCATTTCTGTTTGGCTTTGGGTGTAGCAAAAATGACAGCAGATAAAGGAAATCCTTTTTAAGGTTAGACTCTTCTGATCCAATCCTACTTGGAAGAGGACTGGAATCTAGTTAGACATGAAAAGGAGGAGGTCATAGATAGGAAAAAGCTGTGAGTTGGGTTAAAGACTTGACTATAGTCTCAAAGTAAAGGGGGGGTATGGGAGAAGAGTAGTAAAATGTGTGTTTATGTGTGTGTGTGCATGTGTGTGATAGAATAAATCTCGAGGCATGATTCTAGGACCTAGAATCAAAATCCCTGAGTTGCTAGTTCAGCTCCAACATTTACTACATATATGCCTGAGAAACTCACTAAATTTTTATGAACATCAGCTTATTCATGGGGAAGTAATCATACTTACACAACTTACCTCCTAGGGTTTTTATGAGGAAAGCACTTTGTAAAATCACTACATACCTATAAGCCACTAATATTGTCATTTGGACATGTACTTTAAGGATTTTCCTTTAGGGCAAGAATGTCCAGTGTCACAAGCTCTAAAAGGCTTGCAATCTAGACTTTTCATATTCCTCATGGCCTAGCAGAGTGTTCTGAAGATGGTAGATGCTTGGCAAGGTTTTTTAAATGCATTATTTTCTGCCTAGGCTAGTGTCAAGCTTTGTGTGAAATATGGATCACCAGAATCAGGCACATAGTCTTTGGTCATAAAAGAGAACAAAGATAACTGACCCAAAGGCGAAGATCAAATCCATAACCTAGTTGCTTTTTAAACTTCTTTTTAAAAAATATTTTATTTTGTTCCAATTACATGTAAAAACAGTATTGATATTCTTTGTGAAAATTTTGAATTCCAAATTCTTTCTTTCTCTTACTCTTACTCTCTTCTCCCTGAGAGGGCAAGCAATTTGATACAGGTTATACATGTGCATTCATGCAAAGCATATTTCAGTATTAGTCATGTTGTAAAAGGAAACACAGACAGCTCCAGAAAAACACACAAAAAATGCACTTAAAAAAAAAGAATGTTTTTATCTGTATTTAGACTCTTAGTTTTTTCTCTGGTAGTAGAGAGCATTTTTCATATTAAGCCCTTCAGAATAGCCTAGGATTTTTGTATTGCTGAGAATATCTAAACAATCCACAGCTGATCATCATATAGCACTGCTTTTACTATGTACAATGTTCTCTTGGTTCTGCTCACTTTCCTTTTCATCAGTTCATATAAGTCTTTCCAGGTTTTTCTGAAAGCAT
This sequence comes from Bettongia penicillata ogilbyi, assembly GCA_023548195.1. Lineage (NCBI taxonomy): Eukaryota > Metazoa > Chordata > Mammalia > Diprotodontia > Potoroidae > Bettongia > Bettongia penicillata. The sequence goes on along the minus strand of JAJHZJ010000514.1, from coordinate 9,021,314 downwards.
CCTGCTGATCATCTTATAGCATAATAGTATTCAGTCATAATAACATATCATAACTTATTCAGTCATTCCCCAGTTGATGAACATCCTTTCAACTTCCCTTCTTTGCTACCACAAAAAAAAAGCTCCTATAAATATTTTTGTACATATAGCTATCATTTTCCTTTTTTTATCTCTTTGGAATACATAATTAGTAATAGCATTGCTGGGTAAAAGGGGATGCACAGGTTTATACCCCTTTGAATATGACAATTATCCCTTCCACATCATGGGGGTTAGGGGCCTAGTGCCACCACAATTTGGAAAATCTGTGTAAAAATTTTTGGTCCTTTCATACCAGAGAAGTCTGATTTTTTTTCTTTTATAGGATGTTTACATTATTGTAAAATTGAGGTTAAGTATTTGATTATAACTATATGCAGGTCAATGTTGAGTAAAATATTGTATGAAAAATAAATATAAAATAAAAATGAATTTTTAAAGAAAGGAAATGAATTTGAGAATATTGAATATATTGCATGTATAACAAAAGATATTTTTAAAAATAACTTCTGAACGGGGTGCAGCATGTACTCTAACTCTCCCAAAAATGATGCTAAACAAATTCTAGAGTGGCAGAAACCACAAGACAACAGAGTGAAAGAGATTTCCAGCCCAAGGGAGCCTGGAAGGCCACCAGGAAAGGTCTGTCACACTAGGTGCAGAGCGCAGCCCAGCCTTGGCCCTGTCACCTAGCAGTTGTGGGTCCCAGATTCCTCAAATCACAAATGCCAAAGACAGCTTCAAAGGTCAGTGAGAGAACTCTTTCACCTGAGTGAGAAGGGAACAGAGCAGTTTAGCCCTGGCCCCAGGCAGTGGCAGCTTTCATTGTTGGAGTCTGGTCTAAAGACTCTGGGGGAATTGAGCAGTTGATTTGAATCTCAGCACTGGGTGGTGGCCCTGGGGTGAGGAGGAGCACTGGCTGGCATGGTGGAGCTGGTGGAGGCTCTGGAGAGGGAATCGTTCTCACAGACCAGAGTGCAGGCCAGGACAGGAGCAAACTCCTCTCCCTTGATTGTGCCAACTTGGAGAAACTGAGAATATACAGGTCCCCAGAGTATATCCTTCACTTGACAAAGAACTCAAAAGTCAAGGAACTGACTGAGAAAATGCCCCCAAAAGGGAAAAAGAATAAGATAATAGAAGGCTACTTTCTTGGTGAGCATTTATTTTCTTTCTTCCTTTCTGATAATGAAAAAAAAAATGCATACTATCAGAGGAAGCCATAAAAGTCAAGGCTTCTGCATCCAAAACCTCCAAAATAAATATGCAGTGTTCTCAGGCCATGGAAGAGCTCAAAAAGGATTTTGAAAATCAGATAAGAGATGTGGAAGAAAAACTGGGAAGAGAAATGAGAGTAATGCAAGAAAATCATGAAAAGCAAGCCAACAACTTGCTAAAGGAGACCCAAAAAAATGCTGAAGAAAAAACACCTTTAAAAATAGGCTAACTCAATTGACAAAAGAAGTCCAAAAAGTCAATGAGGAGAAGAATGTTTTAAAAAGCAAAATTAGCCAAATGGAAAAGGAAGTTCAAAATCTCACTGAAGAAAAGAGTTCTTTAAAAATTAGAAATGGAGGAGATGGAAGCTAATGACTTTTTGAGAAACCAAGAAATTACAAAACAAAACCAAAAGAATGAAAAAATAGAAGACAATGTGAAATATCTCGTTGAAAAAAAAACAACTGACCTAGAAAATAGATCCAGGAGACACAATTTAAAAATTGTGGGACTACCTGAAAGCCATGATGAAAAAAGAGCCTAGACATCTTTCATGAAATTCTCAAGGAAATCTGACCTGATATTCTAGAAACAGAGGGCAAGATAAATATTGAAAGAATTAACCAATTACTTCCTGAAAGAGATCCAAAAAGAAACTCCTAGGAATATTGTAACCAAATTCCAGAGTTCCCAGGTCAAGGAGAAAATATTAGAAGCAGCTAGAAAGAAACAATTTTAACCTGTTGTGGAAATAAAATCAGGATAATATGAAACTTAGCAGTTGCTACATTATGGGATCAAAGGGCTTGGAATATGATATTTCAGAGGTCAAAGGATTAAAATCAAGAATCATCTACCCAGCAAAACTGAGTATTATACTTCAGGAGGAAAAGTGGTCATTCAATGAAATAGAGAACTTTCAAGTATTCTTGATGGAAAGGCCAAAGCTGAATAGGAAATTTGACTTTCAAACACAAAACTCAAGAGAAGCATGAAAAGGTAAACAGGAAAGAGAAATCATAAAAGAGCTACTGAAGTTGAACTGTTTATATTCCTACATGGAAAGATAATAGTTGTAACTTGTGAAATTTTTCTCAAGGTAGTTAGAGGGATTATATACATATAGACAGTGCACTGGGTGATTTGAATAGGAAGGAATGATAACTAAAAAATAAAATTAAGGGGTAAGAGGAATATGTTGGGAGAAGAAAGGGAGGAATAGAATGGGGCAAATTATCTCTTATATAAAACACAAGAAAAAGCTTTTTCAATGGAGGGAAAGTGGGAGCAGGTGAGGGGAAAAGTGAACCTTACCCTCATCACATTTGGCTTAAGGATGGAATAACATGCACACTCAATTTGTTATAAAAATTGATGTTATACTACAGGAAAGTAGGGGAGAAGGGGATAAGCAAGTTGTGAGATTATGATAGCAAGGATGGCAAATGGGAGAAGGGGGTAATTAGAAGTAAACACTTTGAGGAAGGATAGGGTCAAAAGAGAGAATAGAATAAATGGGTGGCAGGATAGGATGGAGGGAAATATAGTTAGTCTTTCATGACAAATTTTATGGAAGTCTTTCGCATAACTACACATGTATAACATATATATATATAAAATTGCTTGCCTTCTCAGTGGGGATGGGTGAGGAGGGAAGAAGGGACAAAAGGGCTGGAATTCAAAGTTTTAAATGTTAAAAGTTGTCTTTATTTGCAATTGGGAAATGAAATATACAGATAATGGGGCATAGAAATCTATCTTGCCCTACAAGAAAATAGAGGAGATGGGGATAAGGGAAGGGATGGGTGTGATAGAAGGGAGGGAAGATTGGGGGAGAAGGGGTAATTAGAATGTACATTGTCTTGTGGTGGGTGGATGGGAGAGATGGTGAGAGAATCTGGAATTCAAAATCTTGTGGAAATGAATGTAGAAGACCAAAAAGAAATAAATTTTTTTAAAAATCAAAATAAAGAAACTGGCAAGTAAAAAAAAGCTCTTTTTATTCTTATGATCTCTAGTGTTTTTAATAGGTATTGCACTGTATGGGTATTATATTGTATGGGTATTGTATTTTGTCAAGAGCTTTTTCTGCACATATTGAGATAATCATATTATTTTGTTTGTTTTCTTATTTATATGGCTAGATGATAGTTTTCATAACATTGAACCTGCCCTGTATTCTTGGTATAAATCTCACCTGGCCATCGTACATGATCTGGGTGATATATTGCTGTAATCTCCTTGTTAGAGTATTATTTAAAAAAATTTTTCATGAATATGTATTAAGACAATTGGTTGATAGTTTTCTTTCTCTGTTTTCACTCTTTCTAGTTGGGGTATTAGCACTATATTTTTTTGTTAAAAATGGAAATTAGCAGCACTCCTTCTTTATCTATTTTTTTCCAAATTGTTTATATAGTATTGGAATTAATTTTCTTTAAATGTTTCATAGAATTTCCTTGGGAATTCATCAGTCCTGGGGATTTTTTCTTAGGGAGTTCATTGATGACTTGTACAATTTCTTTTTCTAATATGAGGTCACTTATTTTATTTCCTCTTCTGTAATCTGAGCAATTAATAATTTTGTAAACATTCATTTCACTTAGAGAGTCAGATGTATTAGCACATAGTTAGGAAAAATAGCTCCTAATTACTGCTTTAATTTTCTCTTCCTTTGTGGTAATTTCACCCTTCTCATTTTTGATACTGGTAATTTGGTTTCCTTCTTTCTTTTTTTAATTTAGGTTAATGGTTTTTCTATTTTATTGGAACTTTCTTCATAAAATCAGTTTTTCATTTTATTTATTACTTCAATGATTTTCTTACTTTAAACTTCATTAATCTCTTCTTTGATTTTCAGGATCTCCATGTTGATCTTTAATTGGAGATTTTTAATTTGTTCTTTCTCTAGTTTTTTGAGTTGTGCACCCAGTTAATTAATCTGCTCTTTCTATATTTTGTTGTTACGAGTTTAGAGAAATAACTTTTCTCCTCAGTATCACTTTGACTGTATCTCATAAGTTTTACTATGTTGTCTCATTGGCATCATTCTCTTTAAAGAAATTATTGATTGTTTCTATGATTTGTTCTTTGACCAATTCATTCTTTAGGATTAGATTATTTAGTTTCCAATTAATTTTTCAAGTCTTTCCATGGAAAAAGTCCTTTATTGAATGTAATTTTTATCATATGATCTAAAAAGGATACATTTAACATTTGTTTTTCTACATTTGGTTGTGAAGTTCTTATGTCTGAATACATTGTCAATTTTTTGTATAAGTGCTATTTATCAGTGAGAAAAAGGTATATTATCTATTCCCATTCAATTTCCTCCAGAGGTCTATCATATCTAACTTTTCTAAAAGTTGATTCATTTCTTTCTTGTTTAATTTATGGTTAGATTCAGTTAGTTCTGAGTGGGGACAGTTCAAGTCCCCCATGAGTATAGGTCTACTTCCTCTTGTTACTCATTAACATTTTCATTAAAAATCTGGCTGCTATGCCATTTGGTGCATGTATGCTTACTATTGCTATTACTTCATTGTCCATAGTACCTTTTAACAAAAGATAATTTCCTTGTTTTTCTCTTTTAATTATATCTATTTTTATTTTTGCTTTGTCTGAGATCATGATTTCTACCCCTGTTTTCATTTTTTTAAATTTTGGTTGAAACATAATACATTCTGCTCCAGTCCTTTGCCTTTACTCTCTGTGTGTGTCTCTGCTTCTATGCCTCTCCTGAAAAAAAAAAAAAACAAAACATTGTAGAATTCTGGTTTTTAATTCACTCTTCCATCTACTTCCATTTTATGGGTGAATTCTTACCATTCACATCCACAATTATTGTTACTAAGTATTTCCCTCTATCCTATTTTCCCTATGTTTATCCTCTCTCTCTCTCTCTCTCTCTCTCTCTCTCTCTCTCTCTCTCTCTCTCTCTCGCTCTCGCTCTCGCTCTCGCTCTCGCTCTCGCTCTGTCTCTCCCTGTCTCTCCCTATTTTACTTCTGACCACCACCTTCCCCACTTCACTCTCCCTTCTATTAACCCCCCCTCACTTTATTTCCCCTCTCCTCCTACTTCCCTATAAGGTAAGAAAGATTTTTATATGCATTATTTTGTATCAATATGAATTAGAGATATTGGTCTATATTTTTCTTTCTCTGATATAGTTCTACTTAGTTTTGGTTTTAGGACCTTATCTGTTTCACAGAAGGAATTTTATAAAATACAAAACTGGTTTTTTTTATTTTCATAAATTATTTAACACTACAATTAGTTTTTTATTTAACTGAATGATAAACTTCCCTCATCAATCCATTTAAGTCTACTTTCTTCCTTTGGGGAATTCAATTTACTGGGCTATACAATTTATTGGGCTATTCAATTTATTATTCTGAAATTGGATTGTTGAAAATCTCCATATATTTTTTCTTTCAATTTGCATTTGTATTTTTGTAAATATTTATTCATTCATCCATCATATTTTAAATGGTCAGTTTTTGGCACAGAATTGGGTAAAACACAATTCAAATAATTTTCTTCACTTCTTTGTCTTTTGTAAAACCTCTCTTTTTTTTTGACCATGGTAATTTAGTTTTGCCCTCTTTTGTGATCAAATTAGCCAATGGTTTATTTTTTTTCCAAAAAAGAAAAAAATGCAAACTCCTACTTTTATCAATTTAATGGGCTTTTTGTTTCCATTTTGCTTATCACTTCTTAGATTTTCTGAATTTCTATTTCTGTATATTGTTGGAAATCAATTTATTCTTGTTCTAGGATTTTTTTTGTTGTTGCATCCTCAAGATATTTATCCATATTTTTTTCTCCCTTGTGTTGATAAGACTACTTAGAGATTTACATTTCTCCTGATTACTGTTCTGACTGCATCTCAAAAGTTTGCATGTTTTTTGCTTGTTATCTTCTTTGATTGAATTATTCATTGCTTATTTGATTTGCTCCTTACCCATTAATCCTTTAGAATTACATTGTTTAGCCTACATTTGAGTTTGATTATTTTTAAAAATTCTTTATGGATCATAAGTCTACCACATCATGATCAGTAAAGGATGTGTTTAGTATTTCTGATTTTCTGCATTTATGCCCTTTCAGGAACTCAGTTTTTGAAATGGGCCTTATATAGCTAAAAATATACATATTCCTTTCTATTCCCACTGAGTAAATGCTAGAGGCATGTCATATTTCACTTTTCTAAGTTCTCTTAAGGACCTCATTTTATTATTTGTCTTTTTTGTTAAACTTGTATAGTTCTGTAAAGATCACATTGATATTCCCACCTACTATGTTTTTCTGCCAATTTTTCTCTATAATGTTATTCTCATTTTCATTAAGTACCTAAATGCTATGCTATTCAGAAATCTTTCTAAGCACTTGCCAATTTGCCTTGATAATGGCCATATGGTATGATACAGAATGATGAAAATGATAAGAACAGAGAAAAATGCCATCACTGCTACTACCACTCTGTCTCCCTTTGAAGATGTATTTGGACTTGTAGGACCGGGCAATTTTCAGAGTCTTAGTATTAGAAAACTATAAGTAACTTTGAGCATAGAAATAAATGGTTGTTCAACAAAGGATTTGTTTAGTTTCCTTTTTTTAAATAAAATATGTTATCTTCACATCATGACAATGTATATCTACTAAGCATCAAACAGTTGAGGCTATTTAGAAGTGAAATGGGTTCTCTCTGAAGGTGGAAGATTCACCAACATGGAAAGCCATCAACAATGTATTCATGACCATTTGTTGGATGTATTATAGAGGGAATTATTTTCCAGGTTTAAGTGGATCAGGTTCCATGAGCAAGCCATTGGGATTATTTCCAACTCTGACATTCCATGATCCTATGATTTATCCAATAATTCTGTGCATTATTATTCATGTAAGTAGAAAATAGAGTTCAATGATCTTAGGGTTTTAATTCTGATATCACAGCAGATTTCCTGGGTGTGGGCTACAAACCAAGAAAAGAAGAAAATCTTCCACATTGTACTTGATTATTTTGTGTCATTGAAGAGTCTCCACCCCAAGTATTTCACATAAAAATTACCTCTTAATACTTACCATAAAAATCTTACCAGTAAGCCTCTAATGCTAATTTATTAAAAGCAAGTTTTGAGTAACTCCTCATAGAACATTCCTTCAAAATGAGCCACTGCATAGAAAAAGATCATTTCTGCAGTAAGGTTAAAGAGCCCTACAGCAGTGATGTCCTAATGACTAGGTCTGCTTGTACCAATTATCCAGACTTGAAAGTCTTGTAGAGACTCGGGATCGAGGTGTGATAGCTCTGATTGTGATAGGTGACTGGAAACATCTTCACCGGGAGATGCTCAGAAGCAGCCCATAGGAACTAAGCCACTAAGTGACGTGATATCAGCAGGCTGTTCAGTGCACTATCATTGCCACCTACTGGATTAAAAACAAATGTTAGAGGTACAAGAAATTCCCTGAAATCCTCTCTTAATCTGAAGGCTCTGTCTACGTATGCTTAGTTGCCCAGGTTTCCAGAGCAGCTTGCTCGTAATTTGTCATTCTGTCTTCCGATTTGGGGGTACAAGCTTCAGAAAACGTTTTGTTTTTCAGCTTTACAGAACAATGCTCTTTTCATTTAATGACAAAGAAGGGGGGAAGAAAAGGGCTTTGTGCTGGCAGACGTGGTTGGAGGGAAAGAGAAACAGCAGCAGGTGAATTTTGTCAAGGGGCAGTACTGTGGGCTGGCAATTGAGGCAGTAAGAAGCATGCTGGTTAATGTGCTTTTCCTCTGTTCAGCTCCTTTGGCGCTTTTGTACCCAATCCTAACAAAGCTTAGGAAATCTCTTGTAGAGGAATGGAAGTACATTGCCTCCTCCTTATTTTCTTTCCCTCTCAGTCTCATGTGTATTATGTAGGAGGCTCAGGGGGCTTGCAGCTTAAATTCAAAGTGCTATGATTTTACCAGCCTTCATACAGCAGTCTTTAAAAAAATCCCATTTTCACTTTCAATTGACTCACAGCATGGAAATCAATCACCACATTTGTGGTTTGTTCAAATTTCAGGCTTGCACTGTGCATGTTGATCAGGGCTGATCTCTAAACACATTTTTTTTCAGCTATTACATTGTTAAAGCTCTTGAGGAAACATGGAAAGAGGTCAGAGAAAAAAGTACATGGTTAGCCTCTCTATTATACTTTGTGGGGTCTCTCAATTAGCCATTGCTAAATAAGGTCTCTCTGAGGAGGCCCTTGAATGGCTCATTCACTAAAAGTTAAATGACTTGCCTGCATTCACAGAACTTATTAGGGAAAAAAGTAGACCCTGGAACCCTTCCTATCACAAGTTTTCACATTTCCTGAATAGCTCATTGAGCCCTATTGCTTTCACAGGCAGAGTTTAAATGTGTGGACAATATGACATAAGCAAAGGGTCAGTTTTCATAGCTGTTTTTAATTTTACTTTTATTTAACAATCTCTTTGGGGACTTATGGGTAATATCATTTTCCTAAATATTTGGGGGTCTATATTCAACATGATCTTCTTTGGCTCACCCTGAACTCTCATTTCTCCATCACCACCCCCCAAAATACTTCTTTCTTTCTAGATCCAGATGATGCTAAAAAATCACTTAGGTGTCATATAGGTGATATGCAAAACAGTTTGATTTGATCGTGAGTTTATAATAAGTTTAGTACTGGAAGGGACTTCAATGTTCATCTAACCAACCCTTCTCATTTACATATGAAAACCTAAGGCTCAGAGAATCTGACTTGACCAAGGTCACACAAATAGTAAGTAGTTTATTGAGGATGTGAACCCCCATGATCTGACCCCAGATCCATAACTCTCTCTACTGTGCCAGATAATCTTAGGAAGAACTTGGTTTTATCAAGAAGCATTAAGTAAGGGATTTTAAAAAAATGTATAGGCTTTATTTTCACCTCAATCCCCCAAACCATATCCCCTACCTAGCCAACTCCACCTAACTAGAGCCTAGTTTCTCTCTCTACTTTTCCTTCCACCATTTCAAAACATTTTTTTCCCATTTCCCTCTCTTCTAAGTCCAGGATAGAGTCCAGTCTTTATCCATTTGCAATACCATTTCTAGACCAGGAAATAAATCTTTCTTGCTTTCTGGAAGCAAGACTAGGTAGTCTCTCAAAGAAGGGCCCCAGCAACTGGTGACAAATTTTATATTGCCCTGATGATTCTGAATGACATAGTTGCAAATCTTTTGACTCCTCCCCTCACTACATCCTGATAATGTAATGAGCAGTCTGATACAGCAGAATGGGAATGAAACTCATCTTCCTACTTCTCAGAAGCTGTCCTACTCCATCCCAACCAGGCTATGAAGATAGAAGTTCATCTGAAAATGTATCTGAGACTTTCAATGGCTTCAACACTTTAAGAATGGCCATGTATTCAGGATAAGGAATGCATTACTCCCTGCTCTAAACTATCTAAACACTGAGTGTTATATTCATTACTTGGCCCTATATTTTAGGGAAAACACTAAAAAGCTGGAACATATCCAAAGGAAGGCTGACAGCCAGGTGGTACAGCAGAGAGAGCATGAGGCCTAAAGTCAGGAAGATCTGAGTTCAAATGCGGTCTCACATTTATTAGCTGTGTGACCCTGGACAAGTTAGTTGACTTCTCCCAACCTCAGAAGATTTCTATAAAATTGGGTAAATAGCACCTACGTCCCAGTGTGAGGACAACCGGAGATAGATAACGTGTGCAAAGTGCTTTGCTAACCGGAAAGTGCTATATAAATGCAAGCTTCAAGTCTCCAAGTTACTGTGGTGGTTGTTGCTGCTGTTGCTTTTGTTACTGTTGTTACCAGAATGGTGAAACACCTCTAGATAAAACGTCCCAGAACTGGCTGAATGAAATGAGGACATTTAGACTAGCACAGAAGCTTTGGTCAGCTCTGGTTCTGACCTGGGCCAGTTTGTGCCCCTCTTTAGGCAATCTGATAGCCCACTGTGCCTGTCGTTAACGTGCTGAATACAGTGCAAACAGCCAAGTTCACAGCGACTCAGAACTCCCAAGCCTAGTAATGCATACCAAAAAAAATCAAGCTGATGAAACATGCCTGTTTCCTAGAGAGGAGAATGCATTTGGATGCATGCAGAGTATATTCTGTTGCTTTGATGGAATGAATGAATGAAAGTTACAATTGTCCTGTTTACCTTTACCTCCCTCCCTTCTCCTTCTCAGAAGAAATTAGAGCAATGGACAGAAGTTGCAAAGAGGCACTTTCTGGTGATGTCTAGAAAAACTTCCTCATCATTAGAGATAGCCAAAGTTGAATGGGCTGCCTTGGATTTAAGACAGTTGAGAGATGCACAACATGATTTAGACCGTATAGCTTGAATGGGTCATACTGGTAGGTGTCTGCATCCATCTCGGTTGTGTACCATTGCAAATGCAGGTGATTTAAGTGGTTATTCCTGGCCTGATCATGGATTGCACTATGATGCATCTGGCAGAATCAGAAAAAGGGCCTGCCCCTCTCAGCCTTAAGGTTCTACCATATGAATTCACCAGTGATGATCTAGAAATAGATGGTTAAAATGCTGGACTCAGGTCACAAATTCCCTATAGATTTGTTTCATGTAAATTAGTTCTTGAGAGATATTCTAATATACTTCAAATTGATTAGTATGAGAGATTTAAGTATTTCTGAAAATGTATTGAAACACATTGATCTAAATTAAATACTGAATACTTTCAAGTGTTTGCTTTTAATAAAGCCACTATTAAATATTTTTCTCCTATCAAAAAAGAAGAAAATTTAATTACCTACATCAGAAAAAAAAAGGAGAGATCAGAGTAAAGGCAAAATAAATCTTAGAAACTATAATTTATTATATATGCCAAAAATGCTGAGGCTATAAAAATGAATAATCACAAAAATTCTGCAATTAATAAAACTGGTACTAGATAACCTAAATAAATAGAACTCAGAATAAGAAATAAATAGACTATTAATCATTAGACTTAGAGCTAGAAGGAATTTTAGAGATCATCTAGTCCCAGAAAGGTTAAGCAATTAGTTCAAGTTAATACAAATAAACAGCAGAGCTGAGATTCTAACCCTTATTTTGTATCTCCCTATTCATGGTCTTTCTATCACACTGAAACAAGGAGAATAGGTAGATTTACAAACAAATTCTATAAAATATTCAAGGAATAAATCATCTCAGGTTTTTATTGTTCAGTTATTTCAGTCATCTCCAATTCTTCCATGATCCCATTTATGGTTTTCTTGGCAAAGATGCTGTAATGGTTTTCCTTTTCTTTTTCTAATCATTTTGCACATGAGAAAACTGAGGCAAACATGGTTATCTAACTTCCCAGAGTCACACAGCTAGTAAGTAAATCCCCATTTGAACTCAGGTCCTCTTGACTCTGGGGCCAGTGTTCTATCTAATGCACCACCTGGCTGAGTCTTAGCCTGTTTATTTATCTGTAAAATTAGGAAAAGAAAAGCACCTACCTCATAAAGATGTATACTATGTAAGCTTTTCAGAATAGATGTGGGTTTCTATGTTAAACTTTGTATAGACTAAATATTGTTTTATTTTCTAAATCTGAAAGAAAAAAGATAAAAAAATGAAACTAATATAATTAATTATTCCCAAATAAACTACTACCTGGAAATTAACATTATATAGTAATATGTCAAAATAAATATTCCTTATGATCAGTTTGGGCAAGATAGTTCAATATTAGCAAAAACATCAGTATAATAAATTTTATCAATAATTAAAACCATAGAAAAACTTAAAATTTTATCAAAAAACACCATAAAGAACATTTGATAAAATATATGTCTATATTTTTTTAAAAATTATAGGGTGAAGATATTTTTCCTTAACATGGTTAAAAAAGACCTATTTGTAAAGCAAGAACTTTAGCAAAATCTGTAACATAGACATATTAGGACCTTTCCCAGTAAAACAACAGTAAAACAGGGCTATTAATTCTTACCATTACTATTTAGCATCATTATCATTCTCAACTTATGTGAAATAATGCAAAGTGAAGAAAGTACCAGTAGAAAAAAAAAACACTATAGCATACTGATTATAACAATATAAAAATGTTATTAATAATAATAGCAATAAGTGAAATAATACAAAAGCTATTCAGAAGGTGCTATGGAAGGAAATGAGGTTTGTTATTATCTTGTTAGAGTTAATAGATAAGGGATCTCCTATAGAAAGAAAAGTTCTTCAGATGTTCTTATACATAGGAGTCAAGACCCAGAATAACACAGAGCCCTTTTGAGTGAGTTCCACAGTCCCTTAAGTAAATCAACTGAGCAATTGAAAAATGAAAAGTCAAGTACACAGAATATTGAGCATATTGTGGCATGTGGTTCAATGGGTAGCCCATTAAGCTAGTTCATTAGGACCTTTTGTCTTGGATAGGTCCTATCCATGGACATTGAGCCGAGCCCTGAATTACAGGAATCATTTCACTGACTGTCTTCCATTCCTGTGTATGTACATTTCCTCCTCAACTGTGCTTCATAGATCCTCTCTTAAAGATGCAGCTCAAGTGTCATCCTCTAAGAGAAGCCTTCTCTGAGGCTCTCAACTGCTAGTATCCTTTCTCTCATACCAACTTGTATTTAATTACTTTGTACTTATTTACATTTATTCACTTTATATTCATTCTATATAGACTTATTTACATTCTTTTATATGTATACTTATATTATCATAATATATGAAATATAATGATATGTAAATAAATATTTAGCTTATATTTATTTATGTTATATACATATTTAAATTCTTATTTTCTCATTTAAATATAAGTTCTTTGGGAGTAAATATTGCTTCAATTGTTATATTTGTATCCCCAGAATCTAGTGCAGTGCTTGGCACACTGTAGGTACTTAATAAATGTCTGCAGATTGACTGGATTTGGATTGCATTTGAGAATTGTGCAGCGTTTCCAATTAACCCAAGCTATCATACCAAGTATAAAAACCTGTGTTTTCAACAATGTAATTATCCTGCTGATAGTAAATAACTATAAAGCATGAAATAACATAATATCAAAGTGGTTAAAAAAAGAGAGATTTAAAAGTCAATGGAGAAATTCATGGTAGAGGCCAGTAGACCAACAAATATTTTCAATGATTTTCACATAAATAATAGTTGAAAAATATCATCTAAAAATCTTGCTGTAGAATGAGAAGATAAGTAGATAAATCTGAATATTAAAAGATTATAAAACTGACAAAAATAAATATGTTTCCCTAAAGGACTGAGAAAATCAATAAATCATTAGCTAAATTGTTCAAAAGAGAAAAAAGAAAATTAAATTACTGAAATAAAAAGTGAACAAGGTAGGTTCACAACAGAAAGCAACTAAAATACTTTAATTCCTTCTGTTGTGTATGCATACACATTTATAAATAATTTTGATTCCTTTCTGTTGTGAATACTTGTATGTATGTACATATATAGATACATAATATATATGGGATAGATAGATGCTTATATGTATATATTATATATGTATGCTATCAAAACAGATTCTTATGGGTCTTAGAAAGATGTATTGAAAAATATTTCACAGTTGTCATGTCTTTAATGTTTGATGCATGCTAATGGGCACAGTAGATATAATGTCAGACCTGGAGTTAGGAAGATCCATGTTCAAATCAGGCTTCAAACACTTAATAGTTTTGTGACCCTGGGTAAGTTACTTAACCCTGTTTGCTTCAGTTTCCTCATCTGTAAAATGAACTGGAGGAGGAAGTGGCAAACCATCCCAGTATCCTTGCCAAGAAAAGCGCAAATGGGGTCACAAAGAGTCAGACATAAATGAAATAACAACAGCCATGATGTTTGAGAGTAAAAACATAGATACTCTCATTTGATTTCCTACCAAGTACTCTGTAAAGGAGAATACATTTTTATCTGGGTCTATAAATCTAGTCTCAGTGCCATGCAAAGTGCCAGCATTTCCTGATTAATTCATGAGATACACTTACACAGAAATGTCTTCTACGCTTTCCCCTTATAAAAAAATACATCCCATCCTTGATGCTTCACCAATTTCTTCACTTCCCAGGGATTCCAGTGTGATGATAACTGCAAAGATAAGGTATTATCTATTGCTTCCACTCCTAAATCTGCCATTTACACATTAAAATCATTTGGCAATTTGAAGAAGGAAGAAAATTTTGTTAGGGAGAAAGAATGGGAGTGAGTCTTGTGTATAGATATGGGAGGTAGCTATTGTGACCTTGGGCTACAGTCTGTGAGATTTATCCGTGTGGTCCCAGAGCTGAGAGTAATACACAGCAACAAAGGAGCAGGGACGCCATAAAGTTTGCCCATGACCTTTTTTTTAGCTCAATCCTTCCAAGTTAGTCTCTGAACTTTAAAAAATGTAACATGATAAGGTAAGCTAGTCAATACTTCACATAATAGGGTGTCTCACATCCACAAAATGGATCCACAGTCAAGTACGAGGCAAAAAATGGAGGAACACCCCATTAGAACATACTATATCATAGCTTCAAAGATCAGTTAAAGGAATTAGGGTTGTACAGCCTGGAGAAATGAGAATGAAGTGGGAGCGTGGTACTTGTTTTCATGTGTTTGGAAGGTTGTCACGCATAAGAGGAATGAGTATTGTTCTGTTTGCCCTCCTCCCTCACACAGCAGAAGCAAGAATAGGCAGTAGACATGAAAACAAGAAAAACTTAGACTTGATATCAAGGAAAAACTTCAATAATCCACACCTCAAAGTCAAAATGGTTTCTTCCAATAAATGCTTCCCTTCACTGAAAGTCTTCAATCAAAGGGTAAGTAGGCAATCACTTGTCACAAAGTTGCATAAGAAACTTTAATTCAGACATAGGTTGGGCTACATAGGCACTGAGACTCCTACCAACTCTAATCTTTTAGAATCCTGTGATACTCTCTCCAGATATGCCTGACAAAATGGTACTCATGGTGGGTATCCAACTTTCTGTCCTTTGCTTTAGTTGAGTAGAAAGGAGATCTATAATCAGAAGATATGTCTCCCAATTACAATGTAATATAAATGATGTGATGAAAAGTGAAATGACCATGCAAGTATGCAATGGCCATACTTTTGGATTTTGCAAAACAGTCTCATTTTCAAAAGAGAAAATCCCATTTTAACAAGGTTTTGCAAAAGAATGCAAACTGTTCTAAACAATGGTTTAGAAAGCATGGTATTAATAACTTATATGATGAGTATATTAAGACTTCTTCATTAATACCTTTGCTTATTTTATAAAGATTCCTCTGTGAAAACAGTAAGTGACCAGAGAAGTGTGTTTCATAAGAGTAGCTCACACTTATATAACTTTAAGGTTCTCAAAGCATTTCATCTATATTAACTCATTTGATCCTCAGAATAGCCCTATGAAGTTATTTCTATGTTATCTCCCTTTATAGATGAGGAACCAGAGACTTGGAGAGATTATGTGTTTTGTCTAACATCATATAGCTAGGAAGAATCTTAGACAGTATTTAAACAGTTCTTACTCATTTCATCTCCAAGTTTCTATCAACTATGTCATACTACCTTTCTAAAGATATCAACCCTATAAGGAGAAGAAAGTTTGATCTAGAAACTTTCAGGTAAAGGATCAAAATTCTTGTGCCTACCACATAAATAGTTATTTTTAAAAAATCATGTTCCTGAGCAAATTTCTGATTGCTTGCCAGATATATAGGTTTGTTCATTGTAACAAGAAACTGCTAATTATATGGTAATCATATTCAATTCAATTCTGCTGAATGTAGTTGTCTCATCTCACAGTGGGCTTAAAATTGTAAACGATCTGTAAACTTTTACAGTGAAAGGACATTGATCATTTGAAAAGACTCATAATCAGTGAAGAATGAGTAATACACTTTCTTAAATAAAAACACTTTTACCTTAACATTGTGACTGTCATGTCACCATTTCTGAAGTACGAGGGAGTATTATTACCTCAAAAGGCAGTATGCCCTAGTGGCTACTGACCCAGCCTTAGAGTTAGGAAGACTTGGGTTTAAAGCTGTCACTGACATAGAGTAAGTTACTTAGTCTCTCAATGCCCCAAGAAAACTCTCTAAGAATATGAACTAAAGACCATTGCCAATCTGCATAGGTGGAGGGATTTCCTATGCCAGGAGTTCCCCACACTGATGAATTCACAGATATTGATGGGAAAAAAAATATTCTTTGCCAACAAGGTAAGCTCTAGATCTTTTTGTCTGTAACTATTTCTCTTCTAGCCTGACAGAGCTCCCTCTACTTGACTCCCTGGAAAATGTATCTTGTGTTTTCATTGCCACCAAAGATAGGACTGAGCCAGAAAAGTGTTCGTTGCCCTCCTATTCCATAAGATTTGAATGAAGAATTCCTTACCCCTCAGAAAGAGGTAGCAAAGTGTAAACACTTATTTTACATTTTGTTTAAAATCTTATTATCTTCCTTATCGCTGTTACCTGCTTCTTATGTAAAATGTGTTTGCCTTTATAGGTTTTATGGATAAGGAATGTCAAAATGTATATACAGATGGCTCAAAAGGATCATTGATAGATTCCTCTACCATTTTCCCCACCTTTCTCCATGGAAGACTGTGTTTCCTGCTTAAGCGAAGTAAGATAACGGACTAAGAATCTGACCACTCGGTTCTCCTCCAAGAAAGGCTTACTGGATTAGAAATATATCTCTATGTCTTCTAAATATTGCTGATCTAGACATGATTGATTCAGAAGTAAAACCTTAATTCATGACCTCTACACCCTAAAGGAGGGAGAGTACCCCAAGTTTATACCTACTGTCATTGCTCCTTCCTACCAAATGCTTGCTACACAGAGCACTATCACATATAGTGAACATTGAATAAAACCATTTAAACAAGCAAAACAACGAAAAGAAATGGGAGAAGTTATACACATTAGAATATACCATAAAATATATAGGGTGAATGAGATGTCCCATATATACAGTTCACTCAAAATACACAGAGCAAATGAGCAATATATCTCATCCCAAGTAAGGGAGAGACTGATCTCTTCAAAAGGGAAATTTCCTCAAATTTCTAGACAGATGAACTGGAAATCAAGGACATATTCAGTGGTCAGACTTTCTTACATGATTGCAAGTCTTCTTTCTCTTCCTTGGATTCAATCCCAGAGAGTTTAGAACTATGTCTCTTTTTCAAAGAAGGATGAAGAATGTATCTCCTCTCAAAAGCTCTCATGCCAACTTGACCTCTACATAGGCACCAAGTGTCAAGTCAGCATTCTCTACATTAATTGTCTTATGAAAAATGCTTTATTTCTGGCTGGAAATCCTAGATACAAGTACTTATATTTTGTAATTTCACCAAGTAGGCTGGCAGTAAGTCAATTGACTAGGAGGTATCTCGACCAAATATCCACCATCTCATTACATTGCTTTAAAAAAAAGGTATGTTCACTGTCAGGCAGCAAGCAGTCATTCTTTCATTACATAAGAGAGATCCTGCTTATTGATGGTGGAATTCATAGCCTCCTTCCACTTTCACTTCCATTTGAATCAGACAGAAATAAAATAAAGGTCAATTATGCATGCATTGGATTAACAAAGATGACGGAAAGAGGAAAATTACAAAAGTTGGAGGTTCTGTTAGAAAATAAACACATTGGTGCATTGTTGAGGGACCTGTGAACATGCCCAATCATTTTTGGAAAATAATTTGGACTCACCCACACAAGTTACTAAAGAGTATGTGCCCTTTGATCCTGCTATACTATTGTTTGGCCCATGACCCCAAAGAAATCAAATAAAGGGAAAAAAGATTCTATATTTATAATCACTTTTCTTACAATAAGAGCATAAAAATGAAGTGGATACCAATAACTTAAGAAATCGTAGTATATGAATGTGACAAAATACTATTGTGCTATCAGAAATAAGGAAAGATATAATTTCAAAGAGACATGGAAAAAACTTGATTGAAATAAATGTCGAGTAACATGAACAGAACTAGAAAAATAATTTTATACCACATCAACATTGTAAAAATCAACAATTTGATGAAGACTTTTATAAACTGATGAAGAATGAAATGGACAGAAACAGGAGAACAACTGGTAAAATAAAGACAAAACTATAAAGACAATTTTGAAAACTACAGGAACTCTGATTAATACAATGGCCATCCATAATTCTAGAAAATCAATGATGAACCTTTTGACAAAATGGTGATGGACTCAGCATGCAGAAATGTGTGTGTTCATATGCATTTTAATATGATTTGTTTTACTTGAATATGGAAATTTATTATGAGTCATTGTTTTTCTTTCTTTTATTTCCCAATGGAGGAGAACGAGAAGAGAAAACAAATTTCTGTTAATTAAAAAGAAAACTTGAGAAGAAGGAAAAAGGGAAGAAAGAAGTAAGAAAGGGAGGGAGGAGGGAGGAAAAGAAGATAAATCCTATTCTAGGCTTATGTTGTAGACTCTGCTGTTTTTCAAGAAGGAAATTGAAACAAACAAAACTTCTTCAAGATTCAAGGCCAGAAGCAAGGTAACAACCATTTATTAAGTGTTTACTATGTGACAGCCACTGTGCTTATCCTCAGCACACAAAATCCCTGAGAGATAATAGAATTTAATGCCAGGGGAAAAAAATGTATTAAATTATAAATGGAGTTCAATGAAAAGCACTAGAATGTAAGGCACCTTTAACATTGTGGTACTAAGCCTTCCAGATGCTTCCTGAGTCAAGAAGTCTCCAAATCCAAGTTCTGTGTTAGCTCAGCACCTTGCCTTTTGGTATAAAGAAGGCATTTAGCAAGAGATTACTAAGTAAGTGAACCTCCTATTATATAAGAAACAGCATGATATAATGAGTGGAGTATTAGACTTGGAATCAGGAAAATATGGGTTCAGATTCTGCTTCTGAATCTTAATGAACTTTGTTTCCCTAGAATTGTCATGCCTTCTCAGCCTCAATTTTCTCATCTGTAAAATGGATTTAATAACAACTTCATTAGTTTGTTGAAGCTGTTACCAAATCAAGTAAGGTAACTCTAAAAGTTATCCACTAAATTCTAGGAGGGATGATAGTATGCATCATTGGTGCAATCACATTACTACCAGATATGCAATAAGGATCCTTAGCAGTTAGAGACCTTCAAGAAATTTAAAATCCAGTGCAGTAGGTAAACTATCTAATCAGTTACACAAAAAGGTCACTTTTAAAAAAATACAGTATGGTAAGTGCAGAAAAAGACTTGGGGTCAGGGGGTTGGAATTATTTTTTTGATGTTATGACAGCTCCAAGGATGGAATTGGCTTCATTGTTCAATGCCTTGAAGGATGGCTGAGATTTCAAGAAACAGACAAGGAACTGAGGGCAACTAGGTGGCTCAGTAGATAGAGTGCCAGGCCTGAAGTCAGGAAGACTCATCTTTCTGAGTTCAAATTTGTCCTCAGACACTTACTAGCAGTGTAACCCTGGACAAGTCACTTAATCCTGTTTGCCTCAGTTTCCTCATCTGTAAAATGAACTGGAGAAGGAAATGGCAAACCCTTCCAGGACCTTTGCCAAGAAAACCCCAAATGGGATCATGAAGAGATGGACACAGCTGAAACGACTGAACAGCAAGAAGAGGGCATTGCAGGAGTAATGAAGGATATGATCAAAGTCACTGAAGATGGAAATAATTGAACACGTTCTAGTTAATGAAAGTAGACCAGTTTGTCTAGAGAGCCAATGACATGAGAAGCATGTGCTAATTTCACCCCCCTCCCACTACTTGGGAAGTAGTTAAGGAGAGACTATGCTTGCAAGGTATATTACAATTGAAATACTTTTGTATGTGATTTCAACTAACTGGCCACTGAGGTCCCTGCCAATTCCAAAATTCTATTACTCTAGATTAGAATGAATTTAAACTGCAGAAGTGAGACAGAAGTAGGTCATGAAGCATCTTAATGCCAGGAATAGAATTTGAACTTTAATAGTGGAAAATGAGGAGTCATTGAAGATTTTTGACCAGTGGGATAGTGCAAAATAAAAATAACTACTCAGGGATGCAAAGGATGGACTGAAGAAGGGAAAGACTCGGGGAGAGGAGATGGGATGGGAAATTACTGTCTAGATCAGAAGAAATGTGGGGGCAGGAAAGGAGCAAGGAATAAAGTTCTTACTATGTTGCAGGCACTTATAACACCAATATATAACACCTGAGGACTGCTGCTGTGAATAATTTCAAGGGTCTAATCGCATAGTATGATGAGCATCCTTAATCAATACCAAATATCCAAAAAAAGTCCTTTTTCAAAATACCATATTATGCATCCCTAGGTCACAGTTAGAATAATCTCCTTAATCAATACCAAATGTCCAAGTAAAGTCCTCTTCCATCTTAACTCAAGGATGACTTCTAAATCCCATGGTTCTTCTTCTGTGGGCTGACTGGTTCTCCTCTGGACTCACATGTAGGCATCTCTCTGCTTCTGTTCCATGTCTCAGCTCAAGGGGACTGCTCCACTTCTATCTCTTGCCTCTGGGGAAAAAAAACTCAACAGGACAATAACAGTGCTAACACAAACCACCAGCACTGTCACCTCAATTTGCCTCCAAAGTCCAAAGGCTCTGTGTTAACATCTCAGTTCACTTTAACAGTTCTCAAAAGGAGTTTAGCCTCGTAGGCATGTTTTTGTCCTACAGCTCTACGCATTTTCAAAGTTCGACTCCTTCGCAAGTCTCTGCTACCAGAGGTAGGTCTCCTCTGGGCTCAGAGGTGTCCTCCCAGCTCTCTTTTTCTCTATGTTGGCTCACCCCTTCATTTCCTAGCTCTCTTTACATCTTCTTTCTCAACACCAGCTCTCTCTATACGGTTCAACTCATCATCTGATTGGCTTGAGCCCACATGTACGTATCTTGTTGGCTAGAACCCACATGCACATACCTGATTAGTTAAAAACTCAATCCAGAAAAACAGCAAAGATCATACTTTGCTTGTTGTTCAACACTGTACTACATACTTTACAAATACCATCTCATTTGATCATTGCTGCAATAGTCCAGGTAAAACACCATGAAAGTCCAACTTAGGTTTATAGTCATGAAAATGACAAGGGGATAGATGTAAACATGTCTGGAAAGAGATCTAACTAGACTTAGCAACTGATAGGACATTTGGGTATTGAGAGAGTAGAGTCAAAAAATAGATGACAGTTTAGAAATTTGAAATTGAAAGGGAGAAGCCAGGAAAATAGATAGGTCTATGGGAAAAAGAGTTTGAAACATGTTGAGTTGGAGGTATCTGCACAATATCTGGATGTTCTGTAGGGAGGTCCAGAGTTTGGAAGAGAAGACTGGACTCTAAAATATTATCTACAAACAATCTGAAATTGTCTTTGAACCCCTGTGGTAGGATAAAAGAAATCAAAGAAAGCAAAATCTCATGAAATGGGTCTGCTTCAGTTTCCAGTTCACAAAAAGGGTGAGGAAAAGATCATTAAATCTGACAGTTGGGTGAACTTTGAAAAAGCAGGTAGGTAAATTGCTGGGACTCAGAGATAGATTGTAGGGGACTGAGAGATGAATAGATTGTGAGAATATGAATTACCAATTTCAAAATGAATTTGAAAGAAAGAGGAAAGATAGAGAGTAATAACCATTAGGATATGCATTCTTAAACATAGTCACGTCAGCTTTTTAAAAATAAGTGTTGGGTTTTAATTCTCAAACTTTCAGTAGGAAATTGATAAAAAGGATTTTTCCCCTCCAATGGGACTTGTTCTCTATAAGCAACAAAGCAGAATAATGTAGCAATTAATAAAACATGGAACAATTTTGAATTTGCCTAGAATCAATATAACCAGTCACCCTCATAATAGATACCTCGGGACCTTTCACCATAGGTGCTATGTAGCTCATTCTCTGAACTCACAGTGAGTACAGTAGTCACCAGAATAACATTATTCCTCCTTTGCTGCATTTCTCCTACCAATGAACTGATGAAAGCATAGCCTTGTTCTTTCTTTGGTTCTGGGCATATAGCATCAGTCCTCTGCAAAATATAGCCCTGGAAAAAAGCATGGTGTTCTAGAGTTAAAGAGAAGCAGGGAATCTTTTTACTAGTAAGATTGTATCTATCTTTTTCCCAGGTTTCTTCTTCAAGCAGCATGGCTTAGTCCATAGACTGATGGACTTGGATTGCAGAAGACCTGGGTTCAGATCACCTTTGAATGGCATGGTCATGAACAAATCACTTTGCTCTTAGATTCTCAGAAATGGTCTAAGACAATAAATTGCAAGCAAATTACAATCTGCATTGATTGGGGGGATCCTATCTTATTCCAAAGGGAGGATAGGCTCTATTATACTGAAGAATATTGCCCCAAAATGATATCATAGAATAACAAAGGTTTGGGTTCAGGTGAATGCTCAATAATATGTCTGAATTATCAAATTGAAGATTTTTTTACTATATCTACAGAACTTGTTGGGGACATGAAATAGCATTTTAATGTTCGTCCTCTAGCTTTTGTTTATATCACTTTCTGGTTGTTTTCTATCCTGGGCATGTACATGAATCAAAAGCACATATAAGCAATCCATTTAATCCCTTAATTATTACAACACATGCACACACTGTGGAGGGAGAAAAACAAAAAAAAGAATATAAGATGAAGGCAATACGGACATCTTATTGGACAAAGCTATCAATAGCAACGAGCCATCACTACACAATGGATGGCAGACCAGATCCAGTCTGAGTTCGCCTCTGGTCTCTAACACGTACTGGCCATGTGACCCTGGGGAAGTACCTTATCTTCTATTTATCTTGGTTTCCTCATCTGCAAATTAGAAATAATAATAATACCTACCTCCCAGGGTTGCTATAAGGATCAAATGAGATAATATTCATTAAGCCATAACTGATCCAAGAAATTTGGAAACATGGAACATTGGTCCCAATGGACCAGGCAAACCAAATGTTCAAGAATTGTTGGGCATTTTTACAACCCAAAGCAAATATCACTGGAAGAATTACATCTATAGGTTGTTTTCCTCCTTGGAGAAACAGTTGCTCATATGTGGGCACTGGATATGGGGAAACAGAGGGAGTGGGTAGGCCATGCCCACCCATATCCTAGAGGCAAAACTTGAATAATTATTTTGAATGCAATCTCAGAGATCAAGCTAGCAAGCCAGGCTTCTTTACATATATGCACAGTCATGAGCTCACTACTTAGATGAACCATAAAATGCCAGCAGTCCTCTAGTGCCTGCCCAGGACATATTCAACTTGAGTTAAAGTTTCAAAATAAAGATAACTACAATATGATATTTCCTAAATTTCTCAAAATTGACTTGTTCCCCCATTCCCATTAATATTATGATCTCCTTCAAATTTCACGATGCAAAAAATGCACACTTGCATTTTAAGTAAGAGTATCTTTATTAAATGGTATCAAAAAAAAGTAAATATATTTACAATTCCTAATTAGATATTCTACTTGCTGTACACCACAAGTCTGAAATTTCAACATTGGATTTGCCAAGGGAACAGCTAGAAGCCAGGGATCATTTGTAGAACACGTCTAGCACACCTCAATATTAGATTAATAAAGAGAGGAAAGGGGCATTCTTATGGTACACTGAGTGGCAACTCCACCTAATTTCTTGTAGAGAGAGTAGTTGCTTCCTAACCAATTGCTATGTAAATAACCTCTTCTCCTTATGGCACTACGATGTCTCTGTGCCATCATCAACGTTCCTTTATGGTCCCATTGTACCCGTGCAGTAATCTCTCTGACCAAGGTGTCCCTCAAGCTGCTTTTCAGGTGTCATCATCTGTGCCTGTCCTAGTAACTGCCACCAAATAGAGCCCGCGTAGATGTGGGAGAAGGAGGAGGCATCCTCTAAACAAAAGGTATAGTGAATTTATTGTTCAGACTTCCCCCACTTCAATCATATCTTGCATGGTTTCCTTAAAGTGGTCAGCTACCTTTGTTTCTAACAGTTGCCTCTACATCACTGCAATTATTTTTTGACAACTGTTTTCACTTATCACCCAACACTGCACAAGTCATAGATACTTTTTAGTTCTTTTCAGATACAAGGAACTTCTAAGAAAAGGACAAGTTTGGCCATGCAGGTAGTACACCATCTTCTACCCATTTCACTCTTTAAAAATCCTACCTCAATCACCAAACCTAAAGCAATGGCATTGCTTTCTTCACTCCGAAGCAAGGAGCTTCCTCCTGTGGTTGTGACGTTCATGATGATGTCAAGCAACTGAGAGGGAGGTCTGATAGTGAAGTCATTCATTAACCTAGGTTTGAGGAGAAGGCAAAGGACTTCCTTGTAAGAGTGGGAGATACACTCCAAAAGATACACAACAAACAGGGAAAAGGCAGAGAGAAGCCTTAGCCTGTGTCAAGAGACTGGAGAGCAAAAGAAGAAAAGTCAAGAAAGGAAGGAAAAGACGTTAGCCTTTGGTGTGCAATAAATAATAATAACAAAAACATTTAAATAGGGTTTTAAGGATTCCAAAAGCACTTTACAAATATTATTCCATTTTATTCCCACAACTCTGAAAAATTGTGATTATTTTTATCCCTATTTTACAGATGAAGAAACTGAGACATATTGCATTTAAATGGCTTGGCCAAGGACGCAGAGCTAGTAAGTGTGTGAGGCCAGATTCCAATTCAGGTTTTCCTGATTTGGGGCACAGTATTTGAACCCTTTACCACCTAGCTTCCTCTAGGTAACAAGTTTAAGGATCTTCTCAAAGTGCTGGGTTTTTAACTTGAGAATAGATTTCAGGGGTTCTATAAACTTACAAAGTTCATCTTTAATTTCATTACCCTTTTGTTTCCTTTGAAGTTCTATGTATTTTATTTTATGCATTTTTAAAAAGATCATTCTGAGTTGTGGTATATGAATGCGCTATAAGAAATGATGAGCAGGCAGATTTCGGAAAAACCTGGAAAGACTTACATGAACTGATGCAGAACCAGGAAATCACTGACACAGTAAGAGTAACATTGTATGATGATCACCTCTGAATGACTTTTTTCTTCTCAGCAATACAATGATCTAAGACAATTTAAAAACCTCACGATGGAAAATACTATCCACCTCCAGAGCAAGAACTGATGAAGTCTGAATGCAGATCAAAGCATACTATTTTCACTTTCTTCATTTTTTCAGGGATTTTTTTCTTTTGTTCTACTTCTTTCACAACATGACTAATATGGAAATATGTTTTACATGATTGCACATATATAACCTATGTCAAATTGCTCACCATGTTAGGGAGGGAGAAGATGAGGGGAGGAGGGAGAAAATTTGGAACCCAAAATTTTTTAAAAGAATGTTAAAAATTGTCTTCACATTATTTGGAAAAAATAAAACACTACTTAAAAAAGAAAAAAACATTATTCAGAGAAGGAGTCCATCAGCTTTACTAATCTTTCAAAGAGGTCCATGAAACAAAGAAAGGGTAAGAACCCCTAGCATGGAACTTTTAAAAAATAAGCAGAAAGTTGTGCTTAAAAAGAATGATGATGTGAACCTATAGGTTCTATCATGAGAGAATTCTCCAGTACTTTTCAGAGACAGGAGAAAATTAACTGAGATTGTGACTTCCTGTTGAAAAGTGTGAAAGTAGCCATATGTCTACCTGACAAAAACAATAGAGAGGACTTCTGTTGTTTCAAGAAATACGTCTGAGATGGGATAGAGAGACTTGTCAAATCTAAAAATCACAACTTGCTCATGGGATTCACGTAGGAACAAAGAATATTGTCATCACAAGCAGCTTAGAAAACATCAATAGGGATTATGAATTCAGGGACATGTTTCCTTTAGGCAAGAAACTGATGATTGTCCAAGCACAGGTGGTGTTTTTCTCACTACTGCCAATTAAAGACTAGAACTGAGGAAGACAAAAATGGGCTTAGGAAATCAACAATCAGTCAGAAGATTGTGTTTGAGAATGCAGTTTGTGTTTCTATACTGTGGTTTAAAGTATTAGAAAGATGATTTCTTAGAGACTGAAGAGAAATAAAAATATATTTCCTTGTCATTCAAATCTGATCAAAGAGGCTTTATACAGTACATTGTAGTGCACAGAGAGCTAGATTTGTAGTCAAGAGGAGTTCACTTGCCAGTTCTGGCAATAGTATTGTACAGTACTACTGTACAGTAGAAGTGGAGCTGTATGACTTTAGGCAAGTCATTTAACTTCTCTATTCCTCAGTTCCCATCTGCAAAGTAGAGATAATAATACCTGTAATACCTGCCTCAGAGGGTTGTTGTGTAAAAAAGTAATTTATAAATAATGAAGTGACATATAAATGTGAATTATTAATATAAACTGAAAATGAAAGGAGAAAGAGAAAACAACCCTTGTGTGTATATGAATATATGCTTATATAACTTATGCAGAGGTAGGTATAAGAGAAAATAGTGGAAGGGATCAAGAATTTTCAGGGGATAATATCCAAAAAGAAAGCCAATGTGGAAAACTCCTGACCATAGTTGTTTGTCTATACACAAATACATTATGAATGGGTAATAACTAATGTGACCTGGGGCAACTGGGTAGTGCAGTGGATACAGCACCAACTCTAGAATCAGGGGGACTTGAGTTCAAATCTAGCTTCAGACACTTACTAGATGTATGAGCCTGGGCAAGTCATTTAAACCCAATAGCTTATCCCCCCAAACTATAAAATCTTAATACAAAAAAGTCAATTTCAGAACTTATTGCACTGATTCTTAAGTGGATGGGACTGTGAATAAGGAAACATATACCTTGTTTAAAGCAATAGAACTGAGGAAGGTATCGACTGTTCTGTTGTTTCAGTCATGGGCAACTCTTTGTGACCCCATTTGGGGTTTTCTTGGCAAAGATCACTGGAGTGGTTTGCCATTTCCTTCTCTAGTTCATTTTATAGATTTATATGCTAGGATGTATTTTGTAAGAAAATATAGAATTAGAAGATGGAAGCAAGTTGTAGAACATTTGGCTGAAGATCGATGGAAGAAACAAGCAATATTCTTAGGAGATTATGTACTATAGATCACCATAAAAGATACAATACATGAAGAAATTCATAAAACATCATAACCCTGACATAGACACATGTTACATTAGTGATAGGCAACTTCACTGATGTGGACCGCTGCGGAAGCCCTCCCTCTGACAAAAGAAAGTTCCTGATAAATTTTTTATTTGCCTTGTCAATAATTTTAATCTTCAAAAGCCAGAGGAAAAAATGAGAACTACTTTCCTGGACATTATTCCTACCAAAAAATAAGCTGCCGTGTGAGAAAAGAAAAATAGTAGGACTCTTGGAAGGTAGTGAGTTGCATTTTGGAATTCTTTGCAGAGCAAAAGAAAAAAGTTGGTCATGGACCAGTCTTGCATGGTCTCTGTATTTGGAGAAAACATATTTTTAAATGTTCATAGAAAAGATAAGTTGGATACCATGACTCAAAATTTTTACAGGAAAAGTTAGCTCAAAATGGATGGAGGGCTTTTGAGGATGATATTTGTCTTTTGAAAAAATTTAATTAAAAATATAATTTAAAAAACTAAACAAGAAGTTTTAAAATTTATGATGTATTTTCATTATTTACAGTTTGTTTTATGCACAAAAGGTGCTACAGGATATAGGAATGTATAAAGAACTGGACTCAAAAACAGACCTGACTGTAACCTCCTATTCTGACACATACCAGCCTTGTAACCCTGACCAGTTCATTTAACCTCTCACTGTTCCAGCAGCTTCTAAGATTGTAACATGCAAAGAAGGTACTGACTTGCCTTGGTAGAAGGAGTTTCTTCACCAGGGATTTATTTCCCTATGCCAGTGAAATCATAGGTCAAAATTATCATCATCATCACCATTTTTATTTGCTGTTGTATGCATATTAACCCAAGCAGTATTCAAGTAGATCTATGATCTCATCAATTCAAAATCTTTCCAGTGATGAAGATTCCTGCCCATAAGTACTGCCCATTCTATGCAGCTCTTGCCTGTGTCCTCTCACCAAGTCACCATGAGGGGAAAAACCAACATGGAAGGCCTTTTTCACTTTCTCCTGACATGGGTATATCAATGGAAGACTCCTTATTGACCTATCATCCCCTATTCCCTATTCTCACCATACTATTAAAATCATACAATGTATTCCCCTTTTCTGTTTTGAGTTTCTACTTTCTTCACTCTGAATTACTTCATTTACGTCATCCTTATTTCTTTATATGTTTCATTTTTCTCTGATTTTATCTTTGCCAACTACATTGCTGTAAGATAACTCATGTTATTTTTTGATTATTTGTTGAGTATTTTTCCAGTTATTCTAGGGTTCAATCATTTTTCTGATGATTATTGATAATTGGTGTTTCTTATTTCAAGTACTGTCTATTCATATCTTTCTTAATCACTTCTCTTCTAGGGAATGGGAATTCTTATTCTTATAATTGATATCACATCTCATAGGTTTCACACATCATACTCTCATCAAAAATTTGTAGTGAAAATTTGGCTCCCAACCTGTTTCTTTTTTTCTGGATTCATCAACGTTTTATGTAAAGTTCTTTGTTCTCATATAATCATATACGTCCATTTTGTCTAATCTTTACCACATTCTGTTAAATTATCTCTTGTCAGAAAGTAATACAGAAGTGGTTCTCAAATTCTTTTGCTTGAAGTACAATATCCTTTGCCATGAGGAATCATGGCACTAGACATTTAAGCTGCCAAAACTATATGAAAAAATCAAGCGAAAGTAACACACAGGAGCAGCTAGGTGGCACAGTGGATAGAGTGCTGGGCCCAGAGTCAGGAAGATTCTTCTTCCTGAGCTTAAATCTGGCCTCAGACACTGACCAGTTGTGTGATTCTGGACAAGTCTCTTATCCCTGTTTGCCTTAGTTTCTTCTAATGCTAAAGGAGTTGGAGAAGAAAATGGTAAACCACTGTGTTATCTTTACCATGAAAACCCCAGTTGGGGTCACAAAGAGTTGAGCATGACTGAAATGGCTGAACAGCAACAAAATATATGCAGCTTTGCATCAATAAAATCAATCTTTCTCACTGCATTCTTAGCAAATTCCAAATCTGACATGCTTTAAGATTAGTGGATATGTCATAGGCAAGTTTTGTGTATCTGTGAATTATGTTTACCATACTATGTCTTCAGCATAATTAAAATTTATATTGTTAATTTTCTTTTATCTTCAATAACAATCACAAAAATTTCATAGCAAAACTAGCAACATGCTAGGATGCAATGGCACATCCTTGAAGAACCGCTGAAGTATATATAAGCTTCCTTTTGTTGCTACTAATCATCATTTTCCAACACTAAAATACATGCAGAAAAAAATAAAATGGAATCTATGTTTTATCCTATTCACTCTAGAAATTTTGCAAAACATCTATTCATTCATCCTCTTTTTTCTCTTGTTCTTTGTCTATTGATACCCAACATCAGTTCGATCTTTTCTTCCTTTTGTTTTCCACCTAAAACATTCTGTGGGCATTTTAGTATTGATCGAAACAACAGTGATGTTATGTTGTTAGCCATAATATGATAATTACATTAAAATAGTGACTAATTCATCAAAAATGCTTTAATTAATCATGCATCTCTATCTCTACACATTATGGTTTTTACAAATTATAAGTTGTGTCTTCCCATTTCTCTTATCCCTAACTGGAGACCAATCTTTTAGAGGCAGAGAAAGTTTGAGGTGCCCTGTGATGTAGCAGCTGCACCTTTGGGTCATACCAGATGCTTGCTCAGGTCCCCCTTCCAAAAAACATTACTAGCTAAGGCTCTGCCTTCCAAAGAATCCCTGGACTAATCTGTTAAATTAAATCTGTTAGATTAAATCTGTTAGAAAGATTTTGCTCACATCAAATCTAAATTTCAGCTTCTTCAGTTTCAATCCATTGCCTCTAACCTGCTCTATGGGATCAAGTGAACAAATCAGATCCCTCTTTCATAAGAGTCTTTCCTTTACTGCAATGAAGTTATGAGGTTATCCCGAAATCTTCTCTTCCTCAGGCTCAACATTCCTTCACCTGATTCCCATGTGGAATGAGCTTAATGTCCTGGTGACCCTTGTCTGGGTGCTCTCTGAATAGATTATCAATGTCTTCCACAAGATGTGATGCCCAGAACTGAAAACAATACTCAAGATTGACTAGGCATTGTCGTTATTTTTAATCTTTATATGTCAAGAGCCTGTCATAGGGCTCTGAACATGCTGGGTAATAATACCGATTTAATTGAATTGATTCTCCTTTCAGACATGATAAAAGTTGGAGATGGAGAAAGCTTGGAGAGTTTCCATTACCCTGAATTTTCTAGTGTCAGTCATGGTCCCAGGGAAGGCCTAATTGAGTTATCCTTGTACCCTTCCTTTGGCAATACATCTCATCCCCTTGCAAGACTCCACCTAAGCCACAATTTCTTCCTATTTGGGCCTTCTCCAAATACCAAAGCAAAAGGCCTGTTATTTTCAGAATTGCCAGTTTGACCTGATTCTCCTGTGAAGTCTTTTAGTACCAGAAATAAACCCTAACATCTTCTGAGCACACACATCCCCTTTTCCATTCATCATCCTCATCCCTCACACTTTAAGTCAATTTGGCAATTCACAAGAAAAAATGGGGGTTTATAAACTAAATAAAATTAATATGGAATGAGAATCTCAGGGTAATGAAGGAAAGTAAAGTTGTCAATAGCCTGGGAAAGTCTCAGTAATTTCAGCCAGTATGACTATTCAAAAAGCAATTGCAATTTAGAGGTGTGGGAGGGTGCATTATCAAGGAGAAATAGCAAGGGAGTGGGTAGATTGTCACAGATGAGCAGAAATTCAAATTTCAGCCTAGACAGGCATATTGATTCTAATAAATAAGTATGATTCTTACTAATTACTCATTATAAACACTTTGCCAGGATTATTTTTACTTACGATACTTAATATTTGGCATTTCACCTAGAGAGGGCTCTTTAATGCAGTCTTGTATCTCTTGATCAAGGAAAATAATTCTGTAACAAAGTCTGAAGTCAGGAAAAGATCATATATTTTGCTTAAGCATGATGAAAGTAACATCTTCTCCATGGATAACACAACTCTGTTAGAGCCATTCCATTGAAGCAAATTGAAAGGGGAAAAAGAATCTATTACTGGACTATATGCTTTACTGCCCCAATATTTTCCTTTTGCTTTGAAGCTATAATTGAAAAAACAAACTGTACCCGTCAGAAACCATGTGTTCTGCCATTTGGAAAAGTATTGATTTTTATACTTGGACATCTAATCAAGTTTTAGACACATTTACATCTGAATGATCTTTGAAAGGCTATTTGTCACTATTTTCATTGCTTGCTAGCCTGAAATATTCAATTTCCCGACTTTGCTTCCTCACTCTTCTATGAAGCAATTTTCTCCAGACTTTTGTAATTTAAGCCTATCCTACTACCCATATGATTGGTATTTCATTTGCGGAGTTAAGATGGCTATTGGGACAAGAAAAGGGAGAGGGGGATTATTTTGTTTAAGTTATGTGACTAAGTGGTTAAAGTGCTGGTATTCCTGAAAATGCAATCAAATCCCCTCCTGAAAGCATGGTTGACAGGTTTCAGATGAAAAGCAAAGGAAGGAGTGGTGGTGATGTGAGGGTAGTATTCACCTTCTTCCAAGGCCTACTGAACATTTTTCAGATCCAGGAAATGTGCCAAGTCAGATGTTTGGCCTAAACAGTATTAATTTTTTAAAGGGTAATTTTTTTTCCTCTTTGAAATCATCATAACAACTGATATCCTTAAAGCCCTTTAAATCTCATAAAATGCTTCTCATATATTATCTCATATGAGCCTAAAGCAATCCTGTTAGGCAGATACAGTAGATATTTTAATTCCTGAAAACAAAAAAAATAAATAAACTGAGGACCCAAGAGAGAAAGGAAGGGAGGAAAACAAGAAAGGGAGGAAGAAGGAAGGGAGGGAGAGAGAAGGAAAATATCTCTTTGTAAGATCAAATGTTTAGAGCTATAAAGGATTTGACATCACAGAAACCAATCTTCTCATTGCACAGATGTGGTAACTGAGGCTAAATGGATTAAAAGACCTATGGTCAGGAAGCTAGTAAGCATCTGTGATGAGATTCAAACCAAAGTCTTCCTGTCTCCAAGTCCAGAACACTTTTCATTATGCCTATTATCTTTTAGGAAAGATTTTCATGAGGGAAATCTATTTCACTGACAGTGTAAAAGCTTTAAGGAAAATACTTGGCTCTCTACATGAATAGTTTCCCTACATTAGCCTTAAAAATTCATGTCAACTAAGTCTCTAATTTAGGAAATCACTTTCACCTCCCTGAGACTCCAATTTGCCCATCATTTAAAAAAAAAAAAAGGATTTCCATCAGAGACTATTACAAGAATTTTAATTGTTTAAGACCTCTGAGGACCTTTAAAAAGTCATTTCCAAAGTGCTACAGGAGTGAATTCAGCAAAGCGACTGAATACTCCGAGTCCTTAAAATTCCCCGTTTGACATCATATTAGCAGTTAATTCTATATACAATGAATAAGGAAAGCTTTTGAAAATGTTTTGCAATTAAAGTAAGTTAACTTGATCACCCTATGATTGATATTCGCATGGTTCTTGAAGATTATGGCTACAAACAACAAATTCTAACAGTCCTGACCAAGGGAGAGAGTTTCATTCTTAGGGCTGGTGATAAACCTCATGTCTGGCACCAGGTTAGCTTCGAGTGATTAATTTTGTTTTGATTTGATTTGGGGGGGGGGGACAAAAAAATAAAAGACCATCTACGTAGTCACAGACAAGTTGTGATCTATACTAGTAGAAGAAACACTCACACACACACACACACACACATTCTTGAGTATTAAAACCAGTTGGCATCATCCTTTTCCTTTCTACAAATTCAGCACAATACTGGTTATCTGTATGGAAGTTTAATCTTGCCCTTCCAGAAGACTTAATTTCTCTGTTTCACTCCAAGTCCTAGATATCATCTTTGGTTCATATCACCTCCACTCCTAGTATGTCCAGAATACTGTTAGCAAATCACTTAGACATCTTGGGATAGTGAAAGCAAACAGTTTAATAAAAGTGTGGTAACAGTGCAAATAGCAGAAACTAGCAGGAACTTGCAGCCAATCTCAGTTTCCATGATACCTTACCTTCCTCCTATTTGAGAGAATCAAAAAGAGAATTCAGAAAATTCACTGGTTTGACAAAAAAGTCAATTTCCTGGATGGGAGAAACAGGAGCCAATCACTGACACTTCCAGCATTGTCTAGGTGACCATGACTCAGTGTGAGATGGGTTTAATTCCCAGACCTCACTATTCAGACTACCTTCAGGGACATGGCTACCACACAAGCTGATTTCCCTTCGATGTCCTGATCACTCTTCTGAACAGGGTAGGAACAAAGCACCATCTGCTCTTACAAGAATAGGAGAGGTTGCCACCTTCTGTGGCTCAAGACCAGGAAAGATGATTCACGCACATGAAAAGAACTGATGTTAATCTATCTCTTCTCATCAGCACCATGTCCCTGGCCTTTCTCCTACATCTCTGCAATGAATCCTATAACTTCCTCCTTTGGCACTTCTGCCCAGGCAAACAATCTAGGTCATGTTGGCACTAAGAGCAAGTGGAAACATTCCAGTAAATGGTAGTCCCTGGGGAAACACCAATCTCAGAGACCGTATCCCTAGAATAATAATCAAGCTCCCCACTGTATAGCACTTTGCTGCTGCAAAACATACCTTACACACATTGTCTCACTCAATCAAAATACTCTGCTTATACAAGATTCCTTAGACTCCAAGTTGCTTTTACAAAGTTGCTTCATGCTCTAGCCTCTCTCTAGCATAGCCACTGTGTATTCAGGGACAATGAGAAGTTGTAGCCACTCCAGGAGTCAAAGTTAAAGACCAGTATCCTAAGACTTTCTCATCTTAGGCAGCTAAGTTTAAGAACAATTAAAGAAATCTGGAAAAGCCTCCTATTTACAATGGCCTAAAAGGTGCATTTTGGGGGGGTAAAGAAGTCAAAGAATAGTGCATGTATATTCATATCATTTTTTCTGTTGTCAGTGATGTTAGAGAACGGTTCAAATAACCATTACTTTGACTAATAGCATAGATGGTTGGAAGTCTGCCAACTTATCTAACTACTTTTTATGCTAGTTACTAGAAGGAACACCCATAGGGTTAACTTTTAGCAGAACTAAAGGTCTACAAAAAGGTAGATAGTATTGGCCATGTGCCTGCATCCAAAGATGTCTTTCTATTACAAAGCAGCCTCCCTTTGGTCCCAATTGATAATGATTGTAAAAGGAATTATGCCTCCAAATGATGCCATTCATCATGCAGACAACTTAGCTGGAGGTGCAAGAAAAGGAATACTAGGTGGCATTTATATAGCACCTTAAAGTTGGGAGGAAAATACATACTCACATATACATATGCATGTACATATATACGTATATATTTGAAAAGGCATGTACGCGTATATTTAGAAAGACATTTCTATATATTTAAAAAAGATTATATAGGTATATAGATAAATATCTTTTCAAATCTATCATATATATATGCTATCTCATTGATCTTTACAACAACCCTGTGAGGTAGGTGCTATTATTACAGATTACATTTTTTGCATTTATTTATTTATATATTTATTACACTTTACAGATAAGAAACTCAGATTCAGAAAGGAAAGTGACTTGCCCAAGGTAACAAGATTAGTAGGTGTCTGGGGCAGGATCTGGACTCAGAGCTGTCCTGATTCCATGTCCAGCCCTCTCTCTACACCATGCCATCTAACTACCTCAAGTAGAACATAACTCTGTTCACCTGTTTTTCTACTCTTTAACAATGTGAGCAGGAGTAGTTATCAGCTGTGATGAGATGTAAGAAGTAGTCTACTACAGTTAGACCTTCCTGCTACTCTTAGAGTTGCCAATTGGTAAGTGTTTATCTTTCTTAGCTATCTTTTTTACCATCAGTATATGTGATGAGATTAAAGTGAAGTATTATTTAGCAAATTATCTAAATAATTTCTCAAAGTTGATGGGTATGGGAGTACTTTCCTAATGGGTCTGGTTAGTCTGTATGGTTTCATTTTGATTTTGGTAACTTTACTTTTTAAATTAAGGGTAAGAGAGACTCCAGAGCAACTTTCCCATGTTTTGTGCATTTGACTGTATTTTATGATGCAGATTTCTGATCATTAGAAGAGTTGGGTAACTGACCATTTTTATTCTGAACTAAAATTTCCTTGAATAGCCTCGCTGTATTTTAGGTCTTTGAGATCTATAAAAAGTCTTCTGTCTTTCTGAGTCTCTGTGAACAGGGCATGGTGAGGCAGGGGAGAGAAATCAAGGGATACTTCCTCAAGTTCAGTACCTGAAAGGTGCCCCATTGCTAATAGTCGAAAGTTCCAAACTTTGCAGAACTGACTTGGAGGGGAAATTTGGAGCCCATGCTCCTCTTGAGAAGGAGCATGGGCTCCTCCACTCAAGTAATTCTGATAACAGAGTGATGATTCAATTAAACAAATATTAATTCAGTGACTACTATGTGGAAGGTGTGGTACTAAGTATTAGAATAGGGAGATAACATACTGGACTTGGGACAGAAAGATAGATCAAACTGTCCTTGCCCTCTGAGAGCTTATATTCTCCTGAGAAAGTGCGGTTCTCCACTTTCTATAGAAATATATTTCATTCCTCTACTTTCTATAGAAATATATTACTTTTCTCATTATCAAGTTCTTAAAAACTGATCCAAAGTTCTCCAATTAACTCATATTTAATCCCAAGTCACATAGAGTGTCATCAAAATGAGAGATGTTAAAGACAGTAATTTTGACATGAAGATAGGCAGTACAAAATGGAATTGGAAACATGAAGGGAACATTTCAAGAGGAAAAGCATTTAAAGACTGATTTTGGCTGTGAAGTATTTCATTACTGCTTTTATTTGCAATAAGATGGATCGTCAAGAACTCTGATTACTGATGGACTTCTTTCATATTATAATGGAAAGGGCAATTGACTAGAAAAGAGGAGACCTCAAATTGAGTCTCAGCTCTGCCATTGACTGCTGTGTGAACTGGAACAAGCCTCTCTGGGCCTCAGTGTCTGAATCTGTAAAAGTGAGGCGCAGTTGAACTAAATGAACTCCAAAAGTGTTTCCAGTTGAAATGTTATGATATAGCGGCAAAGAAAAGAGTTGTTGTCTCAAATGAGCTTTAATAGCTCAACTTGGAAAATTTAGAATGCATTCCTTGAAATAATCTGATAGACCTACAAGGCTACGACATAATCTCCATTATATGTATTTAATTGGGAGAAGGAAGATGTACCTGTTAACATTGTAAAAGTTAATGTTACGGGGGTGGGAGAGCAGTAGAAGGGAGGGGTATATGGCTGTGACCGTAAATTAAACTTTGTTCTTCGTGCTGACTCAACTTAGCACACTACAGCTATAAGTGTTTGCCTCTTGTCTAACAGAACATCTGGTTTGTGATGCTAAAAGTGGGACCCCAAGGAAGCAGTGATCTTTCCCAAGGCAACTTGCTTAATAGTAGGCTTGCAGATTTGAACTAAAAGACATTTTGATGAAACCAGCAGGACTGAATAATTGTTTCCACAAATAGTCCTGATATATTTTCCCTCTCTCTTGGAATTTGCAGGCTATGTATGATACACAGCTTTTATCTTTCTCTGTGACTCCTGGACCTCAAGTTATTCCCTAGGTTAATCACTTTCACAGAGCAACCACATGCCAATGATGCTAGGTTGGCAAGACAGCCAATTTGTTTGAATACTAAGAACTTATGATCAAATGCATCCAACTTGAACAACCACCATATGGCCATGCAGAGTTCAAAAGAGAGATTATGTGAAGTGCTGAGATTCATGATGGACTGTGTTGGTCTGGAGGACAAAATGGTCAAATTTCATTGAAGATATGTACCTACATGCAACAGTTGTCAAGTGACATGGCATAAAGCTGAGGCATACAGTCAGGTGATGCATAGGAAGACAACGTTTCCTGCAAATGAGTCTTCTGCTCTTAAAGAGGATGGTGACATCAGGGAGGTGATGCCATGACTTGCTAGGGAAATGGATTTAAGTGAGGGAGAGCTCTGCAAAGTCACCAGCCTCGCTTTCTCCTCCAGTCATCTGGGTCCAGTGGTGAGATATAGATCAGGACAGCTGGAGATGTCCTTGGATGTAATGGGAGACTTTGACCTTTTTAAGCTAAGCTCTTTATCAGATCTGTTTGTCTGAGGCAACATTCATTCAGAGATTAAGCCTAGGTAAGAAATGAGACAGAGAATGGCCTCTTTTGCCTAGCAAAAAAACAAAAAACAATCTGAGAAGGGAAGACCTTTAAGGTTTCTAGCCAGATAGAAAACAGTTCCTATTTTTATCCATTCTGAGTCAATCAAGGCCCAAATAATGACCAAGTGGGGCTTAGCCTGGGATCTATTATTGACCCACTAATGGTAGCCAGAGTGATTTGAGTTTAAGGTATGGTTCTTAAGAAAGAAAGAAATCTAGTCCATAAACCCCAAGATATCTTGCAAGATTTCAAGCATCGAAATTTATATTATTTTGGGCAGAACACCAACATATAAGCTTGTGCTACCCTATGTGGTAAGAGGGGAGGGAAAGGAAGGAAGGAAGGAAGGAAGGAAGGAAGGAAGGAAGGAAGGAAGGAAGGAAGGAAGGAAGGAAGGAAGGAAGGAAGGAAGGAAGGAAGGGAGGGAGGAAGGGAGGAAGGAAGGAAGGAAAGGAGGGAGGAAGGAAGGAAGGAAAGGAGGGAGGAAGGAAGGAAGGAAAGGAGGGAGGAAGGAAGGAAGGAAAGGAGGGAGGAAGGAAGGAAGAAAGAGCTTTTTGCATTTTTGGCCAACTGGCCAGTTCTGGTTGGGTCCACAGTGGGGCAGGGAGATGCTGTCATGACATGCATCTGTGATATGACAAAGAAATATCAAAACAGTTGCTTTAGACAATGACCAATGGTATTAAAGAAATCACTGTCTCTTAAGTGAGAAGACCTCGGTTCAAATTCCCCCTTTGACTCAACCAGTGGTGAATTATTTAACACTGTTAGGCCTTGATTTCCTAAATGATAAAATGAGGAAGCTGGACTAGATGGCCCCTAACATAAACTCTTATGTTCCTATGCTAGTAGAAGAAATTGCAGGCAAACCTGCATAGTATTTCAGATTCAGATGATTTAGTCTAATCCATCTCTGAACAAGAATTTCCTCAACATCATACCCAAACAAAAAGTCAGACAGCCTTTACTCAAAGACTTCTAGGGAAGAAGAAGCCACTACCACCCAAAGGGGCTTATTGATTTTGGGATGGTTCAAATTTCTAGAGTTTTTCCAGATATCAAGCTTAAATTTTCAGGTACCACTTATTTCTCCTAATTCTAGGCTCTAAGTACAAACATAACAAGTGTAACCCCTCTTCCATATAACAACTCTGAGGTCACTTGAAGGCAGTTGCCATACACAAAATTCAATTTTCTTAGGACATACTATAATTACATAATTGCTCTTCATCCAATATCTTATGGAAATTATTTAAATAATACATTAAAGTTAGCCATGTATCTGGTCAAACTTTTCCCATCAAAAAGTGAAAAAGAAATTATATGCTTTCTCTTTAGTTAGAAACAAATGGTTCCTTGTTCTTCCTTAAATTAGCAAGAGAATACAGTGGATATGGGTTCAGAGCCTCTACATTCAGAAATAAAATGTTTAAAGGACACGTCATTTAGATTCCATTACCAGGCTGTTCATATATTTTTTAGAAAATAGACTGTGGAATGTATCTGGCATTTGTACAGTTTTGCAGTGTTGGCAATGGGGCAGAGTTGTTAGTCATTGGGAAGTAAGAGTTACAGTAGACCTTGCTGGAATGAAATTAGTATTTCTATAACAGAGCAACTCTTGGGGCAAGCAGCAACTTCAATCACAAAGCCAACACCAGCTTGATTTTGCTTTTAGATTCTCTTTCCTGGCTTAACCCCTAGAAGAAGGCTGACATTTGCCAGCGTAACCAGATTCAATGTGTCAAGCGTGTCTATGTATACAGAATGTTGATGAGAGACACCACATGTGTTTATGGTA
The DNA here is from genome assembly GCA_023548195.1 of Bettongia penicillata ogilbyi. Taxonomy (NCBI): domain Eukaryota; kingdom Metazoa; phylum Chordata; class Mammalia; order Diprotodontia; family Potoroidae; genus Bettongia; species Bettongia penicillata. The sequence continues at coordinate 8,981,812 of JAJHZJ010000514.1, read as the reverse complement.
GTCATTTCTCAGAGGATCCAAGCCATAGTCATTCTGTGCTACACTGAAGAATTCTTCCAGAGTTAGAAATAGAGGAAAATACACCCTTACTGTTTTGAGTGATTTTTCAGTGGCTGTTTTACAGCCATTGTTGTTCGGTATTATGACATCTCTTCTCCCATATGCTGTGGGGCATATGTTTATTCTCAAAATGAATTTTTTAAAATATTTTTATGAAATCCACCATATGCCTTCAACCCACCCAAGAGAGATCTTGGGCTGTTGTCAAACCACAGTTGGATTTCACTCGAAGTTATGAAATTTAACACGACTGACCCAAACAAGTTCCAACAGAGTAACCAGTACAATCTCTCTTATGTCATGGCAAGACTGGTCTAAATTAATAGCCCTTCATTGTCCATAAACAGGAGAGTAAGAATAATGATACTCAGATTCTCCATTATTTAAAGGATACTGAGGCTATATTATATTCCAATATTTTAAGCTACTGACTAAACTTCATTTTATAAATATGGAATAAATTACTTAATCATCTCCAGATAGATTACTCTAGACCACTAAGACCAGAGAAAGAAATGTATATAAGGAAGGTAAAGAGAGAGAGAGACAGAGACAGAGAGAGACAGAAAGAGATAGAGAGAGAGAAGCAAAGACAGAGAAAGGGACAAATGTTCAGGCAGGCATACATGCAGAGCCCCACAGTTTATTACAGTTGCTTTGGGTCTTAAGAGGCAGACTAATTAGTAATGTTAAAGAAATACTTTTATTACAAATGCATTTTGTAATATAAAGGCTTATAACACCTGGGGACATGAGGACATGGCAATGGAGGTTAAGTCAGGAAAAAGTAAACACTGAAGTTCTAGTCACCAGAAAATGGGTGACTGGACCTCAGGTGGGATGAACTTTGGGCCCCAGCAGGAGGAAGAAAGGGGTCAATCATCCATGGGAAGATGCCTTCTGGACTCAGTACAAATAATGTCAACAAATAATAGAAGCTTTTCCAGGACAAACATGAGTTAAATAAGAGTGCCCCCTCTCCCCACTATTATCTGATATTATCTGAATGCTAGCTATAGAAATACGGAAAGAGAGCGAGATTCTTCCCTTCACTGGAGGCTTATGCTTCTCTGTCTATACATATTCCTCTTGATAATCTCCTCAATTCCCATAGTCAATGACTATGTCAGTGACTCTCAGAGCTATATGTCCAGCTCCAGTCACTCCCCAGGCTTCAATTTCACATCACCAATTTCATAATAGGTATTTCAAACTAGATGCTGGAGACACAACTCAAACTCAACATATCTAAAAGAGAACTCATTGTCTTTCCAAAAAATCCCAACCCTCTTCCAGACTCCCTTATTTCTGTCTTCAGGACTCTCAGGTTTGTAACATTGGCATTATCCTCAATTTCTCCTTTTCCTTTGCCCCACATATCTAATGGGTGGCCAAGTCTTGTCATTTCTCTTTCTACAATATCTCCTACATCTGTTTCCTTCTCTCTATTGACACAACTGCCATCTTAGTTCAGTCTGTCATCATTTCTTACTCGGATCACTGCATTAGCCTCCTAATTGGTCTCCATGCTTGAAGTTCCCCCTCCTATTCTAACTGATCCTCTATACTGTTGCCAAACTAATTTTCCTTAAGTGCAGATCCGATCATGTCACTCTCCTATTCAGTCACTTCCACTGGCTTCCTCTTGTTTCTAATATCAAATATAAACTGTTCTATATTAGCTATTAAAATCTTTCTCAATCTTCTCCAACCTCCCTTCCCAGACTCATTGTACATTATCACCCCCTACTGGACTCCATGCAACTACACTGGCCTTTCAGATCTTCACACTTGACACTCCATCTCCAGTCCCCATGCCCTTACCCTGGTTATACCCTCATTACTGTAATGTACTCTCTCCTTATCTACACCTCATAGTATCCTTCTCTCCCTTCAAGATACTATTCAAGAATGATTTTCTATGTGAAGTTTCTCCTGATCTCCCTTTAGAAATGCTAGTGTACTCCCAAACTACCTTGTATTTAACTAGTTTACATCTATTTGTAAAATTTCTCTTAATATAGTCTGAATTTTTAATTTTGTTTTAGACTCAAACACCAGAGCACAAAAAATATATCATAAACTTAAATATTGGAACTTAAATACAAAATGAAAAGTGTGCTGTGTGAATTGCAGAATGTGAAAGGATTCAAAGTATGTAATGATAGATTTTCATTTCAAGAAAGCCTGCATAATAAATTCTACACATTGTGTTGAGAGCCATCCACCTTCTATTACTTCCTTATAGGTTCTATTTTCTTCGCTGTTGTCCACTTTTTACTTTGTTCTTTTTTTTACCCTTCCTCCTTCCCCCAACCCAGAAGGCTACAATTGTCTGGATATATTTCTATGTAGATATAGAAACATACACATATACATACCTACATGCATATATACACATATACTTTCCCTTATGATCTTTGCTTTTATGTTTGTGCATATGTCTTGCTTCCTATCCCACCAGACTCCTCTATTTTACTGTTACCCACTACCTTGCCTTCCTATTACTTAGCCTATCCCTTTCAATGATCACTCCCCTGTCCTCCCATTTCCATAAATCTAAACAGCCTTCTATACCCCTCTTTGACCTATTCTCTCACCATTCCCTCTAAATATCCTTCCGTTGTCCTCTCCCCTCTCCCTATCGCCTTGCCATTTTATTTCTTCTTTTATACTTTTATACTTTTATAATTTTATTTATACTTTTAAGACTTTTATACTTGTCTAGATAGACAGAGAGATACATAGATACATAAATAGATAGATAGATAATGTACTGTTCCCTCTTAAACCAGAACTAACAGCCCTCCTCCTCCATCTAATTTCTCTGCATCAATTCTTTTTGTACTTCATCTGTGAACATAATTATTCTTTTTAACTGTTTCTACATGGTTTCACTTTTTAAAGTCATATTATATTCAGGTCTACACCAATCTTTCTTACAAACTACCCAATCACTAATGACAATCTTGGACATAATATTTTGCATTTTATATATATATAAAAAGTAAATGGTTTGTCCTTATTGAATCCCTTGTAATTAGTCTTTGGTATGTGCCTTATGTTTCTCTTGGCTCTTGTATGTGAAATCTTCAGTTCAGGGATTGTTTTTTTTTAACAAAGTATTGAAAATCTGACAGTTGATCAAATTGTCATTTTTTTTTATTCAGGATTGTGGTTAACTTTGCTGGGTATGATATTTTTTTCCAGAGCCCCAGTTCTTTTGCTCTTTGATATATAGTATTCCAAGACCTATAATCCTTTAGTGTTTCTACTGCTAGGTCTTGTGTGATTTAATTGTGGCACTATCCATTTAAATTGTTTTATTTTTCTTGTTGCTTTTAATATTGTATCCTTGAGCTAGGAGTTTCAGAATTTGAGTTTTTCCTATGAGTTCTCCTCATAGGATCTCTTTCAAGTAGTGGCCAATGGATTTATTCTATTTCTACTTTCCTCCCTTGTTCTAATGCTTCAGGACAATTTTCTTGTATTATTATATTAAGATTCTTTTTTTGATCACAGCTTTCAGATAGTCTGATTAGCCTTACATTTTCTCTTCTTGATCTGTTCTCCAGATCAGTTGTTTTTCTTGTGTTTCACTTTCTCTTCTATTTTTTCATTCTTAATATTTTGTTTGATTATTTATTGATCTCTTATAACTTCACTGGCTTCATCTTGCCCAATTCTAATTTTCAAATATGTTCTTGTCTCTCTTACTTGCACTTAGACTCTTAGAGAGTAGAAACTGGTTCATTCATATTTGGTTTAACATAGGATCTAACATAGCATCCAGCATGTTGTGATTGTTGTTCTGTAGTGTCTAATTCTACGTGACCCCATGGATATTTTTCATGGGATTTTCTTGGCAAATATACTGGAGTGGTTTGCCATTTCCTTCTCCAGAGTGCCTCCATTGTATAGAAGAACTGAGGGAAATTGGGATTAAGTAATTTGCCTAGAGTCACATAGCTAGTAAGTTTCAGAGGCATTATTGAGCTCAGACCTTCTTAACTCCAGGTCTAGAGTTTGATTCCTCTATCCACTGCACCACTTCGCTGCCCAAGTATTTAGTAACAATTAATAAACGTTTGTTGATCAAGTAACCCAGTGTTTCATAAGCCCCAAGATATTAATATCTAAGGAAAGAATTTTCTTTTTCATAAGAACCATTAGCAAAATTTTAAAAAATAGTTTAGCAGAAATTAGGTTTACATCAACAGCTTATATCATGTACCATAACAAGATTAATTGAACAAAGTTGATTATATAAACATTAATAAATAAGAGATGAAGTTAATACTATTTGTAGGTAAGATGAATGCTTAGGAAATCTCAGTGACTCAATGAAAAAATTACTTGAGAATATTAGGATCTTCAATAACATAGCAGGATATAAAATAAATCCATAAAAATGTTAATGTGTATTACAAAAATAATAAGAAATAACAGTAAGATAACTTCTATTTAAAATAACTATGTTTATAAAATATATGGAAGTTAATTTATGAAAACATATGCAAGACTTATTCAAAATGTAGCCACAAAACTTTTTGTTTACAGAAAGGGACAAATAATTGAACATATATTTGTGGCTCATGGTTGGGCTGTGATAATATAATAAAAATGATAATATATACATTAATTTACATGTGATATATGTAAATACATGTGATATATAATGTGATACCAATCAGACTTCCAAAAATACTGTTTAGGATTTGGCAAAACAATTTTTTTCTAAATTATGGTAAGAAATAAGAGATCTAGAATTTCAAAGACAATAAAGAGGAAAAATGCAAATGGAAGGTATACAACACCATTAGACTTTGAATTATATTAAAAAGTGTTAGTCATACAAAATATTAGGTATTATTTTTAAAACAAAGAGTGGAAATAGACTATATAAGCAGAAAAGAGAAAAAAATTGAAAATTGTAGTCTGGTGTTAAAAAAAAACAAGAAAATTATTTCCTTTTTATAGTAAACTATTAGAAACCAGCAAAGCAGTTTTGCAGGATTTAGGTCAAGATCTTATACCATAAATCATATTTTTCAAATGATTTTGCAAACTATATATAAAATATCATAAAAATAATTTTAAGTGAAGATACTTTTTACAAGTATAAATGAATTTTGAACCAGATGGCACAGAGGAGACAATAATGATCAAGGTATTGATTGCATAAAACAAACACTTTTGCAAAAATGAAATTAATAAGGATGGGAAACTTCCATATAAGTGTAAATTGCATCCAACATCACTGATAAAACTTTGATATCCAAGATATATAGGAAATTATCATAAATATATAAGATCATGGGCTGCTTCGAAATAGATGAATGGTCAAAGTTCAAAAGAAAAATGATAAACCATAAGTGACCATTCAGAAACATATTCCTAAGCACTAATAGTCTAAGCAACAAACATTAATACAACTCTGAGGTTTTGCCTCACAACCTACAAATGGTCAAAGATGATCAAAAACAAAATACAACAAACAAAAAACCATGAATAATGTGCTAGAGAGACTGCTGGAAAATAGGCACATTAAAACATTACTGGCAGAGCTGTAAATTAGTCCTGTTCTGTTCTGTATATCAATTTGGAATTATGTAAGAAAAGTGATTAAATTACCCATACCCTTTGACCCAGTGATACCACATGGGATATATACACCAAGTAAAGCAAAACAGAAACATTGTATAAACACGTGTATATGTGTGTATATGCATACATACATGCATAAAATGCACATTGTACACATATGCATATACATATTTTGTGTATAAATGGATATGCATACACATGCATTATATACATTGCTGAAGTAAATTCTCCTGGCAATATAACCCATAAATTAACAGTCTCTATAAATTCAGTTCAGAAGTGAGAAGTCACTGCACAGATTCACCTTTTACAACTGAAATTCTAGTGTGTAGCCAGAATCTAAACTTCCCTGTAGGCTTTTGGCCAGTCACGTCATTTTAGTGTCCCTACTCTTCTCCATCCTGGGTCATTTCCAGTCATCCTGATGAATATCAGGTCACTGGATTCAGATGGCTCTGGAGGAGAAGCGAGACTGGTGACCTGCACAGCCCTCCTTCACTCAAAACAAAGTCAAGTGCAAGTCATGTCATCATTTCTCCAATGGCATGGTCTTCTTGGCAACGAAGGACAAATACACTCTTCTCCATCCAGGTAATAGCATCAGAACTAGGCATCATACAATGCAGTTGAAACACGATGAATTTAGAGTCAGAAGAGAGGGGTTCTAATCCTGGCTCTGTTACCTACTATCTGTATGACCTTGTCTAGGTCACCTCTAAACCCTCTGAGCCTCAGGTGCCTCATCTGTAAAATGAGGGGCTGGACTAGATAACCTTCAAAAATATGTCCGGACCTAAATCTATGATCCCTCCCAAGATCTTTTGAAAAAGCCATGTTGGGCAGTTTCTAGCTGGATTTGCTCTTCCCCAGCCCTCCTGCCTACTAAAGTAAGCTATAAAAAAATTGCAGAGGCTGTACACAGCACCAGGATTTCTGCAGAGCAACAGAATGATTGCTTAATAGTACAGTTATTCTCTTGCGTATAATGGTGTGCTGAATGGGTCTGAAAACATACTTCTTACACCAAAACAGGCAGATGTCATGGAGTCCAAAAACCTTATCTAGTCCCTAAATCCTATGATTCTATAATTTTATAGGTTGGAGGGGGAAAGAAGGGAGCTGCTTCATGACACAAAGTAAATGAGCTCTCCATTTCTCTCTCTCTCTCTCTCTCTCTCTCTCTCTCTCTCTCTCTCTCTCTCTCTCTCTCTTTCTCTCTCCATCTCTGTCTCTTTCTCTCTCTGTTTCTCTCTCTGTGCCTCTATTTCCCTGTCTCTCTCTGTCTCTCTGTGTCTATCTCTGTCTCTATCTCGGTCTCTCTCTGACTCAGTTTCTCTCTCTCTGTCTCTCTGTCTCTCTCTCTGAGTCTGTCTCTTTCTCTCTCTCTCTGTCTCTCTCTCTCTCTCTCTGTGTCTGTCTCTTTCTCTCTCTCTCTCTCTCTCAAAGAAAAAGGGGATATACCTTCCCCAGAAAATGTCAAGAAAGCATTGAATTTTAACTGCTTTCCTAGGCCTAGACTTCTCCAAATACAGTCTAATTCCAGAAATTAGGATTAGTTGGAACAGTAGGCAAAGAGGGAAGCACTTCCCTCTGAATTTGTGCTAAGTCCAAATTGTAAAACAGTATCACTTTGTTACATGAATAGTTGAAAGAAAAAAGAGCTATCATATCACATACTCTTCAGCTGAGTCTTCAGAACTGCTGAGTGCCCATGAAGCCCCTTTGCTCCTTCCTGCTACTACAAGGCACTGCCCTTGGCCCTCAGGTCAAATGCTACCACTGATCTGACACAGAGTAGAGAACAAGGAGACAGCCAGAGTTACCCAGAAAGACAACTAAGCCAACCAATTCTGACTCACAGAAATGCCAGTTTAGAGGATTTTGCTGTCCCCAAGTTATGGTGATAAACTATATATTGGCAGGTAGTACTTTTTTTCCCTTTCATTTTGTTTTCTTATATAAGCTCAAGGACATGGGCTTCATAAAATTCAGCATTTTTGACTTAGGCCACAGAAAAGAAATAGCCATTGTAAATATATTCAGGAATTGACATTTTATTAGCAAGACCAGTACTCTGGAGCAAATATTATCCCTTTCCCCTTCATTGATCTTACATCTCTCCAAAGCTAAATTACAATTGCATACGCACAACGTGCCAAATTCCTGACTCTCCAGGGACAAAACTAAGTTTAAGACACAGTTCACGAGGTAAAGGGGAGATAAATGTGCTGACAGGGTAGTTTTCTCCATATGTACCTTGCTGGACACTGAATTCTAACATGTTCCCTGAAGCTTTTTAAATGCCTACCATCCTAATACATTTTTATAAATTCAGTTAGGGAAAATTATGCATACATTAAATTTCTAAAGCTACAGTTTAAAAGAAAATTTCTAATTAAAAGAAAATCCAGAGTCCTGATGGCTCTTATATGTTGTGACAAGAAATGTCTCTAAATCTGATGTTACTATTGAGGAGCTACCTGAGTTTGAAGGCATCCACCTACATCCTTTAAAGTCATACAACAAACAACTTAATTCCAACAAATGAAAAGTAGAAAAGAAATAATCAAGTAGCCTCTCTCCTCCTTGCAGCTATCGATTGAGGAGGTGAACCATCATCCAGTGTTCTCAGCACTGAGGCATTTTTACATTGATTTTGTCAGCTTTCTCACAAGTTTCTCTGTAATTCAAAGTTATCACAATATCAGTGGAGAACTAGACCTTCAATACAGAATCCTAACTTCTCATCCACTCAATCAATAAGTACTTATGATGTTTTCCATGATTACACATGTAGAACCCATATCAGATTGCTTACCATCTCGGGGAGGAAGGAGGGCAGGGAGGAGGAATATAATTTGGAAATCAAAACTTCACCAAAAAACAAAAAGAATGTTAAAAAATATTTTCACATACAATTGAGGAGGAAAATAAAATACTATTTTTAAAAATAAGTATTTATAGAGTGCCTAAAAGGTGCATATCACTGCGCTGGGCACTACACAGAATGAAAAATATATAATTCAATTCAAATTAATTCAAAAAGTACCCACTATGTGATAGGTACTATACTAAATGCTAGGTAATTTGTTAGGGAGAAAAAAAAGGGAAGCAGGAGTCAGAAAAGGCCTCATGGAGGGAGAAGGATCTTTTGAGCTTGCTTTGGAGAAAACTAGAGATGCTGAGGCAGAGGTGAGGAAAAAGAGCATATTAGGCAGGGGTCACAGCCTCTGCAAAGGCATAGAGATGGGAAGCAGAATGTTGAGGAAGAGAAAGGAAGCCATTGAGTCAGATTTTGTGAAAGGGTGTGATATATAATGTATGGAAAAAATATTTTTTACCCTCAAATTTAGACTTTAGGGAAAAGGACCTTGGGCATCATGTAGTTAAAGCCTCTTACCCATTGCAGAAATCACTCACACAGGATACCTGACTGATGAACAGAGAAGCTCTGTTTGAATAGCTCTGATTACAAGGAGCTCAGTATCCCAACAGCAGCTTGTTCCATTTTTATATTATTTAAATTATTAAACAGGTCTTTCTTAGGTTAAGTCAGTAACTGTCTCCCTAGAATTTCCATCTGGCTCTGCAACAAAGCACTACCCTTTGCTAACATAACACTTTCCCCTAAAAAGCAGCACATGAATAAGGAGTCTTAACCTGAAGCAAGAAGGACCTAGCTAGGACAGGCTTGGAAGCATACAATAAATAAATGCTACTTAAAAACCTACCCAACCCCAACATATGGAAGTCTGCTTCCATCCTTCATCGAGTCTGTGATCCAGATCATTGTGCCAACATGGATTGAATAAAAAGTAAGGTCTTTCTGAGTCATGTGCAGGAGACACCTAGAACTTCCATACAGGTTATCTCAACCATACAGGTAATTCCTCCAATGATTCAGATATCCAAGAATGCCGGCCCTTCCTGTGTGGTTTTTGTCCACATCATCCCATAAAGCCAACCTAAGAGATCTACCCTACTTCGTCTGGCTCTCTTTGCATTGTACTTATAAGTGTAACACATGAGGTATCCCTTGCTCTCACTATATAACCACTCTATCCTTTTTATTTCCTTTCAAATAGACATTTCTAGGAGGCAGAATGATAAAGAACAAAACAGGCTAGATTAGAAGCCCAACACTGGGGGTTCAAATCCTGCTTCTTTTACTTACTAGCTATATGACCTTAGGCATGCCATTTAATTTCTTTAGATCTTGGTTTTTCTCATCTGTAAAATGGGAGGACTAGATTAAATTACCTCTGATGTTCCTTCCAACTCAAAATCTATAATCCATGGTAATATCATTTTTTTTTTCTTTTTCCCCTGTCACTTTGCGGCTAGGTTGCACAGAAGATAGAGTGAAGACCTTAGAGTCAGGAAACCTGAGTTTGAATCCTTACTTAAACATTTGCTTTACATATGACCCTGGGCAAATCACTTAATCTCCCTCAGTCTTATTTTCTCATATATAAAATGAGATTAATGGGATTAATAATAGCATCTATTTTACAGAAATGAAGGGAAGTTATAATAAGATAATATATGTAAAGTGTTTTGCCAAACTTAAGGCATGATGTAAGTGTACTATATCAATGCTGTTCTTTTACTGAGGCTTTGGCTTCTTTTCCTGAAATGGTAGGTTACTCCCTATCCCTGCTATCCCTGCTAGCTCCTTCCATTTTTAGTAGACTACTTTGGAGCAGGGGGCAGAGCCAGGATGGTAGAGTACAAGGACAGACCTGTAGAAGCTCTCCCCCCACAGCCCATAAAATACCTGTAAAAATGATTCTAAACAAAAGCAGCAGAAGCCACAAAACAACAGAGTGAAAGAGATTTTCAGACCAAGACAACCTAGAAGGTCTCCAAGAAAGGTCTATCGCACCAGTCTCAGAGTGAAGCGCAGCCCACAGAGTGCAGCCTAGTTTTGGCTGCATGGTGCAGCCCAGAAAGGACTGAAGCAGGCTTCAGAGCACAGAATCACCCAGATCTCTCACCCCACAAACACTAAAGACAGCTTCAAAAGTCAGTGAGAAAACTCTTTCACCTGGGTGAGAAGGGAACACGGTCTGGCCCCAGGCCCAAGGGTGGCAGCAACCACTATGCAGCAGTATATCCCTTCTGGGAGCCCTTAGCTTAAGGATCTTGGGGGAATTGAGCCACTGATCTGGATCTCAGCCCAGAGTGGTGGTCCTGGGGTAAAAAGGAGCACTGTCCTGGTGGAGCTGGTGCAGGCTCTGAAGAGGGAATTATACTCACAGATCCTGAGCAGAAAAGCTTTTGGTTGCTCCCAGATCAGAGTGCAGGCCAAGAGAGGAGTAAACTCCTCTCCCTTGACTATGCCACTTTGGAGGAAATAAGAACCTACATGTTCCTAGAGTATATGCTCCACTTGACAAAGGACTCAAAAATTAAGTAACTGACTGGGACAATGCCCAAAAAGGGGGGGAAATAAGACTGTAGTAGGTTACTTTCTTGGTGAACAGGTATTATCTTTCATCCTTTCTGATGATGAAAAAAATGCACACCATCAGAGAAAGCCATAAAAGTCAACCTTCAAAACCTCCAAAATAAATTGCAATGGTCTCAGGCCATAGAAGAGCTGAAAAAGGATTTTTAAAATCAAGTAAGAGAGGTGGAGGAAAAATTGGGAAGAGAAATGAGAACAATGCTGGAAAATCATGAAAAGCAAGTCAACAGCTTGCTAAAGGAGACCCAAAAAAAGGGCTGAAGGAAATAACACCTTTAAAAATATGCTAACTCAGTTGGCAAAAGAGGTCCAAAAAACCAATGAGAAGAATGCTTTAAAAAGCAGAATTACCCAAATGGAAAAGGAGGTTTAAAAACTCACTGAAGAAAATCATTCTTTATAAATTAGAATGGAGCAGATGGATGCTAATAACTTTATGAGAAACCAAGAAATTACAAAACAAAATGAAAAGAATGAGAAAATAGAAGACAATGTGAAATAATTCATTGGAAAAACAACTGACCAGAAAATAGATCCAGAAGAGACAATTGAAAAATTATGGGATTATCTGAAAGCCATGATCAAAAAAAGATCCTAGACATCATTTTTCAACAATCGAGAATTATCAAGAAAAACTGCACTGATATTCTAGAACCAGAGGGTGAAATAAATGTTGAAAGAATCCACCAATCATCTCCTGAAAGAAATCAGAAAAGAAAAACTCCTAGGAATGTTATAGCCAAATTCCAGAGTTCCCAGGTCAAGGAGAAAATATTGCAAGCAGCCAGAAATAAACAATTCGAGTATTGTAGAAATGTAATCAGGATAACACAAGATCTAACAGCTTCTACATTAAGAGATGGCAGGGTTTGCAAGATGATATTCCAGAAGTCAAAGGAGCTAGGATTAAAACCAAGAATCACTTACCAGCAAAACTGAGTATAATACTTCAAGGGGAAAAACGGTTATTCAATGAAATAGAGGACTTTCAAGCATTCTTGATGAAAAGACCAGAGCTGAATAGAAAATTTGACTTTCAAACACAAGAATCAAGGAAAGCATGAAAAGGTAAACAGGAAAGAAAAATCATAAGGGACTTACTAAAGTTGAACTGTTTACATTCCTATATGGAAAGATAATATTTGTAACTCTTGAAACTTTTCTCAGTATTTGGGTACTTAGAGGGATTACACACACACACACAGAGGGCACAGGGTGAGTTGAATAGGAAGGGATGATATCTAAAAAAATAAAATTAAGGGATGAGATTAGGATTATATTGGGAGGAGAAAGAAAGAAATGGAATGGGGCAAATTATCTCCCATAAAAGAGTCAAGAAAAAGCTTTTTCAATGGAGGGGAAAAGGGGAGAGGGGAGAGGGGAAAAATGAAGCTTATTCTCATCATGTTTGGCTTAGGGAGGGAATAACATTCACACTCAGTTTGGTATGAAAATTGAACTATACTACAGGAAAGCAGGGGAGAAGGGGATGATAGAAGAGAGGGCAAATGGGAGAAGGGAGTAATTAGAAGTAAACACTTCAGGTGAGGGACAAAGTCAAAAGAAAGAATAGAATAAATAGGGGGCAGGATAGGATGGAGGAAAATATAATTAGTCTTTCACAACTTCACTATTAAGGAAGTCTTTTGCAAAACTATACATATATAGCCTATATTGAATGTCTTGCCTTCTCAGTGGGGATGGGTGGGGAGCAGGGGAGACAGAGAAGTTGGAATTCAAAGTTTTAGGAATGAATGTTGAGAATTGATTTTGCATGCAGCTAGGAAATAAGAAATGCAGGTAATGGGGTATAGAAATCTATCTTGCCCTACAAGACAAGGGAGAAGATTGGGATAAGGGAAGGGAGGAGTGTGATAGAAGGGAGGGTAGACTGGGGAAAGAGGTAATCAGAATGCATGGTGTTTTGGGGTGGGAGAGGGGAAAGATAGGGAAAAATTTGGAATTCAAAGTCTTGTGAAAATGAATGTTGAAGACTAAAACTAAATAAATCTTCAAGAATAATCTTCCTGATGGCTATGTTATTTGTCATATTCCATGCACATTAGTAAAATATTAAGTTATCAAGTTGCAAGTGAATTAAAATTAAGTAATGCATAAGACTTAATTAGAAATGTAATAGACCTTTAAATTGATAAGAGTGCACAGGTAGGTGTCACAATGGATAGAATACCAGGCTCATCTTCACAAGTTCAAATCTGACCTCAGACACTTACTAGTTATATGATCCAAGCAAAGCCACTTAACCCTGTTTACCTCAGTTTTCTCATCTTTAAAATGGATTAGAGAAGGAAATGGCAAATCACTCCAGTAACTTTGCCAAGAAAATCCCAAATGGGGTCACAGAGAGTTGAACATGACTGAAAAAAATGACTAAAGAACAAAATTTCAAGGTAGCTAATTAAATAACAAAACAAAATAGCCTACATGCAAATTCTAGCATACACCATAAAATATCAGAAGATGCTAATATTTTTACATTCATGATAACATAAATTATAGTTTATTCTCACAAGGTTACTATTGTTTGAATCTTTGTGACTTTCCATATCTCTTCTTCATCCCAGAAATTCCTGAATCTGTAGGATATCGTTGTGATTTGACATAACAAAATGTAACTTTGATTTGTTTCCTTACTGTTCAATAAACACCCTGTTCCCAAATGGAAACTTGAATGTAAAACTCTACAGGGTAAAGTAACTTTCAGAACTTTCCATGAGAATCTTCACAGTAATATATAAGGCACATATTAATTGTGTCAAGCTGGGATACTTGGTTGACAGAGAAGGATCTCTATCAGGCAATTGTCCTCCAAACAGCTGTTCTACTATTTTCCAATAACAATATTGTTTCGAATAGATCATATCACTAAACACATCACCTAATGGCTTTGTTTATTTGTCTCAACAGTATAGTACCTTTGATTCCAATCAATTTCCAGTAGAGGATGGAACAGAGCCTTTTTCACTGAACCTCAAAGGCCTTATTCGAGGTAAGAAAACCTGCTTTAAATCTCTATGGTGTTTTTTCAATGAGAAATTGTTTCTGCCAGTATTTGCTCAGATTTGTGTCAGATCCATTTTGTATATGTCAAATCTGATGGATTCCATGTTAAAATGGTTAGCTGAGAGTGTTTCATTATAGCAAAATATTGAGATTAGTCTAGTGTTTTATAGGTGGAGTCATTTCAACAAATCAGATATTATTAGAAATACTTAGCACAGTATCTGGCATAATATAAATAAATGCTTTTTTTCCTTCTCCTATTCCTTTCCCATTTTAATTGCAGTCTTCACTAGGTCAGTTAGGAGGTATCTTTCCTCCCCAGTTAGCTATCATCAACCTTGAATGAATTATATTTCTAAGAGGTAGTTTCCAGGTGTTTTTTCACTTTGTGTGAATCAAATTTGCCATGTATGAATTATAAATATATATAGAATCATGAACAATTTATACTTCCCATTATGGGAATGAATGTGCCATCCCTGAAATCCATACTTTTGATATCCTTCCCTTTAGCAATATAAACCCATCAACCATCTCTAAGACTTGAACTAGTACCAACTACCCCTAACTGTTATTATCAATACATAAAAAACACAGGACACTGGGGGAATCTCGTGATCCAGTAGGTAAGAGATTTTTCTTTTTCCCTATTTCCTTACATTTTGGAGAGATGGATACTTGCTTCTGGGTTAAAAATGAAGTGCTGCTCCAATTTTCTTTCTTGAGACTAAATCCTGTGATCTTTCTCATATTACTTCAGGCAAACTACGTGTCTATCATAAACCTCTATTCCTTTACTTTCTATAGGTTAGCTCACACAAATGAAAAACTGAATTGGATATCAGAGGTTATAAGGTTTTATTGGTCCCAGGAAAAAAGGATACTCCAACCTAGGTTAGATAAAAATACCAAGAATGAACCCAAAGGCTTGCCAGCTTTTCAAAGAGTAAAGATATCTTACCTACAATGATACTTCTAAACAATAGTGAACACCGGGTTGTTGAAATTTCATTTAGAGAAATGTGTTGTTTGAAAAGAGCATTTTAATCTCAGGCTTCTGAGATTCAAGATGGTCAGTGGGGAGCTTAGCATGAAAAAATTACTAAAAGGCAGAAAGAACACTCAGTTTCTTCTGGAATAAATTGAAAGATCAAATCAGCTGAAGTTTCCAAATAAGTATCTCATTAAATAGCTACATTTACCTAAATTGATGGATATTAAAGAGTAATCTTCAAAGCATTTGATTATTCCTGTAATGCTGTAAAAATTCTACCACCTTATTAAGAGCCAGTTCATGTCTCTAAAATAGACACTGCTAAAGAAAATCTTATTTCTGTTTCTTCATCTGCTCAACCAGGATCATCCAGAGAGTAGAAGATCTTAAAGTAAGGTCTATGAAATGTGTATGTAATAGATATAGTATATATGTGTGTATGTTTATGTTTATTTATTTATTTATGAATATACATATATATAGTTAAGTGTATCTTATGCATGCGAAAGGACAAACACACACACATACACTTGTGTTTTATATTGGTATTTAAATATGTAACATTTATATATATATAATATATATATTATATATATATACAAGACATTTACACATATACACATACATATATACATTGTATTTCAATATCATTGGTTTTTTTTCAGTCTTCCATAGTTTATCTCATGCATTTAAAATATTATTATTAGAATTTTCATCCTCATTCAAAAAATCTCCCCTACTCTTAGTTTCCCTGTTACTGATCAAGGGCCCCATCATCCTCCCAGTAACCCAGGCTTGCAGATTAGATGCCATCATCTTTGTTATCTCTCAGACTCCACATTCAATCTGCTTCCAAGTGTTGTTGATTCTGCCTTTAAAACAACTCTGAAGTAGGCCTCATTCTCTCCTCTGCCACTGCCACCACTTAGGTCAGTCCTCATGTTCTCACCCTTTGACTGTTGTAGTAGCCTTCTGGTTGGTCTCCCTGACTCAAGTCTCTCCCTCCTCTGCTCCATCCTCCACTACACTCTCAAACTGATCCTTCTAATGTATAGGTCTGACCATGTCATTCAATAAACTTTAAGTCAATAAACTTCTGTGGCTCCTCTTGCCTCCAGGGTCAAATATAAAATGCTCTGCATAGCATTCAAAGCCTTTCATGGTCAATATGTCACCTTTCTATCTTTCCAATCTCCTTATACCTTAGTTCCCTCTACACACTCCATAATTCAGTAACATCAAGCTCCTTGCTTTTTTTCACACAATACACTCTCTCTCCTAACTCCTTGCATTTTCACTGGCTGTCTCCTACATCTGGAATTCCCTCCCTCTTCATCTCTATCTCTTGGCTCTTCTGGATTTCTTCAAGTCCAAGATAAGCCTTTATCTTAGTGAGTTCTTTCTGTTGATTATCCAATTTGTGCTATCTATATCTTGTTTATAGATAGTTGTTTACATTAAGCTGTGAGTTCTTTGAGAAGAGAGACTGATCTTTACCTTTCTTTGAATGCCCAACACTTAGCATGGTGCCCGACACGTAGAAGGTTCTTAATAAGTGCTAGTTGACTTGACTTGAGAAGGGGCTCAAAGGTTTCACCATGTGCCAAGTGGGTCCATAACACACAAAAGGTTAAGAACTTCTATTCTAATAGATGATTCTTCCAGTCCTATTTCTCAACATATTCATAACAACCTCCTACCTTCTGATCCTTACCTAGTTTCCCCACCCTCAAATCCTAAGAAAAAGATACAAGAGAAGGAGCAATCATTATAACCTTAGCAATTCCATAACAGCTTCAGCCTCCACCTCTAATCTCCCTCCAGCCTCTGCTCCAATTGTAACCTCAGTGTATGCTCCAAACTCCTTTTAGGCAGTTTTCTGGGCAAGGAGGTAATGAAAAATGTTTTATTTCCATTTACGTTTGCTGGACTCCTGGAGATCTTAAACCTTTAACAAAATGTTTTCTTAATATCAAAGAGATTCCTTTGAAATTAACAGAGGAGCTATGAGATAATATCAATTGTCACAATCCAACCTGGTCTGACAAATCAACTTTTAAGAAGCATTTTGTTTCTTGAAGTATTACTTCATATAAGTTTAAGTGCTCAATGTCCTAATTCAGACAGTAAATGATGATTGGATTCTTGTTACTCAATGACAAATCCCTGAGGCAATTCTGAAAGATTGCCTAAGGCACACAGATTGGGCAAACATAAATAATTATAAACAGGATAAAAATGAAAATCCTCCAGATTTCATGAATCACTTAAAAAGAACTTTTAAAATAAATCCTAATACTGATCATGCAACAGATGTCGTTTCAGAAGTAATTTTAACTGGTTTTGTCCAAGGCTTTTTTTTTGGTCAAACATTCAAGACTTCAAGAAACCTATTTGTTTTGATAGACTAAATTTTTGTCAGAGCTAATCTCTCTGTAGCTCTCCAAGAAAGCAGGAAAGATCATTTTGAAACAATCCTTTTAGTCTTATATTTTCAAATTTTTCAACTTTGTAGCCAAGGCCCAAGTAACCTGAGAAGAGAGAGAAGAGAACTTGGCAGTGCTCAAAGTCTTGTCTTAGATGAAGGTAACAGAATCATTTGTTTTTATTGGGGAAATGATGGGCATTATAAAAAAGGATTGACTTTGTCCCAATATTCCAGGTGTTTTCAACTCTCATTTTAATCGATGTCATTTCTTCCTCCATCTCCTCTCTTTCTTCTTCCTATACCTCTCCACAAAACCTAGGTGGCTAGATGACACAATGGATAGAGCACTAGGCCTGGAGCAAGGAAGACCTGAGTTCAAATCCAGCCTAGTTATACGATCTTGGGCAAGTCAGTTAAACTCTACTTCTCCCAGTTTCCTCCACTGAAAACAGGGATAATATTAGCACCTAGTTTCCAAGGTTATTGTGAAGATCTCAAATAGGATAGTATTTGTGAAGAACTTAAATACAGTGTCTAGACCAGGGATGGAGAACCCGAAGCCTCACAGCCATATGTGGCCATCTAGGTCCTCAAGTGCAGGTGGCCCTTTGACTGAATCCAAACTTCACAGAACAAATCCCCTTAATAAAAGGATTTGTTCGGAAAAACTTGAACTCAATCAAAAGATCACACTCAAGGACCTAGAAGAACACATGTGGTCTCAAGGTCACAGGTTCCCCACCCCTGGTCTAGAATAGAGTAGGAACTTAATAAATGCTCCTCCTTTCCCATAGACCTGATTTAATGTCTTATTCCAATGGACCTTCCTTAAGAAACTCCAAAGTTTACTTATTCCTAGATATATTGAACATTCTCAACATGAAATCACTGAAAACTATTATTTACTGTCTATATTGACAGCTCCAGCAGAATACTGTATTGCCTTAACTAGAGCCCACATAGTGACAAATGTCAAATCTCTTGCCATTTATACTGATTCTAGATATGTTTTTGCTGTTATATATAATTTGGAACAACTTCCAAAGAAAAGAAGGTTTTCTCGCACCAGGAAGTGCTCCAGAAATCATGCTTTCGTAATAGTTCTCCTTGGTGCATCACAATTAACTCCTGATATGACGATCATTAAACGTACCATTCTTCGAAAACCTTGTGATGATGTCCCGCGTGTACATTTCTTTGCAGATTCAGCCACTCAGCCTGGTTTCCACCCTTTCTATACCCTGATCTCTTACTACGGTTGTTTCCCTTCCTGTTCATGCTTCTACAGAATCTCAAGAATGTTGCTCTCCTCTAAACTCATATGCTGGATCTGGAGAAAGATAGAATTTGAATTCTTGCAGGGTGTCTGTGTGCGCACTCAAGCCAACTATGTCATTCTCAAGCTATCTGGTTGGCTTTATTCCTTTATTTTGCTCATTAGCCCAGGGCCTGGCAGATAATTGGTGCTTGATAAATGCTCGCTGACTAGCTGACTGACATATCATGGACTGGTACAAATAAGCAAAGGCAGTAGAGGTGAGTAGAATAAGAAATGAGTTCAGGAGAAATTGCTTTGCTTCTATAACCTAACAATGTGATTCAAATTCCCCTATCTGTCAGATACATAATATTGGGAAACCTACAGTGAAATAAGCAGCTCATGCACCACCATGGAAACCTTATATAAATATGCAGATTAATTTTATTCAAATTTCAGAATGCTATCCTTGACATACATATATTTGCAATTGTGTGTTTATATTTGGGATGAATTGAGACTTTTCCTCATAAAAGACAGGTGTTATTACAGTTACTAAGAGACTTTTAAAAAATTTGTTCCTAGATTTGGCATCCCTTTATCAATAGTATGAGATGCATTCATTTTATAGGACAGATTGTGATACTAATGGACAGGTCTATGAGACGTCCTATGTTATCACCTGGGTCAGCTCCATGATCTAATTTAAAATTAAGTCATAATGTCATTTTTGAATTATTGAAAAGCATTAATGAAATGTGTTAAAATTTTCTATGCACAGATATAAACTATGTTGCCTAGAAACCCAAAGGAGTAGTGGTACCTCTATCCATCCTGGTGACTGGGTTCATGTGAAGATATATCAATAGACAGTCTGCTTGAAATCTCCCTGAAAGGACTCAAATCACATTCTACTTACTGCAATAAAAGTGTCCAGGCCTTCACATGTGGATCCAACATTTCAAGTTGTAAGACAATAGCCATTCCACAGAACTTTGAAAAAGCACTACCTGCTTCATCAGAATCATTCGCATCAACAAATGGTGAGCCAAGTGCCAGGGAGCAGGGTGATATAAGTACAGTGGTGATCCAAGCACCTGCTAGATCTGTTACAGAAATCCTGCTATGCCTTCCAGCCAAGAAGCCACGTCTGCACCTAGCATTTGGCTCCCAAAGTGGACGTGGCTCATTATTCTGTGGCTGTTTCTTAGTGGACTCCTCCTGATCATTTTTTGTTATTCATCAGAATTCGAAGATGAAAAATCTCAGAATAAGACCAATTTTCTGTTCCCAGCAAGAAGGTCATCATCCTTCCTAAGAGAAAATGATAATGCTTTCTTACATACATCTCACAAGGATCCTAAAGACTAGAATGTTTCTAAATGCTGGGCATGCACTCTTATTCCCGACAACATGGAAGAGTCTCCCATTGCTACCTATTCTAAAGATAATGTTAGACATAAATGCTTTTGCTTGCTATAAGAAATTATGACCAAAAAGATGTTTAAATTTCTTCTTTAAATTAAAAAAAAACTGCTCGTTTAAATTCCTCTGAGTGAGAGAATAGAAAGTTTAAAGATGAGTATTATTCAACACCATCAAAGAATGCCACCAAAGGCTCTTATTTCCATCTGTCTCTAAGTGAATAGGTTATTGGATTTTGCATATTATCCAAAAAAAATCAATGTCACTGGGTCACAAAGGAAGCTAACTGACATGATAAAGAATCAGGAAGACTTGAGTTTGAATCTTGCCTCAAGCACTTACTAGTTGTATGATCCTGGCCTAGTCATGTGATTTCTTTTGGTAATAAAATGGAGCTAATAACAATATCTCTTTACAAGGTTAGTGTGAGGATCAAATAGATTTATAGAGAGCTATAAAAATATTAGCATTGTGATTAACTACTCATTTTAATTTACTATAACCAGCTTTCATTTTGTTACCATCAAAGAATTGTCTCTCTATATTTTAAATTGTTCTCAACAGTTACGAATGCTACTTTAATTCTTAATGGTATGTATAATTATATGTTGAACTTATTGCCAGCAAACTGACCAGAATCATGTTACGCAGGGTACATGACTCAGGCTATGAGATAATTTTTTCATCATGAAATAAAAGTGGAAATATACTGTTATATTATTTGCAATTTATGGAATCACGAGTTTTTAGAGAAATAAAACTTTTGTCAAAGACTTTGAAAACAAGTGAATAGAATAGTTTTCCCATTGAAATAATTAGCTGATATTCAAAGCAAATTTGAATGGCTATGGATTCTGTACTAGCTGCTAAAGGAAGTATATATGCTCTTATCAGACAAACAAAACGCTGTACTTTTCTGTTGTATTTGAATACACTCATATTCAATTACTCATTTCAAATGAGAGTCAAAACTCCATGAAGATAACCAATGGAACTTGGTATAGTATACCAATGGCATAAGTCTATTTGGGATCCCTTGCTTTTACTGTCATACATGGACTTCTAATACTAATAATTGTACTAGTCAATATTTGTATGATATTATAATTGTATAATGAATACTGTTTGATAGATACTTTAACTCAAGCATCAAAAGGACTTCGCCTAAAAGAGAAGAGAAAAATCTATAATATCTATCCTGAAACATTGAAAATGAAAGAATTTGAAGAAAGGGAAATGAGATTTCATGTGTAAAGATATTTCAGGCCAAAAGGTACTAATGGGTGAATTGTGAAATCAAAATATTTGGGTCACAAATTTATAGTTAAAATATAGTTAAAATGCATAAATAAGTCTTAACAAAAATTCACTTGTTTTCTAAATGTTTAAATTACTAGTTGGTAATCAAAATAGCCTAAGTACTAATTCTAGCTTTCAGTATATTAGATGATAATGACATTTTAATATACATAATGAAATAAAATTTAGTTTCTTCTCATAAAACTACTATTGTCAATTTTTTTTTTCTAATTTGAAATATCTTTACTTCATCCTGGAAGTCCTTGAAGTTGTATGATGCTGACTATTCTGATTTAACATCACAAAGCAAAAATATGATTTGTTTTTTGCTCTGATAAACACTGTTCCTAAATTGTAAATTCAATGTTAAACCCTACAGTATGAAATACCATCTAGAACTTTCCAGAACTTTACACGAAGCTCTGTTTATCACAAGAGTATTTAAGACCCAGACAAATTTTATCAATCTGGGACACTTGTTGGGCAACATTTTTGACTAACAACTGTGAATATTTTCTAACAAAAATATTGCTTCTAATAAATCTGATCATTAAA
Organism: Bettongia penicillata ogilbyi; assembly: GCA_023548195.1. Classification (NCBI taxonomy): domain Eukaryota; kingdom Metazoa; phylum Chordata; class Mammalia; order Diprotodontia; family Potoroidae; genus Bettongia; species Bettongia penicillata. The sequence continues at coordinate 8,959,692 of JAJHZJ010000514.1, read as the reverse complement.
CTCAATTACATGTCAATTTATTTGCTTTATATTTGTCAGTCCATTAAAAAAATAGAAATCCCTTCCCAGACCCAACAGTGATTGTGGCAAAGCTACAGTGAATACACAAGAGGTTGGGAATGAAGGGAATGGGGAAGGTGCTTTAACTGCTCTGTGCCTTGAATCCCTCACCTGGGATATTGTCCTTCCCTCCAGGCTCCTTTTCAGTACATACGATACAGAGCCTCCAAAGTAATACGTACGCTTTAGACACGTTTGACCATACTCAGAAATCTTCATGACTCTCTTCTACTTCAAGGATTAAATTCCTAAACCTGGAATTGAAAACCTTCCAAAATCTCATTCCAACGTATATTTCCACATTAATTTTACATTGTTCCCCAGCACTGTCCTTTGAAGACAATAGAGCTTAGTATGTCTGTTAAATTGAAGTGTTGGATTCCAGTGAAACTGAGCTATTTTCCAAACTTTGTATCGGGCCATGGGAACAATCACAGAAGGGAATGAGAAGTTGCTTAGCACAAAATATTCTCATTTTACAGATACGTGCCATCTACCATCACTTCCATGTCCTTGCACAGACTGCTCATCTTGCCGGGAATACATTTACTCCTTATTTCTCCCTTTTAGTATTCCTAGTTTCAACTCAGGTGCCACCACTTATCAAAGGCTTTCCTGATCTCTACTGTCTCTGCTTGCCTGTCTGTCTGTCTCTGTCTCTCTGTCTCTCTCTCTCTGTCTATCCCTCTGTCTCTCTGTCTTTCCCTTTGTCTCTCAATTTGTCTCTGTTTTTCTCTGTGTCTCTGTCACTGTGTCTGTCTCTGTGTCTCAGTGTCTGTCTGCCTCTGTCTCTCTTTTTCTCTCTGTCTCTCTCTGTGTATCTCTCTTCCTTTGTCTCTCTGTCTCTGTCTGTGTCTCTGTCTGTCTTTCTCTGTCTGTCTCTCTGCCTTTCTCTCTCTCTCTCTCTCTCTCTCTCTCTCTCTCTCTCTCTCTCTCTCTCTCTCTCTCTCTCTCTCTCTCTCTCTCTCTCCCTTTTTGATGATGCTTATTTGTGTATACACCATACCCCTCAAATAAAAGATAAGTTTCCTAGGAGTGGCTGCACACAACAGGAGTTTAATATGTTTTTGTTAAATTAAACTATTGAATTCTTGCAAGGACAATATGAGAGTAAAAAGAAAATACAAGCAGTTCTTTTCATTCCTAAAAAGAAAATCACTTTATAAATTTAAAGCATTATTAAAAGTAAATTCAGTCTTCTCTGAATGTAAAACACTTAAGATCAAGTAGCCCCATATTTCTTTATGCTAAAAGTTATCATTTAGCCCCAGGGCTGCACGGGAATGCAATGTTGGATTCTTTGTTTTAGCGATATTTAATAGAAAAATATTCATGCAAAATGACAAAAAAAAAAAACAGATTTTCTTCCCTTCTTTTAGGGAATATGATCAGCTTTAAAAAAGAAAACTCATTTATACAATGCAATGATATTGCCATTTCAGGTGAGAGAGCAAAGTTTATGGAAAGGGATTTGGAGCTGAAGGTGACAGGAGTGCTTAATGTCATTCCAAAGACATAGGTATCGTTATCTGTTGTTGAGTTGTTCTGTCATATGTAACTCTTTGTGACCTTATTTGGGACCTTGGCAAAGATACTGAAATAGTTTGCCATTTCCTTTTCCATATCATTTTACAGATGGAAAAACTGAGGCAAGCAGGGTTAAACTCAGGGTTACATAGGTAATAACAAGGAGTATCAGAAGCAGAATGATGTTATCAAGAGGAGTAGAAGGAAGAAAGATGATGATTGAGGATGTGTTCCGCTGCCAGTTCTGCTACTGGTCCTAGAACATGTTCAGGTCTCTCATCCCCTCCATCTTTGGCACAGAAGCTAAAATGAATGAGACAGCTGGCCAAAGATAGGTTTCTATTAGTGACTGTGAAAGGAGACAAAGCTAACTGACCCATGTAGTAATCTAGTCTAAAACATCAGACACTAGTATCTGTAGCAGTAGTAATGGCAGTAGTAGCAACAGCAGCAGTAGCAGCAGCAGTAGTAGTTGTAGTACTAGTGATGAGATTTGACATTTTTAGCATATTCTAAAGTTTGTTTGTAAAGCACTCAGCATATGTTATTTCATTTCAACCTCATAGCAATCCTGTAAGGTAGGTCTTTCTGGAATCATTATTCCCATTTTATCAATAAGAATACTGAGTCTCAGAAGGATTGCAACTTGGCCCAACTCAGTTGGTTAGTGTCCATGGTTGTATCTGCACCTAGGCTTCCCTGACTCCAGCTTCAGCATTTAATCTACTCCTCCACACTGCCTCAAGAAAACTGGAAGAGTACTCATGGTTGGAATGGTATCTGCTCCATATATTCAAAGCTCTGTTGGTTCTTAATTTGATGGCAATGACAAATAACCTTAATCCCTCTGGGGTGCAATCGTCCTACGTATTAGCTCATAATGGAAATTTCAGTTAGTTTCCTCTCCAATGAAGAAATTTAGGGGCTCTGATTTTAGAACCTTTTCTTCCACCACTTGGGCAATAGCAGTACCTTCTAATTGACACAAGATCTAGAAAACTTGTTTTATATATTATCTTACAGCATTTGAGATCAGGTCAGAAATGTCTCAATGCTTCTCTCCAGTCTGTAGTCCAAAATCCTTTTTATGACCTTTCAGATAGTATATACAACCACATTGCCTTAGGAAGGGAGAAAGCCCTAAGGTATTCTCCCATAAAAATTGTCCTATAAAAGTAATTCCTCCCTTTGTTCTAGAGTCACAATATTTTCATTTTCAAAAGGAACTTAGAGATCATGTGGTCTGTCCATATTTTGTAGATGAGAAAACAGAAACAAAGTATAGCAAAATGATGGGAAGATCCCACAGATAATAGCACGGTCTAAGACTAGAAGGAGAACACTCTTAACATTTTCTCCACTGAACTACCCTGCCTTTCTGACCAGCCTAACTAGACACTGTAGTAAGAAAGGTTAGAAAAGGTGTACATCCCTCCAAATGATGAGATCCAGATTCAATGGGAAACAAAGTTTAGCAACTGTGTCTCTAACATGTCCCTTCTAAGAGGGATAAAAATATCATCTACTAATTCTAATAGACAAAGGATCGAAGCTGGAAAACTACAGCCCTAAGGATCAGTATGAATTATAGAAAAGAACCTTCAAGCCTTTAAATAATTAACATTTTAAAGAAAATTTCAGAAGAAGAAAATGAGTGTTTTGAATCTTTTACTGGGCATTAAGTGCTAAGCTATTATTGCATGGCTAAAATAGTCAAGTAAGCATGACTGAGTATAAAAGACCATGGAGGGTTGACAATAGCATTCCAGTTAATTACCCTGAGAGCCAATTCAAAAGGCAGCCATTAACCATGAGGAGCTTATTCTCATAATTCTAAATTAAGCTGTCCTTCCTGGGAGGTCTTAATGTTCAATTTATTTTTCTAAGCTTTCCTGTATTTCCTATCAAAGGTGTCAAGGTTCAGTGTTTCATATTTAATGTAGCAGCCTAGGATTGTTGATCCATTGAAGCCTCTTCATTTCATTCAAAGGAAAGCTGATTGTGATTCAGTTGTTTTATACAAGCCTCTAGCAGCTCCTTCTTTTTCACTTGAATCTCGCTGTTCTTGTAGTTTCATGACATTTCTCATATCCATTTCCTTTCCATCTACATAGCTCCCACTTCAGTTCAGACTTCTCACTTGGGCTGTGCAATAGTAGCCTCACTGTCTTCTCCCTTCTCCAATGCATCCTTCATTCAGCTACCAAATGAATATTCTTAAAGTGCAAGTCTGAGCATCTCACTTTCCTCTTTGGGAAGCTTAATAGATTCCCTCTAGCTTTTAGGATCAAATAGAAATTTCTTTCTTTGGTATTTAAAGCCCTTCACTGTCTGACTCCATCAAATTCCTGCAGGTTTATTTTATATGACTTTTCTTCACACACTTTGTGTTTCAATGAAACTGACCTATTTAATGATGACCATCCATGGCACTCCATCTCCTATCTCTACAAGATCTATTCTTTTCATCTGGCTTAAAATGCTCTCCCTCTTACCTCTGTTTCATTAAAACCCTCACTTCCTTCAAAACTCACTTCAAGCATAGCCTTCTATAGGAAGCCTTTCTAGATCCTCTCAATTGCTATTGCAATTTATCTTTATCTTACACTTAAATATGTATGTGTTGGTTCCCTAAATAAAATGTAAGCTCCTTGAGAGTAGGGACTATTTTGTTTCTTATCTTTGTATCCGCAAAACCTAGCACAGTATCTGGTACATAGAGACTTAATAATTGACTATTGATTGATTGTTCCATTCCAGATCCATGAGCTACATCCCTAACGATAGAACAGTCAGTTCACAAATATATGCTATTTGGAAAAGGCAATCTATCCAGTTACTATAATACTGTAAAGAAAAGTAACTGAAAAAAGTTAATAACTCTAATCAATGTAATGATGGAGCACCTACAATAATAAAGCATGTTTCTAAACTCCTGATAGGCAATATCCTAAGCACTAATATCCTAAGCACTTAGGACAGTGTCTGCAACATCATAGGCATTTAATAAACATGGATGGATGGATGGATGGACTCGAGATGCAAAATAAGGTACGTATTTTAAGACATGGTCAGTTTGTGGATTTGTTTTGTTGAAAGGGGTTTATTTGTTACAAAGGAGAGGTGTTGGAGGTGGAGTAAGAGGAGGAAGGAGGTTAGTGTCATCAATACCAAAAAAAGACGATTGAAGCAATTTAAAAATGCATAGAAGACCGGAGAAAGAAGTTCAGAAAGAAACATAGATAAATAGAAGAGAGTTGTAATGATTTTTTTAATTTATTATGTACTTTCAATAAAATAATATATTAATAGAGATTTGTGCTTCTATCTCCTCGTTCTATTCTTTGTTTTAAAAAATGCTCATGTCTTTTGTAGTCTGCAAAGTTTGAGGTGACAAAAAATCAAAGTTATTTCTTAAAATTATATATGTAAAAAGAGTGGCTGGATCAGTACAAACATATCGCTGCTGCTGCTGCTGCTGCAAAATCAATTCAAACCATAGGTCTTACCTATTTTTAATCAGAGACCAGTCTAGGGCCCCCAGTTAACAAGATTGCCTTTGAACTGTTAAGATTTACTAGCAACAGCAGAAAGCAGTGGAAAGCTTCTCAAAACCAATGGTTTTTACCTGTGGTAAAAAGGAGGGGGTAGAGTTGAAATTGTTGGAAAATGTGACTTTTGTTCAAGTTGATTCAAGTAGATTAGGGTATTCTGAGAAAGGGAAGACAGATTTTAAATTTACAAAATCAAAGGAATGGGTCCATAAGAAAGGAATCCTGAATCACAAGCTTAAGCACAGTAGTGTGGTATAGAGACAGTAATCTTTAATCTTGACACTTAGGCTCTGATATTTCCTAGCTGTGTGGTCTTAAGTAAATCATTTCACTTCCATAAATATCAATTTACCTACTTGATAAGAGAGGGATTTGGATTTCATTCATCCATTCATTCATTCATTTGGATATTACATTATATTTCATGGCATAATGGATACTGCAGGATTTCCATTACAAAACTCCGGGTTCAACTCCCCTCTCAAAAATTTTCCAACTATATGACCATGGAGAAGTCAGTCACTAAATTTAATCTGTAAAATGGAGATAATAACTCCTGTAGTATCTACTTTACCTGACTGTTGTTTGGAATAAATAGGATGTAGCTTAATTAGATTAGTTCCCCACTAAAACTGATTGGATTTCATGCATTGATCTTTATCAGTACGGGGTACATCCTCCAAAGAGCAGGACATTTGTCCTGGCTGGTTACTGAAGACATGTGCTTTATTGGAGGACACAGTAAACTCCTGATTGGTTCCCAATGACTGAAATTACGTTGTGATTCATTGATTTATTTAGACTTAGGGAATGGATTCTTCGGAAGAAGCTACTCACTCTGTGGTCTCTAAATTTTTGAACCATTTTCCCTTTGCATATACTTTCTTGTATTTTCAACAAAATTCCCATCTCTCACCTTGCCCTCCTCCACCCCCCAAAGCAGCAGTGGCAACTTACAACAGAAATACATGGCAAGGAGAGAGAGACTTTTGCCAAAGTGAGACTAACAGTTTCTTGAACTTCCAATGAATTATTATTTTCTTTTTTCCTTTCTGCTTCCTTTTCTGAGTACAAATCAAAAAGTAGAAATCCTGAGAACTGAACATTTATAGGTTTACTAGTTACTTCATGGGTAATACTAAGTTTAAAAATTCCTGAGACAGGTGTCTGCCACTTAGAAGGAAGAGATTTCCTTAAAAGAATGCCTCTCAGAGAAGAAAAACAGTTGTGGGATGATACTGTTTCTAGAGGATTAAAACCATTCAATGAGGGGCCAGGAGATTTTGAACATATCACCTTCCTGAATAATTGTTATGTATTGCTCAGACAGGGCAGATACAAGGTAAATATGACATTTTCAACAGTCCTGGGAAGGATGGCTACTTTCTGGGGGAATGTATAGACTTGTTGGTGAAAACCTCATTTGGGGTATTCTTGGCAAAGATACTAGAGTGATTTGCCTTTTCCTCCAACCCATTTTACAAATGAGGAAATTGAGACAAGCAGGGTTAAGTGACTTGCCCAGGGTCACACAGCTAGTAAGTATCTGAGGCCAGATTTGAACACAGGAAGATGAGTCTTCCTGACTCAAGGCCCAGTACTCTATCCCCTGCACCACTTAGCTGCCCTTCGACTAGAATAAAATTAGCTATTTGAGCACTTTTGTATTTCTATATTTTGTTCATGTGTGACAGTAAATTCTTTGTATTGTGTGCCTTTTCTTTGAAGGAGGAAATAAAAAGTCATACCATAACAAACAGCCATATTGGACACTGAGTATCATTGCAGGAGGGGTTAATTTTGCCCATGTATAAGGAAACCCTAGACTCAAGACATATCTAAAATTTCTTTTAGAGATTTTCCTGGAAGAACCCAGGTGAGGACATTAATGAGCCAAGGAGAATGTAATCTCTTTGGGAACAAGCCTTCAAGGTAGATCCCTGTAATTGTCAATCCAGAATCTTTAAGAGCAAGGACTCCTGGGACATGAGTGAAGGAGGTTACGTATGTAAAGTATTACATAAATGTCAGTAACTTTTACAACTCTAGAATTTTAAACATTTACAGACTTATTCAGTGTTAGAAAGGTAGAAAAAAAGTGAAACCAAAATTCAAACCCCAATCCTCTGGCTCTACTAAATCCAGTAAACTTTTTTGGGGGGTGGGATGTGGAGAGGCAGAGAAAAGGTATAGGCAGGCCTATGTCTGTATCAGAACTCTCAGTGAAGAAACTCTGTACCAGTGTAGTCCAGTTACTATTGTGTAACTTAGAATCTTAAGAGAGTTGGCTCAAGCACTGAGAGATTAAATGACTTGCTTAGAGTCATACAGCCAAAATGTGGCAAAGACAAGACTTAAGACCATTCTTCCTGACTCAGAGAATCATGTCTCTATCCACTGGGCCATGTTTCTTCTGGCTACCTTATCAAGTTAAGAAGGACATCTTCATAGGTAAAGGACCCTAATGTACTTATTTTATGGCAGGAAAACCACAAAATAAAGAATATAGAAGAAAAGTTTGACTACATCATCATATTTACGAAAACCTCACAATTAAATATTGGTTTTAATACAAATAAACCCAGTTAGACTATAAGAATGTCTACATCTGTAGCCTACTTTCCAATGATAGGCTTAGTTTATACAAACCATCAGGCAGTTCTAGAAATAGAACCAATATCTGGTCTGATCTGCCAGATGAAAAGCTCCTCTTTGATTTAAGTTTGCTTTGGTTCCAGCATCACAGAAACAACCTCTGCCACACAGGGGCAGAAGGATGCAAGGGCAAGAGTTCTTCTCCATGAAATAGGATTTTGATGTGTCTTTTCTCACTCCTTTGCTCTTTGCATTTGGGGAAGGAGGAGGAATCATCATCATTATCACCATCATCATCATCATCATCACCCTCTTCATCATCATCATTACCATCATCATCATCGTTATCATCATCATCATCATCATCATCATTATCATCATCATCATCATCATTATCATCATCATCACAGGACTTGGCACCTGCCATGACATCCAAGTCCCATTTTTAGGTTATGCAAATGAGCAAGGTAGTCTTCCCCAGCCAGCTCTTCCAACAGCCAAGGATGCAATGATCAATGTTTCCTCCAATCAAATTAACTTCCCACATCAGCAGCCTGTCACTTGCCAGGTGGTCACAGTTATGCTTGGCTTCATCACCGTCTCTGTTCTGGCTTCTGCTTTTTGGTGTCTCAGCTTCTCTTGTCTGCATTTCTTATTTCTCTCTGGCCTTTGATGTCCCTTTTATTAATCAAGGCTTTCTTGTGAGTAGTGATCTATCTTGAGACTAAGAAACCCCAAATCCACATTTTTATCAGATACTACACAAAGAATTGATATACAATAGACTCCTGGTCCCCAAAACAATTCTTTGACTCCAAATTCTAAAAGCAGGCATTTGTAAATTAATTATGGGATTGAAAATGCAATGTAGCCATCTTTAAAATCAGTCAGTATTTTTTTGCCTCTAAGGGACATATATTCTCTCTGGTAACCTCTGAATTTATTTACCTCTCCTTAAGTGCTTTAATTTGAGAGGCTGCTTTTCTCTTAGGTTTTTCATAAATTTCATATTTCTACTTTTCTCTTTATTTCACACAAAAATGTCTTTTTTTCACCTTCTCTTGTCAGTAAATAAGATGCCCGCCTATAAACGGGCAGAACCTTACAATTACAAAATGAGATTGAGTACCCTAGAAGAATACTTTTATGAAAACATTTTCAAAAATGGAAAGAAAGAAAAAAAGAATAGAAAAGGAAATGAAAAAAAAGGGAAAGGGAAAAAGGGAGAATTTTGGAAGAATAAATTTTCTTGAAAAGAAACTTGCCTTTTGGTTCTCTCCCCAACTGTTCCTTCCAAAGAAGGAAAGGAAAAGAAAAAGGAAAGTCAAGGGAAAAGAGTACAAGGAGAAGGAGAAAGCAGGAGAAAAACATAATAAGCCCCTGAATTACATTACAGAGTTCCCTACTCTTGTCCTAACATAAACCCTTTGGTAATCTGATTTCAGGTGTCCCCTGCCTGACTTAAATCTGAAAATAACAAAATCAAGTACTAGTCTCAAAGACTTTAGAAAACAAGTAATGGTCCAAAGAGGACACTCCTGAAGACAGTGAAGGGATGTCAAGACCCTAACTGAAAACCCCTGAGTCTTTAATACATTTCACAGCAAAATTGCCCAAGTAATAAGTTTTCCCCAGTCTCTTAGGATTTACTTAGGTTGGTAACAAAAACACTAGGCATCTATCATTTCCATGCTAGGTTTTTCTCTCTCTACTCATTTCCCTTCTTTTGCTTCTGACAAGCATTTGTTCCTGTGCTACTTTCAGACACTGGAATAGACTTTTTCTAGGAATCCCACTCCCCCTCTATAGAATGACATGCTGGCCTGAGGAAGACCTTGGGAAGAAAGGTTGAGAAATGAGTCTAACTCTGCTACAAGAGAGTGAAAAAAAGGGCTGTTCATTCTATTGCCTGAAGGACTTACTTGTCCTTCTAGTGTCTTTCCAACTAATGAGGGTTAGGGCAATCGGGGGCAATTGTATTGTTTATGGAGAGAGAGACAAAAAAAAAGAAAAGATGCCTCCTTTTATAACAAGATCAGGGAATTACAAGGCTTCAAAGGCACTGGGCTTCTCAGGTCACTGACTTACTTCTACAGAAAAAGAGATTGGCTTTAAGTAATCCTAAGAGAAAACTTAGACTGACACAAAAGATGAATTATGGGTGAGTCCTTGTTTTAATAGGAGATTTACCAGTATTGGAATAGAGTTAAGTGAAAGTAGAAATAAATTAGAGATACACTTCAACAATGATTAATATGATAGCATAACTTAGAGACATCAAGGTCACCAGTATCATAGTAGGCCCTGGAGTCAGTAAAGGATGGGTTCAAGTCTTGCCCCTGACACATACTGACTTAATGACTATAGGCAAATCACTCAAACTCAGAGGACTACCAGTGAGCTCTCCAAAGTTATAAATTACAGAGGAGTTGCCAATTTCTGTGGGTAGGAGTTTTAACACCTGATTAAAATAACCCCCTTATCCTTACACACAAATGTCAAATTCCTACCCTCCTCTCCCCACTACCCCCAATAAAAGAGACCTGGGATGCTTAAATGATATGGAGGGATGGGCATCTGGAATTCCACCCTGGGACTACAAGGCTGACAAGATAGATGTGCTCCAAATAAAAACCAGTCAATTTCATTAGGATTGCCAGAACCATGTCCTTAAGGGACCTTAGTCTACCCGATTTGCTCAAATCCATTTATCTCCCTTGACAACCACCCTGCCCAGCTGCAAGTGGGCTATTAGGGATCCTCAGGAGGGTCCACCTACCTTACTCTGACTTCAAATGCATCAATGCCCAGGCTTGGTTTATTCTCCTAGAATCCCTTCCCCACCCGCATCCAAAAGCTTCCAAGGTCCCTGACCTAGGCATGTCTATCCCTCTGTATTTCCTGTACTGAAAGAACAAAGCTCACAAAATCCAAAGCCTTCTTCCAGAGCTTTAGAGAGGAAAAATCACTTACTGAACTGGCTCTTTATTTAATTCAGGTGCTCTGAGAATGGGCAAGAAAGCAAAATGTCCAGAAATGGATATAACCAGTTACACCAAGGGTCTTATTCTGTAAACTTTCAAGAAGGATCTAGGTTTGTAAAGTAATCCAACCACTTTGGAGAGCAATCTGGAATTATGCCCAAATAGTTACTAAACTACCTATACCCTTTGACCCAGCAATACCACTACTAGGTCTATCCAAAGATGATTCTGGGAAAAGGAAAAGAATCTATATGTTCTAAAATGTTTATAGCATCTCTCTTTGTGATGGCAAAGAACTGGAAATTGCAGGGATGCTCATCAATTGGGGAATGGCTGGACAAGCTGTGGTATATGATTGTGATGTAACACTACTGTGCCATAAAAAATAGTGAACTCAATGATCTTAGAAAAACATGGAAATATTTGCATGAAGTAATGAAGATAAAAATAAGCAGAAGCTGGTGGCCATCTCTGGGTGGGGGTGGGGGAGAGAGGAAAAAGGAAAAAAGGAAGAAAAAAATGTATGTGATAAATTTGTTACGTATTTAAAACTAAAGGCAAGTTGTACATAGTAGATTTGCAGTGTCATGTACAATCATCTTTTATTATGCAATGTTATGGAAATACTTGTTTTATTCCATAAATTAAAAATAAAATAAATTTTTAAAAAGAAGGTGCTAAGTTAATTTAAGAGTTTAGGAGACTGTATGACTCAATGGAAAAAACCCAAGATGTGGAAGCAGAGGATCCCGCTTAGTACTTATTACCTGTGTAACCTGGGGCTTAATTTTTTCTGAGTTTCAATGTTCTAATCTGAAAAATGGAGGCAGATGGAATAGAGGGTCTATAAGGACCTTCCCAATTTAAATCTAAAATACTATGACCCTAAAGGTGGAAATGAATTCTTACTCTCCTTACCTCTGAGATTCATTCTTCTTTATGTATAAATGTCATCTGTACTTGCAAGTTTTTCATAACTTACATTGTTGCCAAACTTCCTTTCTTAAAGTATTTTGCAGAGATTTTTTTTTCAAGCCTCAATATTTAGCTTTAAGTATAGATGGGGAAAGGACAGGTGGTGCAGTGGATAGAATGCATGGCCTGGAGTCAGAAAGACATCTTATTGAGTTCAAATCTGACTTAAGATATTTAATAGCTATGTGACCTTGGATAAGTCATTTAACTCTGCCTTAGTTTCCTCATCTGTAAAATGAGCTGGAGAAGATAATGGCAATTCACTCCCAAACCATTCCAGTGTCTTTACCAAGAAAACCCCAAATGGGGTCATGAAGAGTCAGACATGACTGAACAACATAGAAGGGGAAACTGAGACTGGGGGTTTAAATGGTTTGACAATGATATAAAGCATAATCTACCTGACTCCAAAAGCATTGTTTCTTCCCCTATACCACAGTTAGCAAGAATAGAGGATAGGGTCTAGATGAGTCATAATTCTATATATTCTACATGTAACAATATATTGATATATAATCCTGGTAGTCACCAGCTTATTAATGTCTTTTCTGGGAGCCATATTTTAGGAAGAACATTAATAAGCTGAAAAGTATAAAGAGAAAGGAAACCATGATAGAGAAGAGGATCGCAGGATCATGATATATTAGGATCAGATGGGGGAACTGGAAGTTTTATCCTGAAGAAATAAAAACATAAGAAATTCATAATATAAGTCTTCAAATATATGAAGATGTCATACAAAAGGGGAATTAGTTTTTCCTGGCAGCAGCCAAGTACCACAGTAGATACAGTACTGGACCTGAGTTCAAATCCTCCCTCATTAACCATATGACACTAGACAAGTCACTTAACCACTGTCTGCATCACTTTCCTCATCTCTAAAATAATAATAGTAGCATCTCCTACCATAGTCTTTGTGAGGATAAAATGACATAGGATCTGTAAAGCACCTTTCAAACCTTACAGCATTATGGTTAGCAATGGGAGGACATTCAAAGGAATATTTAGGCTTGAGGTAAAAAGAACCTTTCTTAACAACTGTTATTCTGTCATTTCCTTTTCATGACCCCATGGACTACACTGTCCAAAGGGATTTCTTGGCAAAGATGTTGGAATGGTTCACCATTGGATAAAGCAAATAGAGGTTAAGTGACTTGCCCAAGGTCACACACCTAGGAAGTGCCCGAGACTTCATTGGAACTTGGGTATTTCTGAGTCCAGGTCCAGAGCTCTATCCTCTGAACCACCTACAATCTCTCTCCTAATAATTACACTGTCTAAAAGTAGACCTTGCTGCTTCTGAAGAGAGATTTCCCTTCTTTGCACCCAAGACTATATGTCCACTTTGGAAGTATGTGGTCATGGTGATTCTTGATCAGGTACTAGTTGGACCTCTAAGACCCCTTCCAATTTTGAGGCTCTGTGCTTCTAATCTTGAGAGGGAAATGCAACCCAAAGCCAGGCTAGATACTTCTTATTTCAGTTTATTCATTGTTGAGATGACAAAGTAGTCAGGATATTGTGAAAAAGATCACCTTTTCCTTGTGCTCAGTCCTTTCCTTGCACTTTTTTTTCAAAGTATAAAAAAGTTGAAGGGAAAAAGGGAGCAGCCTAGGATAATAGGCAGGAAATTATCCAGCTGCCCAGAATTCCTCATTGCTCGAACCTCTTCATATGGTTGCCTCATGTGGTTGTTGCAAGGTCAGGCATTTATATCTAAGTATATATGAAATATCTTCATTAGGTCTCTTCTCATGCCTTCCTTTCCACTCATTATCCCTCTGGTTTCTCCACATAGATATTGTTGAAAGGGAGCTGAAGGTATTGAATATGATTTTTAACATGTAAATTTCAGGAATTAATGAAATATCTAAGACTCCAGACAGTAAGCAAAGCTAAAAAGTATGAAGCAGCCAATAGATCAGTAGTTACTAGTTTTACAATTGGGGACTTAGGGTCAGATGAATAAGGGAGGGTAGGGGATAAAGCAGTCTTTGAGGAGTAGAACTCAGATCTGGGAAAGCAGTCAGAGATTAGAAGAGACAAAGGAAAAAGAAGAAACAGACTATTACCTCTATTTTTTTCTTTTTCATTTCAGTTTCATGAATATACTTTACATCCTAAGTGGGAAATTAAATTCCCGCAATTTTTGCTTTAAAATGGCAAGCAATGATTTAGCAACACCTAGAAATTTTCAATTTGTCTCCTTAGGAACAGAGGCCAGAGAAATCCTTTACACAAAATATGCTTCATGAGGTCTACCCAGCTTAGCTCAATTCTACAAATATGCCTCAAAGCACTGGGCGAGGCCTTAGGTGTCGGACACAATCCATCTGTCCTTTCTTTCAAGGAATATGCAGTTTAGTCAGGACATAAGGCTCAAATAACCACAGTACAGTCAGATTGGAATGAATGCTTTGAGAGGCACAGAATATAGGGGGTCGGGAAAGGAGGTGTCAGCTCTCTAATTGGCAAAGACCAGTGTTGATTTATAGATCCAATGAACTGCAACATCAGCTGATTCCTGCAACCTGGGCAAAGCAGGCTGAGCATTTAAGGCAATTGAAAAGGTCATTATCATTGCTGGTGAATCAAAAGGCTTGTCAAACCCCTACTGCCTTTCTATAGATCTAGGCATTTGCAAAATGAGGATCACACCTTGGTAAGCCTCAGGAAGGGCATAAAGTTTCCCAGGAGTTTTTCTGAGGTGGATTTTTTTAAAAGTGGATCTCCCTATCTCACCCAGACTGGAAGTTCAGTGACCAGTTGCCAGCCCTGACCCTACTGCTCATCAGCACAGAACATTGACCTGATTCCTTTCCATCCTGGTCTGGTTTATCTTTTGTTAGGAAGCCTGGTTCCCCAAGCTCAAGTGAGGCTCTCACCAGCCTCAGCCTCCCCAAGAGAAAGGGTTGCAGCCCTGAGCCACTGAGCCTGACTAGATGAGTGGTCTTCATTCTGAAGCATCTTCATTCCTTTAGGAAAATATCCCAAGAAAGCAGTGTGTGTTCTGGCTACTGTACTTGGTACATTCCTCAGGAGATATTTCAGTCATTTTATTTTTCTTCAGTTATGTCCAACTCTTTGTGACTCATTTGGAAGGTTTTCTGGCAAAGATACTAGAGTGGTTTGCTATTTTCTTCTCCAACTCATTCGTCAGATAAGGAAACTGAGGTAAACAGGGTTAAGTCCAGGGTCACACAACTAGTGTGTATCTGAGGGAACTCAGGTCTTCCTGACTGTAGGCTCACCATTCTCTCCATTGTACCCTTTGGCTACCTTAAGATTACTATGTGCCAGGCACTGTGCCAAACTGAGGGTACAAAGAAAAACAAAATTCAGTCTCTGCCCTCATGGAGTTTAAAGGTTAAGTGACTATGTACATACAAGATGCATACAGAATAAATAGAAGTTAATCTCAGAGGACAAGGCATTAGTAGATTGGTGGGGTAGGGGGAGGGAGGGAGATCTTCCTGCAGAAGATGGAACTTAAGACCTGAAGACAGTCAGGGAAACCAAAAGGCAGAGATGAGGACCAGAGGGCAGTGGAAAGAAACACTGAAGGAAGAGTCACTTTTAAGTTGTTATAGAAAGTTGACTGTTGAAGGTTTTTTTCAAAGTTTAATTAGTTTTAGATGTAAATTGAATTGGTGTTGTTATTGTTGAAAGTTAAGTTCATGATAAATTACAGTGATACTTTAAGGATTTGGAAATGAGTTTACTCAATAGGTGACAGTGATAACAGATAACAATTACATAGCATTTTAAAGTTTGCAAAGCATTTATTTTTAGATGTTTTGCTTGAGAGTTGTTCAGTTGTTTTCCAGTCATATCAAACTCTGCATGACCCCATTCAAGGCTTTCTTGGCAAAGATAACTGAAGTGGTTTGCCCTTTCCTTTTCCAGTTCATTTTACAGATTAGGAAATTGAGGCAGAGTTAAGTGACTTGCCCAGGATCATACAGCTAGTAAGTGTCTGAAGCCAAATTTGAAGATGAGTCTTCCTGACTCTAGACCTGGCACTCTATGCATTATGGTGCCACAGAGTGGCAGTGGCCAAAAAGTCATCATACTGCTATCAACCTGGTGATGATCCTCTCCAAATTTACCTAGACTTGTCCTTGATTAACAGGCGTATCCTCAACTGGTAGGCCTCTACTTATGCCCTTTTTAACTTGATATAACTGCCCAAAATGTTTACTGTGATGACTGGAGAGCCCAGAATCATCTCCACATCATGATAAATCATTGCAAAAAGACTTTAGTGGAGACACAATAAATTACTTTTTTCTTTTTTGATAACTGATTCACCGGTCTATGTTGTGAGTGTTCAGACATGAAATGTAATTGTAAATCTTCTCTTCCACTGAGCCCCTTTCTCTAAGTATTTCTAATTGGTTTTTTTGCAGTTAACTCTTCTAACAGCTCTTTTGGACCCACCCTGATTGTCTATGATTGGATAACATGGAAATTGTCCAATTCTAATGAATTACCCACCATCACCCCCATACTGTAGCAGAAAATTTATTTCTGTGACACTCTTCTGGGTATAAATTTAGGCTATAGTAACTAGGCCTTGAGCCATAACATCATCACATTTGACAGCTAAGGAAGACTTTCTGAAACCATGAATTCTCTATGTTCCAGGAGGCAGTCAGAGTACTGCTTGATGATCTCCTCTGGAAAAGCTACAGAGACGGAAGAAACAATTTCTACCTGCCACATAAACTCACAATTCCAGGGAATAACTGAGTCATGGAGTATAAGGATTGGGAAACTGAAAAGAATAGGGTCACCCTTAACACAAACTGGACCGTCCCTCTAGGACTTGTTCCAAACATGCCTTAGAGGAGCACAGGCACCCCAATAGAACCCAAAGGTAGCCAAAATACCTGAATCTCCCTGGACTTACAAACACCCAAGACTACTGGCTACAGTAGTCTTCCCTTAGAGGAGGGGTCTTTCACCTTTTTTTATGTCATGGATTTCTTTGGCAATATAATGAAGACTATGCTCCCCCCTCCACCCCTTAGAAAAATACTTTTAAATGCACATTACTATAAAGGAAACCAAATATATAGAAATAGTTATCAATTTAAAAAAAAATAAGTTCCCAGAATTCCTCTCACCCTCAGTGAGAGGATTCCTGCATCAGGGAACCTTTTATGCATATGCTTATATATGTATATGTTGCCTCTCCAGTTAGAGGATAGGTATGGTTTCTTTTATTGTTGGGTTGTTTTTTGTTTCTTTTTTTTTTGTCTTTGCACCACCCCACCCCAGCACCTAGCACAGTGCTTGGTGCATAAAAAATACTTGATAAATGCTTGTGATTGATTAATTCACTAACCCTGGCCTTTGAGATGCTGAAGGTTTGGCCAGAAAGTTGAATAGATTGAGCCACTCTCATGTAGCTCCAATCCAATATTCATAGCATCTCCAGCACCCATGAATATCCCAGCATAATTCTGAATCACAAAATACCACAGACTCTCCACATGGAAGACAGAACCAAAACGTTTATTCAGCCATCAGAAAGTCAAATCTATCATAGTAACAAAAATTTATACACAACAACAATGCAGAGAACAACACCAGCCCCAAGCCTTCCCCCTGCTAGGCTTCCCACAAACCAGTTCCATTAAATAAATCACAAGCAGGATCTTTTACTCACACTAGCTAGCTACCTGCTTGCCTGCATCCTTCAGTTCTGACTGCTCTCTAACCAAATTTCCTCTCAGCTCTGCTCTAGCTACACTTCTTTCTGTTCCACCTTTCCAGCAAACTCCTCCCACCACAGACTCCTGTGACTCAGGCTTCCATGTGACCTGGGTAGGTCACATGGGCCTATTAATAAGTGGGAAAGATCTTCCTATTTAAATTACCATTACGTCTCAGTAACCCTGGATGAAAGGTGCAGAAACTTCAGCTGACCTCAGAATCATGACCTGGTGTACTACCTAACCTTTCCAGAGGCTTAAACCAGGACAGATCTGTCTAGCCTATGTCAATGTAAACACAAGGTTGGGGAACCTGCAGCCTTGAGGCTATATGTGGTTAGACCCCTGGTCTAGAGCATCTGGCCTTATTTGTATCCATGCCTTTCTGTTTACCATAGTTTGGATGGTCCCATAGTCTACACATACAGGGTCTCACTGTCCACTCAGGATGCCTCCCTGCCCACTTAACTGAACTTCAGTTTCACCATCTGAAAAAATGAGGATAACAACACCTTTCCTAGACATCTCAGAAGGTAAAATAATAATAATAATAAAACCAATAGATGTGAGAGTATTTTAAAATTATAATGGGCTATAGAATTGTAAGATATTATTAAGCACTGGGTATGGGTATCTTACGGAAATGACTCCTTACCATTTTCTATTTATTCTGGCTTCTGCCTTTCTCTGCTTGGCTGAAATACTGGACCATTGATTTAATTTTCCAAGGGGGCCCTCCCAGGTTTAACAACGCTTGCACATGCCTTCACAAATAAGGATGTATGTAAGAGGTACATGTCAGACTGTAAATCTATTAATGACAATGTGTTAGTACCTCTGGTGTAGTGGAACATTTGTGCCAACCCAGTAAGTGGGAGAGCCTTACATAAATCACCAGGGTGGGGGTAAAGAGCTGAAACCGGGATATTAGATCCTGTCACTGTAGAGGGAGAATAGATGTTGTAGTAAGCTACGGAGCATTTATGG
The DNA here is from genome assembly GCA_023548195.1 of Bettongia penicillata ogilbyi. Lineage (NCBI taxonomy): Eukaryota > Metazoa > Chordata > Mammalia > Diprotodontia > Potoroidae > Bettongia > Bettongia penicillata. The sequence goes on along the minus strand of JAJHZJ010000514.1, from coordinate 8,941,290 downwards.
CCTGGGCTTCTGATGCCAGCTTTCTCCAGTAATTACTTGTGCATTCTCAGTAGCCTGAGAGGCTTGGAGCATGTAAAGGATAATCTATAAAAACTACTAATATCTAAGATTTGTATTGCTTTTTACACTAAAACCTTGACTCTTCAATACCTCCAGGAAATGAATCATAAGAATCATAGAAGTGTTGGAAGGCGAGGCAGCAGTCAGATAACATGAGTTCAGTACTGCTTCTAAAGCTTGCTACATGTGGGACCCTGGGCCTCATTTTCATTATCTGTAAAATGAAAGAGTTAAATTTGATGATCTCAAAGACCCCTACACCCCACCCCCAACTCTAGAGCTATGAAAGGAGGCAACATGGTACAGCAGAAAGTAGATTGGGGATGTTTGGTCAGGTGTCCTGGGTTCAACTCCCACTCCTAATGTTTGCTGCATGCATGACCTTGGACATTCACTTCACCACTTTATCTGTAACATAAAAGGATTGGACTAGATATCTTTTGATGGTTCTTCCATTTCTTAGTCTTGAGGCAACTATGTGACATAGTTTATAGGGTGCTGGATCTGGAGTTAAGAAGGTGGAGCTCAAATGTTGCTTCTGACATTTGCTAACTGTTGACCCTGGGTAAGTCACTCTGAACCTCAATTTTTTCCTCCAAGAAAAAAAGGCAGTTGCAGCAGGCTAGGCTGGGGAACCTGTGGCCTCAAGGACACATGTGGCCCCCTTGGTCCTCAAGTGCAGCCCTTTGACTGAATTGAAACTTCCCCTTAATAAAAGGATTTGCTCTGCAAAGTTTGGATTTAAAGAGTTGCACTTGAGGACCTAAGGGGCACATGTGACCTTGAAGCCCCAGATTCCCCACTACTAGACCAGATGGTCTTTGAGGTTACTTCTGCCTCTAAATCTGTTATCCTAAGATCTTAAAGGACATGGGTCACCTACTAAAACCCCAAATCAAAATAAAAATCCTCTCTTCAATCTTTGGAGTAAGTGAACCTACATCTTCCCCTTGAAGACCTCCAGTAATGAGGAACAACTTTATTTTGAGACAATGCTCCATTTTTGGACAGCTCCAAATCTTAGGAAAATTCCCTATCAATCGAGCCATTTTTCCATTAATAAAGGGTCTACATTTCTTACAAGCAGTTCTTTAGAGAAGAAATCCAGGCTGTTTGTGGCTATATGTGAAAAAACTGCTTAAATCACTACAATTAGAAAAACACAAACTAAAGTAATTCTAACATTCTATCTCACACCCATTGGAGTGACAAAGATAACCAAAAAAAAAAGAAAAATTATAAATGTTGGAGGGACTGCGGGAAAGGTGGACCTATGAGTGGGTACAACCAAAGTAATTTGGAATTGTACACAAATGTGCTCTTTGACCCAGCTGTATCACTACTAATCCTATACGTACAAAAATGTTGATAGCAGCTCTTTTTATGGTGGCAGAAAAAAAAACCCTGAAAAGTAATGGAATGACCCTCAATTGAGTAAAGTCTGAATAAATAGTGGTATATGAACGTGATAGAGAATGTGATATTCTCTAAAATGAGGGAAGATAAGTTCAGAGACAGGAAAAAAATACTTGTATGAACTGACCCTGAGTGAAGAAAGCAAAACCAAAACCACAATTCAATACTGCACCAATCCATATTAGACAAATGAACAATTTTGAGAACTTTTCTAAGCTGTTAGAAAAGAAAATGAGTAGAAATGGGAGAAAAATTTATAAAATAAGAATACCATAAAAACAAATTTTAGAACTGAAGGAACTGTGGTTGATACAGTGACCATTCCTAATTCTAGAGGACACATAATGAAACAATGAAACATTACAGATGGATTTAGGGTTCAAATGAGGCATTACGTATGTGTGTGTTTTGTGTATATGTATGCATATATGCATATTTGTATGCAAATATACATATATTTATGACCACGGAGGGATTTGTTTCTCTTAACAATATTTATTTTAAAGAATTTTTCTTTTTTTTTTTTCAGTAAGATGTAGAAAAAGAGAGAGAAAATACAGATTTCAATTTTTTTGAATAGAGAGGTGGGGGTTGCTGCAGATGTAAAGTATTACATGGATGAGGTCAGGATACTATTAATTTTACTTAACTATTTTGCTTTGTTACAAGAGACCTTTCATAGAGTGGGAGTAATCTATAAATACGCATAATGTAACAACCAAAAACATCATTAAAACTTTGAAAAGAAAAGAAGAGGCCTTTCCTAGTCCCTTGCCTCCCTCTTGTACTGTATATATCTCTCAGATACATGGTTATTTGCATTTTCAATCTCCCATTAGAAAGGCAACCCACTGAGGACAGGTTTTGCCTTTCTTTGGAGCCACTGTGCTTAGGGAAGTTCTTATCTTATTGACTGACTGATGATCAGAGGACCCCTTCACATGGACATTCAGTCTATCTACCCCCTCCACACTGTTTTTATTCAGTGCTTGGCTGTATCTGACCCTCTGTAGGGTTTTACATAAAGAGGGGGCAACATGTGAGCTCTGGGTCTCAGACAGATCATGATGATGTAGACAGTGATTAAAGATGCCCAGCACAAGAAACGTTGAAAAAAACAATCACATTAAATAATTGCCATGTCTTCCCAGACTTGGGTCTAGAAGGCTAATTAATTCCCATGGTAAATGTCATGGCTAAAAGAGGAGTGAATGGAATGAAGGAAAATCTTCCTAGTATTAGTTAGCTAGCTTGACCCTAAACATTCCTCAAATGACCTTTGTTACCCTAGGAAGAAGAAAGTTTTTATCCCAAAAGGAAGCAGAACTTATACCATCAGGGGAATCCAGATATAGAGGACTATGAACTTTCCTGATTTTCCTCTGTGGTGGTATGAGCCAGAGTTAAATATCAAGACTGGAAATATTAACTCCTGGGTCTTTTAGCAACTTTAGACCTTTGCCTAGAGAGTTTGGTATATGCCAGCAGTATAAAGCTCAAGTAGAAATGAGGCCAATAAACTATAGAAAAGGATCCCTGTGGGCCATGGATTGATGGTTTTTAAACGCAACACTATCTATGTTTTGTTGTATTTTTATTAATTTTGTTAAACATTTCCCAATCACATTTTCATCTGGTTTGGGCCACATTTTGGAGGATTGTGGACACCATATTATGAGTTTGGTATCTCTGGTTTACATGGATGTGAAAAGAAGAGAAAATCTCAAATCTGTATGTGAAAGAGATGAGGTTGCCTCTGTAAAGCACTCTCAAAAGTTTCTTCAGCAGAGGAGGATATTGGTTGAGCAAAGAAGCATTCACTTTTAGTGGCTTCTCCATTTTCTAGGAATGGCTGGGTTAATAGATAGTTCTGGAACACTAAAGGTTAATCATTTAAGGGACAATATTTTTGTTTCAAATCTATTTAATGGAAATATTTCAATATGAATTATACACTCTGTGGCATGATGTACAAAATCTACCAAACATAATTTATCTTTTTTTTGGTAAGTTCAAGATAGGGTAACATAACGAAAAGAATCTGGACTTGGAAATAAGAGAGTTGCCTGGATCTTCCACTTATTGCCTATATATTTGATTTGGAAAGATCATTCAACCTATTCTGGCCTCATTTCCACATCTGTAAAAATGAAGGTACTGGAGAAGTTGATCTGTAAGTTACCTTCCAGTTCTAAATCTTATGATTAGTGATGATTATAAACCAAGACAGAAGTATAAATGAGTAGCACTGGTGGGAGGCATAGAGATCAGCCAGTCCAATCAATTATTGTATCACACTGCAAATGTAATATCTGTGGAACATTAGACTGAATGTCCCATCCTCCAAGGTCACAGAGGAACTTTCTTAAATAAGTTCGAGACCTCAGCTTACTCTTTTGTTTGTCATTTGCCTTTTTCTCTTAAAAGTCATGCACTGCTTGAAGGACAGCCCCATAACTACCTGGGTAGCATTGTTCTACAATAGTGAATAAATGTACTGTCTTTCTGCAAAAATTAATTAAGGAATCAAAGACTGAAGGAATTGTCTAACTTGTTTCCTCACCATTAGTATAATCTGAATCACTATTTTCATCCAGCTCTTGATTTTACAGCATTCAAAGCATTCTCTGTAGCATCAGCTTCCCACTTCAATCTTGTCAATTTCAATCTATCCCTCTAGCTCTCTTATTAAGCTGGTTATAGGGATGTATGAAGGAGGAGTATCTCTCAGCTTCAGGAGTTTGAGCTCATGTTATTTTGGAAGGCTTAAACATTCTGATTGGCAGAGTGGTGTGTTAGAGAGAGCACTGGGCTGGTAAAGAACAACCGTGGTCTCCATTCTGCCACTAAACTAGTTGTGCGATCTTAGGCAAGTCAGAAGGTCTCTGAGTCTCAGTTTCTCCATCTGTAGAAAAAAAGTGTGAAGATTTCAAAGGTCCCTTCCAGCTCAAAACTCTCTTTCTCATCTATAAGATAATGGCAATTGATGTGAAAATCTCTAAAGTCCCTTCCTACTTTAGTATTCATATAAAATTTAAACTTGGTCTTTTTGAAAACAAATATGGAATTATATAAAAAATTCATAAGTATGCATGCCCTTTGAGCCAAAAATCCTATTTCTAGGTTTATACCCTAAGAATACTGTTGAAGCATGGGAGGGGATGGAGGGAGAAAACATCTGTCCTAATATCACTATTTACAATATCCCCAAACTGGAATCAAACCATTCACATGATAATTGGAGAATGGAAAATGGAGAATAAACAAATTAATGGAATATGGTTATACCATAAGAAAAAACAAGGTGTGAAGAATTGCAATTCTGAGAAGACATAAATTGTTGCAGAGTGAAGAAAATTAATGTAGACAAATAACATGCATAGTTTAGAATTATTTAAATAAAAAGTACAATAACAAAAATGAAATTCAGGTTGAATACATTGGACAGCTTTCCTGGGCCCTCTTACCTTTTTTGTCTATATTATTTCACTTGATGATGCCATCAGCTCCCATCTAGTCAATTATCTTCTCTATGCAGATGATTTCCATATATGTATATGTGTGTAGGTGTATATCCAGTCCTAAGCTCTCCTAAACTCTAGTCCTACATTACCAACTTCCTCTTAGACATCTTGAATCAGATGTCCCATGGCTATCTCAAACTCAACATGACCCAAGCATCTTTCCTCACTAATCTACTCTTATTCTGAATTTATCTGTCACTACTAAGACAATCCTCTTGGTCATCCAGATTTGAAGCCTTGGTGTTATCCTCTATTTCTCACTGTCACTTATGCCAGGTATCCAATCAGGTGCTAAAATTTATCCGCTTCTACTTCCACAATATCATTTATGTATGTCCCCTTACTTCTACTCATATAGCCACTCTAGCTCAGAACCTCATCACATCTCATCTGAACTATTGGAGTAGTCTTCCAAGCTAACTGCCCTCCTTACTTCATCTTTTCCCATTCCAATCCATCATCTTCCAAAATGATTTTTCTAAAAGCTGATCTGACTTTGTCATCTCCCTATTCATTAAAATCCATTGGCTTCTTCCCTCCTATTACCCCTTGAAAATCTTGCCTCTTCCTACTCTTCACTTTATATTCCTCTACACACTATAATCTACTGGGCTACTTACCGGTCCATGAATAGGATATAGATTCCAATCTCTCAGCCTTTACACCAGTTGTTTTCTGTGTCTATAACATTCTCCATTCTCATTTCTGCCTCTAAGACTTTCTGGCTTCCTTCAATGCTCCGCTCAAGTCGAGCCAAGTCATGTCATTATTTCTCTGATGGCATGGTCTTCTTCAGCAGCAAAGGACAAACACACATAAATCTTACCTTCAGGAAACCTTTCCCAGTCTTCCCAGATGCTAGTACTGTCCCCTCTGAAATTACCTTTTGTATAATATAATATAATGTAAAATAACATAATATAACATAATACAATATAACATGATATAACATAATATATACATGTATGTAGTATACATGTATACACACGTATATGTGTGTATATATTATGTTTAAAGTATATACTGTATTCATGTATATATAGATATATGATATATACCTGTGTATGCATGTCTATATATGTATGTGTGTGTGTATATATATATATATATATATATATAGTATACATCTAGTTGTTTTTTCCCTTTTGTTTCCCCCACTGGAATATGTTATCCTCTGCTTTTACTTTCTCAGTAATAGCACAGTTTTAACTTAGTATAATTTTAATTTAGCATAGTTTTTCACATATGGTATACATTTAATAAATGTTAATCATCCATCTGGCTGATTGTTGAAGTTAATATACTCACTACTTTCTATGAGTTCAGATGTAAGTCCAATCTATTTCTATTAACTGATGAATAAAAGTGTTGTTATTTTGAGCCATTAAAGCCTGTGTGCAAGGAAATGAGAGTTAGTGACTACCATCAGAGAAGTATTATTAGATACAGAAGTTCTGATATTATCTGGACAGGGGCAATGAACCAATGGAGTTGGGGTTGGGGAGGGAGGGAGAGAGAAGTCTGAATGTGCAAATGAACCCTTTTTATTAGGAGAAAATCTGATACAATTGTTAAATGCATTTTATTTTATTTTATTTCAGCATGAAACTTTGTTCATACATATAATCTACATAATCTGTCACTCATATAACATCATTGTCTATTCAGAACTGTATCCAATTAGCCCTTGGTGAGGAGATTGATCCAAGGTCTTTCCTGTCAGAGAATTGGTTTTCCCTTAAGTGGAAAAACACCTCAATTAAGCAAGAGAGCTAAGTCTCATCAACAAAAAGCACCAAAATGAATACAAAATAAAGGTGATTTATTTTCTCCTAACCCAAGAAGATTTATAAGTAATCCATAGGGAGAAAGGAAGAAGGGAAGAAGAAGCTGACTTGCCTTCTCTCAAATGACTTTATGCTTATTCATCTTTACTTGCACATGTGTTATGAAATGGCAATGCCAAAGGGGGATAAATAGATGTTTTAAAGTTTCTAGAAAAAGGAAACAAAGGAAACCTATCAAATTTGATTACTATTGTTAAAGTGTTTTTTGATTTATGTGTCAATTATGAAAAGTGGTAATAATAATGATAATTGTCAGGTCTTCCCTCTGAAAAAATAAACAACATCCTTTGACCCTTTATGGAGGCAACATGTCATAGTGAAAAGCGTTGACTCTAATGTCAAAATACTTGGATTCAAATCTTACCTCTGATGCTTACTAGCTGTATAACCTTGGGCAAGTCATTTAACTTCTCATAGGCTGAGCTCCCTCATCTGAAAAGGAGAAATAATAATATCCCCTGTTCAAAATTTTAGTGTCTATATATATATATATATATATATATATATATATCAATTGATCAACAAGCATTTATGAAGTGCCTACTGTATACTTGGAACAGAGCTAGGTGTCAGGGATCCAAAGGCAAAAATATAATAGCCTCTGCCCTGAAGGAATTTACATTTTATAAAGGGCAGAGAAGGACAACATATAGACTGATAGGAATATGCAAATAAATATATAGAAAACATAAACTAAATAAATACAAGATAATGAGAGTGCACTATCAGCTGGAAGAATTTGGAAAGACCTCTCATAAAATACAGATTTTGAGATGAACATAGAAGGAAACCAGAGATTTTCAGAGGCAAAGGTAAGTTGGGAATGCATTAAAGCATAGGGAATAGTCTATTGAAAGGCCTGGAGAAAGGAGGTGGAAGGTTTCACATGAGGGAAAGTTAGAAGGTCATTTTCACTGGACCAGAAGAGTATAAACAAGAAAACATAGAATAATGGTGTAAAGGTACGTAAGAGCCTCGTTGTGAAGGGATTTAAATTCCAAAGTCATATAATCTTGGAGGTCATTGGGAGTCACTATAGTCACTTGAGCAGGGGAATGTCATGATCAGAACTGTGCTTTGGGACTTTGAGCTTGGCCTGGAGAATGAAGAGGCTTGAAGCAGAGACATCAATTATAAAGTTATTTCAGTGGTCTAAGAGGCAATGAAAGCCTGGTCAAAGGCAGGGTAGGTATGTGAGGAGAGAGCTCAGTCCGGGGAGTACATTCATTTGATGAGCTTGTTTCTGCTGGATTTGCCTGTAGAATGAAGAGACCCTATTCTCCATTTCAAAAGAAGTTCAGGTGTTCAATGACTTTTTTTCTCCCTCCAGGGTCTGATCCTGAATTTCCTGCATTCAAAATCATGCATCAGTTATTGTCTTATTCTCAAACTTCCCTCAGTGACTGGGGACTCCTCACCCTAGCTAGCCAACCATATCTCTGGCCTTCTCACTCTGGAATATCCCTCCACCAGGCCAGCCCCCTTCTGCTATTGGTGAGCTCCTCCTGGGGCCTCCATTTTGTAGAGGGGCCAAGTCAGCCAACTTTCATCTTCCCCCATTCCTCTTTTTTCAACTGTCTTTCTCTACTTTTCTCTTGGCATTTAGATTCTTAACAAAACTGTGTGGGATGGTGAGACCCCTACTCAAATTGACTACTCAGAGGCATCTCAAGATACAAATAGAAAATCCTTTATCCAGTTCTTGCAAGAAGCGGGTATCACCTTCACTAGGCAGTCTAGAGAAAGGAGGTACAGTACAGAAGAAGATGCATGGCTATATAGCAGAAAACCACAAAAAAAATCCCTTACCCTTTTGGTCAAGAGCCTGAGCAAGCAACTTATTTTCAGAAATTTGCCCCAGACACAAAGAATTGAGGAAGAGACTGAATAAACATCTCCCCTCTTTAGCAAAAGGTCAAGATTGTACAATATGATTAAGAAAAGGGTTAAGCAAATCTGGGGAGAGGGGCAACAGGTGGTTTCACAACTTCAAATTTCCCCATATCATATGATTTCTGAGAAATCGAAACTCAGGCCCAGAGTCTGATCTACTTCAGATTTAAGTTCTTGAGAAGTTTTCACTAGCCATCACATTCATAATGCATTTCACATAAGAAATGCTTTAAAAAAAGACTTGTTACCTAAATGCTTTTTTGGTCCACTAATCATGTAGCAAAGAAAACTGATTTTTGTTTGGCTGCAGAAAACTAGGTGTGCTTTCAAAAACTACTTACCAGGCAGAGCAAGTCTCTCACTCAAACACAGTCATATAGGAAAAAAGTGAGACTTCTCAATGCCCTAAGCAAGTATCTTAGACTTCTATCTATTTGAACATCTGTTGCAGCCTCCCTTCTCCCCATCTGTAATGACACCCACTGGATCAGACCTCTAGAGATCATCACAGTGGGAGTTAAGTCATTCAATTTTGCTGTTCCATCCACTCAGCTGCCCTATTGTCAAATGAGTTGCTGCTTGTCCTTAGCTCTTGAAAAGAATCATGACGTCATGAAAGTGATACCCTCACTTGGGAGTGAATTGGATTTAAGTGAAGCAGGGCTGTGCAAAGTCACCAGCCTCACTTTCTCTTCCAGAGCCATCTGGGTTCAATGACATGATGTAAAGCATGACAACTGGAGATGGTCCAGAAAACAATGAGAGACCTTGGCCCTGATGGCTCAAACTGAATATAAACAGCAATTGTTTCTGTTTTGACTGGAAACCGTGAGGGTCTTCCCTCCCAGAATGATTTTGTTTTTCTTTTTGTTTTTTAACTAGAAAAAAGAGACCATTCTTTGTCTCATTTCTTACCTAGATTTAATCACCAGATGGGCATTGCCTCAGTCAAAAGACTTTAAAAAGTCAAAGGAGTGCAACACAAATGACCCACTATATCTGGCCAACCCACATCATGTAACCCACTCCATATAGCTGCCTACCATAATCAGAGGGTGTTTCACAGCCATCCAACTCTTCAACTCAGCTTCCGCCCAAATCATTTTCCAGCTTCTGCACACCTCCCCACCTTTCTACCTCTTGCTGTGAGTACAGTAAGTAAATCAAGATTTCCATTATCCTGGAAAAGACATGGCAATCACTTACCCTATGGCTTCACTCATCATGGAATGGTATGTGTATTCGTCCTTTGTTGCTGAAGAAGACTATGTCATCAGAGAAATAATGACATAACTTGCACTTGACTTTGTTTTGAGTGAAGGAGGGCTGTGCAGGTCACCAGCCTCACTTCTCCTCCAGAGCCATCTGAATCCAGTGACCATATATTCATCAGGATGACTGGAGATGACCCAGGATGAGGCAATTGGGGTTAAGTGACTTGCCCAAGGTCACATAGCTAGTGAGTGTCAAGTGTCTGAGGTGAGATTTGAACTCAGGTCCTCCTGACTCCTGCACTGGTCCTCTATCTACTGTACCACCTAGCTGCCCCATGGCTTATCATCCCTGTGACCAACCCCCATCCCAGAACAAAACATCCTTCCCAGTCACCACTACCACCACTACTGTGTTGCTTTATCCTATTATATTTTTGTTTTATCCTATTAGAAGGTCCTTGAGGCAGGGACTGTCTCTCTTTTGTTAATTTTATCCCCTTCAGGGGGAGTAAGTATAGAAACCTCCATGTAAGGCACTTCCTTCCATTGAAGTAGATTGCATGCTCCTCTATCAGTTATATGAATTAATAAAATAACATTTATTAAGTTCCTTTAGTCTATGTTATAAGATTTATCCCCCTCCTGAAAATAAAAGGAGGAGGGATAGGAGGAGGAGGGCAACAAAAAGCTTTATGAGCACATTCTAGTGTTAAAGTGAACTGAGAACTAAGTTCAGGGTAAAAAGACTTTACATTTTTAATATATTAACCTCCTTACACTGTTCTAACTGCTCCCCTTAGAGGAAGTAAAGTGGGGTTGGGAGATAAGAGGAGGGAGACTGCTTCATTCATCAAGGTCCGTGCCTCTACCCAGTTATGGTTTATGAGGGCAGGCGACATTTTTAAGGGCTCTTAGTACCTGGAAAAATATTCACTTTCAGTTGTGCCTCTGACCCTCTGCTCTCTCGTCCTTCCCTACTCCCATTATTTATCTACTGCAGAGCTCAGAGACTGCCACAGCCCAGCTGGATGCAGGCTTCTCTCAGCTTTGGTCTATCCATTCTCAGCTTTCATTTTATTTTCCTCTCCAAAGGCTGTTCCTGCTCCTAGGAGCACCATGCTTATTGCTGGCTGTCAGGAGATTTCCCCAGGAAGGTAAGTGAGTGATGCTTAGCTCTGGTCTCAAATCCTAATCTATTCAGTCTTTGCCATCAGGGAAAGGAAATAGAAGGTAGAATTAAGTAGCCACGAGGTGCTCATAAATTGCCACGTGTGCACAGAGAGAATGGAGAAGCAGATTGATATTCCTCTAAGAAATAAATCCTAGAGAAATGACACATTGCCAAAAACAGTAACTAGCCTTTCTGGTTACCAATTACGTCTTGTAGAAGGACAGCTTCCGTCCCTGCTCTGGCAAATTGCATTTTGGATCCAACAGCAACCATTTAGTGAGTATCTACTATGTGCTAGTCGCTATGTTAAGCACTAGGGACACAAAGAAAGGTTAAAGATAGTCCTTGCTCTCATTTTAAGGGGGGTAATGGGAGTTGGAGAGGAGGTAAATAACTGCACATACAACTGTGCATACAAGGGACATACAACATAAATGAAAGGTAATCTCAGAGGGAAAGAAATAGCACTGGGCAGGAGCAGGAAAGGCCTCTTGAAAAAAGGTAGGATTTGACTAGAGTCTAGAGGGAAGGCAGGGAAGCAGAGTGGCCGAGGTGAAGGAGAGCATTCCAGGCTTCCTGCCATTGGGGGACAGTCAGTGAAAATGCATGGAGTTGGGTTCAGGCAGTGAGGAAGGCCTTGAGTGAATCTTCCCTCAAGATGGAAATATCCCTCTTCTTCATCCAACCCAGGAAGCTTTGATGTCCTCGAGCTGTCCAGTAATCCACCACAGTCCTTCCCTCACAAGACTGCTTGCCATACCCACATTGATCTGGCCACCATCTGCCCCATTAAAAATTAAGATAAAATATAAGGCAAGTGAGTCTAGAAAGGTCTTTAGGTAAAAGATCCAGATCAATCCAGCCTTCTTTTCACTCTACCAGATTGCCTCCTCTTACTTGTCTTATGCGCTGAACCCAGCTCTCTTAGGAGAAAAGAAAGAAATCTAGTAAATAAATTCAAATTAAGAACTTGTGAAGAGGCATTAAACCTCTAGGAATTTTTAAAGGAGGTATTTTAGAACAGAATTTCTCAGCCTGGAGTTTATAGACCCCTAACAAGTCCATCATAGATTTCAGTGTCAATGAACATGGGCGGGGCGGAGGGGAGATTACATCATCATTTCCATATAATTTAATAATGTAATATATTATTAATAATATATCATTATGTTATAAATGATGTATATGTTATTAATATATCAAGATAGTTCAGTAATATAATACCAATGAACCCACAAGAAACTCTGTTTCCTTTGTAATCCTATATACCATCTTCTTGTTGTTGTATATTGGTCTTCAGTTGTCTAGCTCTTTGTGACCCCTTTGGGGATTTTCTTGCCAAAGATACTGGAGTAGTTACACATTTCCTTCTCCAGTTCACTTGATAAATGAGGAAACTGAGGCAAACAGTGTTAAGTAACTTGCCCAGGGTCACACAGCTAATAAGAGTCTGAGGTCAGATTTAAACTCAGGAAAATGAATCTTCCTGTCTCCAGGCCTTGCACTCCATCCACTGTACCACCTAGCTGCCCATGTATGGCATTTTATGCATTTGAAAATATTTTGATAAGGGGTCCATAGGCTACTCCACCCTCTCAGCTGCCCTGATTGCAAATGAGTGGAGTACAAATAACTCATTATATGTAGCCAACCTACTCAACTACATGCAGCAACCATGTAACCCACTCTATATAGCTGCCCACTCTATCTGGAGAGTGTGTCACAAGAGATTCACAACACAGAAAGGGTTAAGTCCTATGGTAAACATAGTATCTTCCCCAAAAGGTAATCCCAAGGGTAGTATTTCAGGCACTTGAATCATGTGGGAGAACATATTTTAGAGAATTTTTTAAAGGTCTCCTCCAATCATAGCACACAGATGGGAGCCTACTCTGTCTAGGTGGCAAAACAGTATGGAAGAAGAGCTTTGAATTGGACATCCAACTCAGACACTCATTCATTTGTGGAATGTTAGAGCCAAAGGGGAGCTAGAAACTACTATTTCTCCCCCCATCTTTTTATGGATTAGGGCTCTGAGGCATAGAGCAGTTCAATGACTTACCCAAGGCTACACAGCTAATGGGTGCTAGAGTGGAAATTTGAAGTCAGGCCTTAATGATTCTAAATCTAGCGGTCCTTACACTATACTACATGGCTGGATTCTTTGAGTTTTGCCTCTATGTAACCTTAGGTAACTTACTGAAACTCAGTTTCTTTCTATGTAAAATGGGAGTTATAACACCTGCCTTACTTTGCTTCATTGCATTGTCATGATAATAAATATGACCATGCTTAATAAACTTTCTTGTTCTTCAGATGTCAGGCACGGTGATGAGAATGATAGAGATGAGTGGTGTACAGGAAAGAGAAGCAGGCTTGTAGTCAGAAGTTGTAGACTCTACCCTGCAATACCCACACGACCTAAGACAAGTCACTTAAGCTCATGACTCCATTTCCTCATCTACAAAGGTGGTAAAATTGGTCTGGATGTTCTCTAAGGTCCCTTCTAGCTCTACATTCTATGATCCTATGATGATCATTTTTAGGCCAGTCTTGGCAGAGTGAGGGCTGAGTCCCACCTCTAACATGTCCCTAAATAGCAAGTGATTTCGCTGCTATTGGCCTCAGAAACTAACATGAACAAGTGAGGGAGAATAATCCTATCTCATCTTCCTTTTTCCCTCAGACTCTACCCCTTACTCACAGCAGGTCATGCGTACACACACACACACACACACACACACACATACACACACACATACACATCCTTTTGGCCTGATAACATGAACAAACCCACAGGAGAAAAGAACCAGATGGTTCCCACTGAATCATTAAATGAGAAAATTAATAAGAGAACTCCATTTTGTCACTGATGTGATATGGTATGAATATTAAGAATAACAACCTCATAACTCTTTTTTAGAAGAAATAGGCCTTACATATTCCATTATTGCAAGAAGTTCCTTTCTTGACCCTAACATGACAGAATCCACAAACTGGTGTTAATTTAGACATGGCGGTGGGGAGTGGGAAGATTTCACTATACCTGATAAGCTCCCAATTTAGTTTGTCCATTTCTGAATCATTCCCTTTCCTACAAATTATCCTGGTAACAACATCAGGGAAATATTGGTCATCCAGATCTCAAACTGTATTATAAATATGTAATTATCAAGAGAATCTGGTACTGACTAAGAAATAAAGTGGTGGATCAGTGCAATAGATTAAGTTCATAACACTTGGATGCAAATAACCAGAGTGTTTGAGTAAACCAAATATCCAAGCTCTTGGGTCAAGAATTCACCATTTGACAAAAACTGCTGGGAAAACTGGGATGCAGTTTTGAAAAAACTAGGCATAGACCAATATCTTATATCATATATCAAAATAAAACCAAAATTGGTAAATGGTTTAGCTATAAAGGGTAATATCATAAGCAAACTAGGGGAACGTGGAAAAATCTATCTATGAGATTTACGAAGAGAAGAGTTTATGACCAACAAAGAGATAGAAAGGGTCATGAGAAGTAAAATGAATAACTTTCATTACATGTAAAAATTATTTAAGTTTACATTTAAAAGGGGTTGCCAAAATTAGTAGGAAAGCATGAAACGTGGGGGGAAGGAATTACAGCAAGCTTTTTTGATAAAGGCCTCATTTCTCAAATATATAGGGAACTGAGCCAAATTTATAATAAAAGAAAAAAGAACCATTCCCCAATTGATAAATGATAAAGGATATAAAACAGCAGTTTTCAGAAGAAATCAAAGTTATCAATAGTCACATGAACAGAGAACAGGAAATATATTTTAGTAATATGCAATATTGTAAGGATGAGCAACTGTGGAAGACTAAACTACTCTCTTCAAAAATCCAAGAGAATCCAAAGGACCCATGGTGTAAAAAAAAAAAAAAAAAAAAAAAAAAAAAGAAATACTATACACCTCCAGGGAGAAAACTGATAAACTCTGAGTGCAGATAGAAAGCATACTTTCTATTTTCTTTATCTTTATTACTTTTTGCTTTGTTTTGTGTTTGTAACATGGCTAATGTAGAAATGTTTTCATGACTTCACATGTATAATTGGTATCACATTACTTGCCTTCTCAATGGATACAAGAGAATTTTAATTTAATTTAATTAATTAAATTTAAGAGAATTTAAAAATAAATAATTTTTTAAGATAAATAGCCAATAGGCAATTGGTGATGTAGTAATTAAACTCAGTAGGGAGAGGCTAGGGTCAGATACATAGATGTGGGAATCATCTCATAGACATGTTGATTTAACCCATGGTAGCTGTTGAAATCTCCAAGAAAGACAGTAAAGAGAAAAAAAGCAAAGATGGTAAAGGACAGTTGGGGAAGATCCGTGGTTGTTAGTTATGATATGGGAAAAGATGCAGCAAAGAAAACTGAGTAGATAGGTACGGACGTCAGGTAAGAGCAGTGTCACAAAAACTCCAGAGATAAAAGAGCATCCAGGAGGAAAAAAGTGATTAAAAGTGTCAATGAATGGCTTGCCAAGAGGACAAAAAGTATAAGAATTTGAAAAAAAAAAAACTATGAAATTTGGGAACTTTGGAGAGAATAATTTCAATTGAATGATGAAGTCAAAAGTCAGATTTCAAAAGGTTTAAAAGAGAGTGAGAGAAGAGGAAGTGGAGGCATCTAGTGTCTATTTGATTTTGTTTTTTGTGTTTGTTTTTTTATAAAGCTTAGCTAAAAGGAAGGACAGAAATACATTGTTGAATGACAGCTAGCAGGGGTGGGAATAGCTAGTGAAGTCTCACATGTGTAACTGGGGTAAAAAGATGAACCCAGGGCCAAGATGGCGGAGTAGAAAGACTCACATATGCTAGCTCCGAATCCACAGCCCAGAAATTTCCTGTAAAAAGAACTCCCGACAAATTCTGGAGCAGAGCAAGCACACACCAATGCAGTGGAGGAGATTTCAGTTCCAGAGAGCCCTGGAAAGCCATCCCCAGGGGTCCATCACGCTCTGGACAGCGGAGCCCACTCCTGCGCTACCCTGGCTGTGCAGCCCCAGAGGAGCAGATCCAAGCAGGTTTCAGGGACGGAATCTCCGGAGCCCGAGAAGGTCCCTCCACCCACAGGTGCTCCAGGTCAGTGAGAGAGACTTCTGGGCTGGCCAAGAGGGGAGCAGGGTGTCTCTGTGACTCGGGCCCCCTCGGGAGGCAGCAGCAAAGGGAGTGGCAGAGGCAGCAGCGTCCTGGGACTCCCGGAGCAGCAGGCAGAAGCTCCATTACTGAAGGTCTCTGCATAAACCCCCTAAGGAAACTGAGCCTGGGAGGCAGCCCTGCCCCACCCAAGCACCAGAACTTAAGCTCACATTGAATAGCAGCTACTCCCACCACTGAAAGCCCTGAGGCTGGGGAGCAGCATTTGAATCTCAGACCCCAAGCACTAGCTGGGCAGATCAAGGTGGGGGTGGACAGGAATCTCAGAAGTCAAGTAACTGGCTAGGAAAATGCCCAGGAAAAGGAAGCAAAATAAGACCATAGAGAGCTACTTTCTTGGGGAAAAGATGTTCCTTCTTCCCTTCATTTCTGATGAGGAAGTGCAATGCTTGCCATCAGGGAAAGATGTGGAGGTTGGGGCCTCTCTATCCCAGACATCCGAGGTGGATGTCCAGTGGGCTCAGGCCATGCAAGAGCTCAAAAAGGATTTTGAAAATCAAGTTAGACAGGTGGAGGAAATACTGGGAAGAGAAATGAGAGAGATGCAAGAAAAGCATGAAAAAACGGGTCAATACCTTGGTAAAGGAGACCCAAAAAATGCTGAAGAAAATAACACCTTGAAAAATAGGCTCACTTAATTGGCAAAAGAGGTTCAAAAAGCCAATGAGGAGAAGAATGCTTTCAAAAGCAAAATTAGCCAAATGGAAAAAGAGGTTCAAAAGCTCACTGAAGATAATAGTTCTCTCAAAATTAGAATGGAACAGATGGAGTCTAATGACTTTCTGAGAAACCAAGAAATCATAAAACAAAACCAAAGGAATGAAAAAATGGAAGAGAATGTGAAATATCTCATTGGAAAAAACAACTGACCTGGAAAATAGATCCAGGAGAGATAATTTAAAAATTATGGGACTACTTGAAAGCCATGATCAAAAAAAGAGCCTGGACATCATCTTTCATGAAATTATCAAGGAAAACTGCCCTGAGATTCTAGAACCAGAGGGCAAAACAAGTATTGAAGGAATCCATCGATCACTACCTGAAAGAGATCCAAAAAGAGAAACTCCTAGGAACATTGTGGCCAAATTCCAGAATTCCCAGGTCAAGGAGAAAATATTGCAAGCAGCTAGAAAGAAACAATTCTAGTATTGTGGAAATACAGTCAGGATAACACAAGATCTAGCAGCTTCTATATTAAGGGATCAAAGGGCGTGGAATAGGATATTCCAGAAGTCAAAGGAACTAGGACTCAAACCAAGAATCACCTACCCAGCAAAACTGAGTATAATACTTCAGGGGAAAATATGGTCTTTCAATGAAACAGAGGACTTTCAAGCATTCTTGATGAAAAGACCAGAGCTGAAAAGAAAATCTGACTTTCAAGTACAAGAATGAGAAGAATCATGAAAAAGTAAACAGCAAAGAGAAGTCATATAAGGGACTTACCAAAGGTGAACTGTTTACATTCCTACATGGAAAGACAATATTTGTAACTCTTAAAACTTTTCAGTATCTGGGTAGTTGGTAAGACCACACACACACACACACGTACATGCATGCATACACACACACATACACACATGCATGCACATACAGAGACAGAGAGCACAGAGTGAATTGAATAGGATGGGACCATATCTTAAAAGAAATTAAGGTAAAGGGTGAGAGAAATGGAGTGGGAGGAGAGAGGGTGAAATGGAATGGGGTAAATTATATCTTATTCAAGAGGCAAGCAGGAGACATTTTAGTGGAGGGAAAAAGAGGAGAGCTGAGAAAAAAACATGAAGTTTACTCTCATCACATTTGACTAAAGGAAGGAATAAAATGCACACTTATTTTGGTATGAAAACCTATCTTACAATACAGGAAAGTGGGGGAGAAGGAGATAAGCAAGGTGGGGGGGATGATGGAAGGGAGGGCAATGGGAGGAGGGAGCAATTTGAAGTCAACACTCTTGGGGAGGGACAGGATCAAAAGACAGAATAGAAACAATGGGGGGCAGGATAGGATGGAGGGAAATACAATTAGTCTTACACAACACGACTATTATGGAAGTCATTTGCAAAACTACACAGATATGGCTTATATTGAATTGCCTGCCTTCCCAAAGGGAATGGGTGGGGAGGGAGGGATGGGGAGAATTTGGAACTCAAAGTTTTAGGAACAACTGTCGAGTATTATTGTTGTTGCTACTAAGAAACAAGAAATACAGTCAATGGTCAATAGAAAATCATCTGGCCCTACAGGACAAAAGAGAAGATGGGGACAAGAGAAGGGAGGAAGGATTGAAGAGAGGGCAAATTGGTGATAGGGAAAATTAGAATGCTTGGGGTATTAGGGTGGGGGGAGGGGACAAATGGGGAGAAAATTTGGAACCCAAAATTTTGTGAAAGTGAATGTAAAAAGTTAAATAAATAAATTTTAAAAAAAATTTTAAAAAATTAAAAAATAAAAGATGAACCCCGGTTCATAGTCTAGTATGTCCTATCCTGGTGGAAAGTTTGCAATTCCAGAGCTGCACTGGGTATTGACATCTGAGGATCCCAACAAGCTAAATTTGGAGGAGTTCAAAAAAATCACCAAAAGATTGTCCACCAATTAATTTTTTTTCCAGATCAGTTCATCTATTAAGGCATGGAGCAGTTATGGTTTTGTTCCAATGAAGAAAGTACCCTCATAGATACAATCATGGAGCTTTTCAAATATTGAAAAATATATCAGTAGCTTACATTTCTTTTTCAATTCACAGTTTTTCAAAGCACTGTCCCCACAATAAACCTATGAAGTAGGTAGTACAACACAAAGATGAGAATGGAGAAACTGAGACATAGAGAAATCAACAACTTGCTAAAGGTCCAAAGAAAGTATCACACCATAGCTCAATCAATTGAATGTTCCATCAATAGAAGGAATCCAAGTCTCTTATCCAATCCGAGTCTCTTTTCTCCTCCACATAGTTGCAAAGTGATATTCCTAAAGCACAGATATGACCACGTAACTAACTCCCTCAGTCAAGAAATTCTAATATGTCCTTATCACCTCTGATTAAATAAAAACTCCTCTGTTTGACTTCCAAAACTCTTTACAACCTGGAATTTATCTTCCTTTCATTCATTATTATTAGAGGTGGCTAAGTGACACAGTAGATGAAATGCTGTATCTGGAGTCACGTAGTTTAAATCCACTGAGTTTAAATCCAGCCCCAGAAACTTACTAGTTGTATTATCCTGGGCAAGTCACAACCTCTATTTGCCTCAGTTTCTTCAGCTCTAAAGTGGGGATAATAACAACACCTACCTCACAGAGTTATTATGAGGATCAAATGAGATAGAATTAGTTAAAAAAAAAAAAAAGCACTTAGCACAATGGCTAGGACATAGTAGGTGCTCTATATACTAGTATATACAACAGTAGGTGCCTTATACCCTACTCTCCTTCACATGTGTGACATTACTCCCCTTGCCTCTTCACAGGCATTCCCTTGCATTCTCTTGCCTGGAATGCAATCCCTTCTAGCCTCTCTCTTTTAGAGTCCCTAATTTCATCGAAAGCTCAGCATGAATACCACTTCCAAAATTAGGTCTTCCCTGATGTTCACTAGTCACCAGTTCCTTTCTCCCAATATTACCTTGTATATTTTTGCATATACTTTTATTTCTATGTATTCTTTCCCCGGGGGGAAAAAAAACTTAAACCCCTCGGGGGCAGAAACTATATGATTTTTATCTTCCGTATCTCTAGTGCCTAGCACAGAATGGGCACTGTTGTTGATTGGATGATTAATTTTCCAGGAAAAGTGAGGAGTATTGGCTTCTGCATTTGAAATTCAGTCTTCATTTATCACCACCGCAGTTTAGGAGAGTTATCAACAGACTGGAGCTCTTCCAGAAGAAGAGGAAGGAAAAGAAAGGGGAGGGTGGTCTCAAGATTGTGCCAACAGTTAAAATCACTGAGGAGGAAAAACGACTTAGAGGATTATTTTTAATCATGTCTTGAACTGGTTAAGTGCTTTGAAGTTCTATGGAAGAGAGGAAAGATTTTATTGTGGCCACAAGGGAAGAGAGCTAGTATTTCTGGGTAGAAGTTATAGGGAGAAAGATTGGCTCTGTATGAAGAATAACTTAGCTAACAATCAGCACTGTCCAACAAAGAAAAAGGCTACTTCCTAAGGTAATGAGCTACTGTAACTTGAAATGTTCAAAGCAGGGGCTATCTGATCATCTGACCCTGATGCTGAAGAAATGGTCATCATATTATATTAGGGTTTGGACAAGATGCCCTAGGAGATCACCTCTTAAACCAGGTAAGATTCTATGATTCAATAAGCCAGAATTCAATTTTGTTCCAAAGCCACAGTCAGAAAGCTGAGTACTTGGATGCTTGCTTGCATACTTCAAAAGATGATTACATCAATTTAACGTGAAATTAGCGCAATTTAGTGAGTTACGAGCTCACGGTCAGAAGGCTCTAGGTTGACTAGTTATTTAATCCTACTGTGCTTCAGTGACTCTCAAAAATGTTTTTAAGGAGGAATACTCTTACCTTGGTACCCTCTTGCCCTCCCTCTCCAACCCCACTCTGCTTTTCACAATGATGAAATCACAGCTAAAAACAAACCCTGGTTTTCACTGGGGGAAGATGATGAGTAAGCTAAGTTATTTAATAGTCACAGCTTTAAAATAACTCATCCAGAACTCTTAAGGAAAATATCTGAAATGAGTGGGCTTGGGAGGTTGGTACAAAACAAGCAAGACCTGAAAAAAAATCATGCAAGCAAAAAATGTGACTAACCTCCCAGATTGGGAGTGGGGGAAATGAGTGGGCAGCCTGGGGGAGGATAAAAAAAATGGACTGGGAATCAGGACACCTGAGTTCTAGTCCCATCTCTGCCATAACCAGTTGCTTCACCTGAAAGGAGTCAGTCAGCTCACTCACCTAAGCCAAGTTTCCTAATATGTAAAATGGGCGAGGACCAAATGATCTCTAAGGTTGAGCTGAGCTATATATATTTCTATCAGCTACCTAAATTCAAAGACTGTGCACATCAAGTTCCCTGAAAACACTGTCCATACCAATGCAGGGAATTCTAGCTGGAATTACAATTTTTGTCCATCAATACAATGTTTATTTCTCTTGGAAATTCCTAAAAAGCAAAACCTATTTGTGAATAGGACAAAAAAGAGCTTTTAATTACCATATGTGTCAGCAACGATACGCTGGGCTTTTAGTATAGGTCTATGGGAGAACACAGATTGTTACATCTTGTGCTTTCTAGAAATATCCTTTCTCCCTTCAAGAATGCCCCAAAGCAGGCCCACACAACCTGTGGCCAGCCCTGATTAAGGCCCTCAGGCATTCCAAAGGATTTCAGGTGGCCTACAAAAAATATAGAGGAAATTCCTCTACATTTTTCTGCAAGCTGTCTGAAATCCTTTTGTGTGCTGCAGGTTGTACAGTTCTGCTCAAGTGAAAGGGTCCTTAATTTTTTTATATGTCATAGGCCCTGTGAGCAGTCTGATTAAGCCTATAAAATAATGTTGGAATTTTTTAAATGATCATTTGAGTAAATGCTAAATTTTAGTTAAAGATAAATGAAAATAAAGACATAATTTCTCCTATTCAAGTTCATGGACCCCCTAAAATCTACCAATGGACCTCAGAATAAGAACTGCTGCTCCAAAGTCTAAAGACCTCAGAGCTTCCCTAGTCTGAACAGCAAATTTTTTTACATGGAGAAAATAAAGATGAGAAAGGGAAGCTAACTCAGGGTCATACAGCTACTCAGTGATGGAGCTTGGTTTAGAACCCTGGTCTCCTGGTTTCCAGTATAATAGTCTAGATTTCTCTACTAGTTTGTTGTTATTTCAAGTTGGCATAGAGATACCACTGTCTTCCATCATAAGACGTAATTCTATTAAATGATTGTAAGCTCTTTGAGGGCAGGGACTATCTTTGGTTTTATTTGTATTTGTACTTAGCATAGTGCCTAGTACATAGTAGATCCTTAATAGATGTTTATTGATGACTGACTGAATTCACTATCCTCTGAAGTCTTCTGGGAAATTCAGGAGAAGGTAGAATGGGAAAACAGCTTAGGTCTGAAGTAGGCAAAAGAAGTTCATCTTTTCTTGTTGAAATTCATGCTTCTTGCCTAAGATAACTCTACAAAGACTTCCTCAAAGGTGGTCCTGAGGAAGAACCTTGGACCAGCACTTCTAAAACTCTGGGTTGCGCCCCATCTGAAAAATCTGGTAATAGTAAAAGGTTTCCAAATGCGCAAGGACCAAAAGCTAATGAAACTCAAACTAGTAATGAAATTGAGGTGTTTTTGGCAGCATTTGCCCATGTTGTATCCCACAGCTTCACTGCAGCCTTGGTTCTGAACATAAATATGCACATTCTGCACTGTGAATGCCCTCAGGTCATGTAGTGCCAATGAACACTGCCAAAATGTGGAAAGGGGTCCAGAGTGGAAAAAGTTTAAGAAGCCCTGCCTCAGAGAAAGAGTGGAAATTATCACATGATCACAGCTTTAGAGATAGAAGAGACCTCAGGGGCTATTTAGTTCAACTCTGTTATTTTGCAGATGAGAAAACTTAGAGGCCCAGGCAGGTAAAGTAATTTGTCTAAGGTTCCATAGGTAATATGCATTTTGAACTGGGATTCTCGAATTCCAGAGCTTGTATCCTTTCACTGAGAAAATCGATCATTTAGATATAAAATCTTCCAAATGGATTTCACTGAGTACAAGTTCTAATATTCTATCCACAAACAGACTCAGAACCTCACCTTGCCTTACATTGATTTATCTCCTGTCTATGGCTAAGGAGGTATATAGTTCCCTCAACCCCTTACCTCCTGGGTATAATGGGTTGGAATCCAATTTACAAACATTTATCAAACACCCACTGTTGACAAGGTACTGTAGATATGGCCCATGCCTGGTTCTCAAAGAACTACAAGGAGTAGGAAAATAGAGAAACACAAATAACTCCCAGATAAAACAGGATGTGAAAAATCTGCATGAGAGGTTTAATCTAAATGTTATAAGGAACAAAAGTAGGTATAATTTTCAGCTGGAAACAAAGGGTCAAAGAACCCTAGGAATGTTGCATGAAGAAAATGCTACCTAAGTTGTACCTCCAAGGGAGGGAGTACTTTCAATAGACAGAGATGCAGAGGGAGTATATTCTGGATATGGTGGACAATATGAACAACGATATTGATATGGGAGAGGGAAATATGAGAAGAGGGATGCAGAATAGTTCAGTCTGGCTAGATTGTAAAGACCAAATGAAGCAGAACAATATCATACAGTTAATGTAGTTTGGGGATAGAATAACAGGTTAAATATTAGACCAGGGAAATGGTGTCTTAGCTGTATAGAGTTTTTATTTGGCCTGGTTTTAGTATTGAAGCAGGATTAAAGTTACAAGTTCTAAGAGCCACAGCGATGGAAAGATTAGGGGAAGTGAGATCTCAAGCATCAGTGGATATATAATGGAATGGGAAGCTTTAATGTAAAGCAAGCTGAATGAACACAAGCTACTACTACCATTAATAAAA
Organism: Bettongia penicillata ogilbyi; assembly: GCA_023548195.1. Lineage (NCBI taxonomy): Eukaryota > Metazoa > Chordata > Mammalia > Diprotodontia > Potoroidae > Bettongia > Bettongia penicillata. The sequence continues at coordinate 8,917,399 of JAJHZJ010000514.1, read as the reverse complement.
ATAATGAAGACATTTATATAATCTTTAAGTTGTCAAAGCATTTTATGTATCCTGCCTTATTTGAACCTCACAACAACCTTGCCCAATATGTACCATAGGTATTATTACCCTCCATCTGCAGATGAGGAAACTGAGGTTCAGAGAGTCAGTCTACAAACATTTGCTAAGTACTATCAATCAACAGTGAATCAGCGAGTATTTATTAAGCATTTACCATATGTCGGGCATTGTCCTAGGTTCTGGATATTAAAAAAAAGGCGACACCCGCCCCTACTCTCAAGGAGCTCACATCTTAATGAGGGAAACAACGTGTAGATAACTAGGTGCATACTATATATGCCGAGTTGAAGGAAGTCAATCTCAGAGGCAGAAGGCAGAAGCATCTGGGGGAAAAGTCTTCTATAGAAGGATGGATTTGAGCTGAGTCTTGAAGGGAAGCTAGAAGTCAGAGGTGAGAGGACAAAGGGCATGGAAAGAAGGAAAGAATAAGACATCATAAGAAGGGGCTGAGTTATAAAAAAGATTAAGGATCCAATGGAGTCATTTCTAGGTGATCCAGCGGTAAGAGGCAGTTGATGGAGCAGTTAGGGAGGGACAGAGTCAGGTCTACACTTTATAAAAACCACTTCAAGAGATAAGTGGAGTCCAGGCTAGAGTGGGAAGACACTTGAAGCAGGGAAGACTGGTTAGAAAACATTTATCGTAGTATGGGCCCAGATAAAGTGAGCAGAGAGAAAGCGATGAGTAGATTGGAGATGAGGTAAATGAAAATGAAGCACTCGGGAAAACACTAAGATTATATATGTTAGAGGGGATTGGAGGGGGAGGAACCATAATCGCTTCACTACATTTTGATGGATTAGCAATGCACGAATCCCCCAACCACCTGGTAGCCTAATATTAGAAAGTCTCCAACCCTACCCAAGGACATGGCAAAGCAGATGGTCTCATTCACTGTTGTAACAATTACTCGCTGACCTTGGATAAAAGATTCTGAAGTTTTGTCTAAAAGCACAGCTTTCACAATTTTAAAGGCATTTAGTCTTTTCTATCTTGTCTCATGCCCTTGAACTGAGAACATTTTTTATTCTAATAATGAATCCTACCACTTATATTCAAAATACTTCCCTTTTCTCCCTTGACTGATCTCCTTTTTCTCCAACTCTCGCTCTCTTGTGAAAGGCTTGACTTTTCTATCCCAAGCTGATAATGCTGCTGATTATGTAATGGAAGTGAGCCTGAAAGAGTAAAAGGTTATAAAAAAAAATCTCAACCCAGGAATCTTATTTGTTATTGATAAAAGCAGATTCCTTAGCATGCTAATAAATCTCTTTACTTTCAGTTTGGCTTCTTATCTTTGACCCATAGTCAGCAGACGCTCGCTGTTGGGTATGCCCCTCCCAAGATGCCTAGAGAATTCCCCAAAATGGACCTGAGCCATTAGAAGGATAATGATGTCCTTGATCATAATGAAGAAGGTTGAAAATGAGTTCTCATTTGGACAAATTAAGTTTGTTATGCCCTCAGGACCTCCAGACTAAGATGTTCAAAAGGCATTTAGTGATTCATGAATAGCTCATGAGAAAAAGTAGGACTGGATCTAGATATCTGAGTAGGAATCATCTGCATGTAAATGATAACTGAACCCAAAAAGGCTGATGAGATCACCACTTTAAAAAATATAGAGCAAGAAGAGCCTTGAGGGACACAATGACTAGTGGATGAGACATGGATGAAGTACCAGCAAAGGGGAGTGAAAAAGAGAGTCTGAACACATGAGAGAAAAGCCATGACCTGGAATCAAATTCTGCCTCCAGCACATAATGACTGTGAAACGTTGGTTTTTCTCTCATCTGAGAAAGCAGTCGATAAGAAAGATAAAGCATTCACATAAGCAAGTAGCAAACACTTTATCTTTCATATCGACTGCTTTCAAGTATCATGGAGATGGGTAGTATTCACTGATTAGCTGGATACAGATGTTTCTGTAATAGAATTAGACCCTAGCCTGGTTGAGGCTAGCTAAAACAAGAGTAGAAGGCAATGGAGGGCACGATGTGGGGGTAGTTGCATTTAGTTGGGGAAGACCTGCAATTATGGATAGAGTTGATGTGTGAATTGGTGGTCTGCAACGACTTTCCTTCAGTAGGCCAGATGTTGAACAGCAAATAAAGCTACAATAGAGACTTACATTGTGATTCCCCCCACCCACTTCCTCCACCCAAAGGCCACAAGTATATACCTATGGAACACTTTGGCAAAGTCAGCAGTCCTGTACCCATGTATCTAGGAGGTCATTAAAGCAGAAGCTGACAATAAAAAGCTAGGCAATGGGGAGCCACTGAAAGGTTTTTAAGTACAGGAGTAAGGTGAACAGTGGTTTAGTGAGATTTCTCAGGCAGCAGCACGACAGATGAATTACAGAGGGAATAGACCACAGACAGAAAGTCTCTTTCCCAGCTCTCTAAAAAGAACTAGGTCTATGTGTCCTGGAGTGAATTAAATTGATGATTAAACCTAATTTTGACTCCAGCATCTTTATAGTCAGAATCTTCTCTCCTAAATCGTTGAAATGTTGGGTGACCTTCTGGGCTCCTAAGGATCAAGGAGAGGTTTCGCAGAACAGAGGACTCCTAATGCATTTTATCGTTGAATACTTAAAATTATTTCATAGGATCTCTGAATTGGCAAAGTTCCTATAGATCATTTAAGCCAACCTCCCACCTAGGATAGGAATTCTCCTTTTCTGACGCCAGCCACAATGCCCCTGATGGATTGTCATACTGGCCCTGGAGATTAGCAATTTCCTTTGTTGGTTAGTACAATATGTCAGAGGTATACCTTTGCAGTATTGGACTGTTCAATACATCAGTAAGTGTTCTTTGGCAGTATTGGTCAGTATAAGAAATTTCTTTCTTTTATTGAGCTGAAATCTCCCTCCTTAAAATTCCCACCATTAGTTCTATCAAAAATCCAAAGTAGTTACTGACCAAATATTTACAATCCAAATCCAAGTATTGCTAACTAGTTGCTACATACAAGGCACCCTTATCCTACTTCCTGATCATTCATATGCCTCCATGAAGGAGATCAGATCTTAATGATGAAAAACCCTCTCTGTTTTTCTCTATTGTACTTGAATTACAATCCTACCTCAGTTTTTGCTGCAAAGAAAAATTATCTTATGAATACTACATATAATTGTAGAAACCTGGAAATGCCATGTTAGTAATAAACCAAAAGGAATAAGATTGACAGATATTTGACCTAAAGAGGGGTTCTATGACAGGACCATGTCAAAGTGAGTAGAAGGTAAATGAGATAGATAGAAAAATCATAGTAATAATCATATTGCAACCTAGACAGTCAGAAGAGATTGTGACAAAATCAGAGAGTAAAAACAAAACAACTAACGAAACTGACTCAGGCCTGGAACCTAACTAAACAAAAGAATTCAGTAGGTCTAGACACGGATTTCAGAAACAAACAGTTGAATGCTGGATTGTCAGGGAATGGGTTAGGTTTGGAATCATCTTGTTGTACTTGGAGTTAAGATGGATTTGAATCCCACTTACACTGGATACAAGCTGAGCAACCCTGGGCAAGTAAACTAACTTATCAGGATTTTTTTTTAATTTGAAAAATATGGGCAATGTAGACTGTAGTTCTTACCTCCAACTTTGTAACTGGGATTAAGAGACTAGACAGACAGGCAGACAGACAGACAGACAGACAGACAGACAGACAGACAGACAGACAGACAGATAGATAGATAGATAGATAGATAGATAGATAGATAGATAGATAGACAGAGAGACAGACACACAAATGGGATAGAGAGACAGACAGATAAACAATTTTAAATCTCTCCAGAAATGTCACTTGTCATGAATGGAAATCTGGAGATCAGGAAGCTACCCAGGAGAAGCAGGTTTTGGAAAGTAAATTTATGCCCAGGACCTTTTCATTCATCCTAAAGAAATATATAACATCACTTAGTGGTTTAAGTGTATTCCACTGCTACTGAATTATTAATTATCATGATTTCATTATCATAGATTTAAAGTTGGAAGATACTTTAAAGGATATCTGGTCCAATTCCCATCCCCTTTATTTTATAAAGAGGAAACTGAGTCTCAGGTTGAGTGACTTGGCCAATATCACACAGGTGGCAGAAGCAGGATTTGAATCCAGATCCTCTGTCTCCATGTTCTGCACTCTTCCCTTTGCAGGATTATGAGACTACAACTGTAGCTATGATTTCAGTTGTGAAATCTATTTCATGGCAGACAACAGGAAGGTGCTGTCAAGACATTCCTCTGCTACCCACAAAGGGGGTGCCTTTGTTTACAAAATCCTCAGTAATCCGCCATCCTTTTGCTGTAATAAACTGTCCCCATCTCCGGTCAAGGTGACAAGAAACTATTTCTCCCTTTTAACCCAATAGAACATTATATCTATTCTTTTCTCTTCTAGCTGACTCTCCACTCAGCATGTTTTTAGAGCCAGAGAGGACAGCTCAGAATAAAGGACAATTGTGGGCCATTTGAGGCTGCCTGCTGAGAAAGACAGAAAAATTCAGGTTTTTTGCTGGCAGAACTGACACACTATGCAGTGATCCTGGTAAATGACTAGTTTCCAAACAATAGCTGGATTCTGAGAAAGTTCTGAAATTGTGTGGTCACTTTTTATTTACCCATGAGAACGTGATAATGATTTTCCAATGACCTTTCAGACAACTAGTTCTCCAAGCATCCCTCTGAGCCTGGGCATTAGTAACAGTATGGTGATAACTCCCAATTAACACAGTGCTTTAAGGTCCATAAAGAGCTTTCTTCACAGCCACCCTGTGAGTTGTGTACAATATAGTCCCCTTTAGGTTGCCAAGTGAGCTTGGTGGTACACATAACCTTCCATCTAAGAGCAAAGGGTAAACTCAACGAATGTAGAGATTAGACTGGATCTGAGATGACAGATTTGTCATCTGTTTTTTTCCACATCTCCTGAGAAACAGCAGAGTAGAACCATAATAAATATGGTACTTGACGTAGGGTCAGGATAATCTGGGTTCAAATTCCATCTAAGATACTAGCTGTGTTACCCTAGATAAATTGCTAAACCTTCTGTGCCTTAGTTTCCACATGTGTAAAATAAGAAGGTTTGATTCAACTGCCCCTCTGGTCTTAATCCAGGATCCTAAATAGGGGTCTTGTCCTGTGTGGGCATAGATAAAGGTCCATAGGAAAGCCTGAAGAAAAACAAAAGGGCAGAGTTGCAATAAACAAACTAACAATCCCTAAACCTTGCCTCCCGATCCAGGGGCAGTCTCTTTAATTTGACTTTCCTTTCCTATTTAGAGTTCCCTCTTTATAAGTTTAAGACATTAAAAATGTTTAAAAAAATGTTTTAACATGTAATTGGGGGAAAAATAAAATATTACATAAAAATAGAGATTCCTTCTTCTATTTTAGAACTTTGGATTTAGCTACTCAAAACCAACCCTAGGTTCTGACTTAGCCAGAACTTTGGTTAACTCTCACATATATCCCATTAGGACTTCTTATTTCCCTTAATCACTGGCAAGCATCTGTCACCCTTCTATATCCACTGCTTAGTGAAACTTTCTCCCAATTACAAGTTTCAGCACCAAGCAATTAGGAGTATTATTCTAAACCAGGGGTGGTGAAACTGTGGCCTTGATTCTACAAGTTCCCCTCCTCTGCTCTGAACTAATCATGCCTTCCTATAAACCAAAGTTTATGAAAGCTCACATAATTAATTCCCTCCAACATTGGTGAAAAGATCTCTTAGTTGGAGACAAAACAGTTTTCTTCAAATGATGGGTCAGAATTTGGAAAATGATTATTTTATCAATCTGGAGAAATGCTATTAGAATTTTGGAAATAAGTTACATAACATGATTGTATTTAACAATAGGGTTTTCCTCAGTCTTTTACCAACTTAAACAGACTTTTCAGTTTTTTAAAGCTATTCAGAAAAAGTGGATTTCAATCCACTGGGGAATGGTTAAATAAATTGTGATATGTGATGATATGAATGTGAGGGTATATTACAGCAAATAAGAAAGGAAGAATGTAAACAATTTAGAAATACATAAGAAAATTATATTAATTGAGTCAGAGTGACATAAACAGAACCAGATAAAGAATATAGTGACTCTAAAAACTTACATTAAAAGAACCCTTCTGACAGTTCATCCTCCCAAACCAGCTAAATTTGCCTGTTTGTAACTTTTACCTGTAGCTGTTGCTTATACTTTCTGAGGAAACCAAGGAAAACAAGTTAAATCTGACTTTCACATGAAAGCCCTCCATATACTTGAACCCAACTAAAATGTATCCACCAGGTCTCTTCTTTTCCAACCTAAACACCTGCAGATCCTTCTATCTTTAGAAGGCAAGATCTTGATCTTGAGGTCCATTACAATCCTGGCTGCTGTTCTCTGGATACCTCCAGCTTATCAGCCTCCCTCTGTAATGTTAAAGGAATTTGAAGAGCTTTCCTGCCCTTTAATAGGCCCACGTGACCTGCTTTGGGCTTTGGCCCAGCCCACAACCTGAGTCACATGGAGCCCATGGTGGGAGGATTTTGCTGAATGGGTGAAGCTGGAAGGGTGGGCAGGAAGACCAAGTGAGGTGGACCTGAGAGAATGAGGTAGAGAGCAAGGCAGAGCTGAGGCAGAGCAGCTAGCATGAGTCAGAAAGGGAGGAATTTTGCCTAAGGGAGCTTGTTTGTGGGGAGGTCCAACAGAGGGAGGGCTTGGGAATGACAGTGCTCCCTGTAACAGTAATGTGTACAAATGTTGTTGTTACCATGGTGGAACTGGCTTTCTGGTATCCGAATAAATATCTTAGTTTTGTCTTTGAGGAAGCAAGTTTATATTTTGCAAATTTACCCTGGAAATATGTATGCATATCTGTAGTGGCTGCTGTAGGTATCACATTGGTGTTATGCGCTCCTAGACTGTGGATCCCAAATTAACCATGATCCTAGAGATGAAGTCTGTCCAGGACAAAGTCCAGAGGGATTCGCACTTCCTAATACCTGGAAGCTGTGTCTTTGGACTCAGGTGACCTGAGTTTGAATCCCGATTGTTATCTGATACATATTACCTGCATGAGCTTAAGTAAGCAAGTCTCTCAGCCTCTCTCTGTGTGCTTCATCTGTAAAGTAAAACAATTGCACAAGATGATATCCAAAATGTACATACACACACACATGTATCTATGTATGTGTATGTATATTGCTTTGTGTACCTGTATATATGTATGTATTGTAAGTGTATATAAGTGCATGCATGTATATTATATGTATATCTACATATCACATATATACATGTGTGTAGAGACATATATACAAATGGATATGTGTAGCTATGAATTCCAAATGTGTATATGTATATTCCAAATGTGCGTATGTCTATATATACAGAGATACACACATACATACATATATACATATATGCATGAATACATATATATATATATATCTGTGGTGTTACTGTAACCTAGGATCCTATTAACATTTTTTTTGGCTGCCACAGCGCAGTGTTGACCTATATTCAACTAACTGTCCACTAAATACCCCCTTTTATGGCTCCCTCCTCTTTCATTTGTAAAGCTGACTTTTGTGCCCAAGTATAAAACTTTACATTTATCTTTATTTCATGTTATTAGTTTCTGCCCAGTGCTTTAGTGCATACAGCTCTTTTTGACTCCTGACTCTTGTCATGCAGCATGTTAGAAATTTCTCATAGTTTAGTGTTATCTGTAAATCTGATGAGCATGCTGTCTATGCCTTTATATGAGTATGTGTATGTATGCGTATACACACACAATATGAACAGAAGTTAATGGTGAGGATAGAAGAAGATGCTAGCCTCTGGGAGGAACAGAAAAATCTTCATGTGTAGATGTTAAAATTAATAATAATAGCCCTTACTACACACCAGGTGCTTTTTTCATTTGTTCCTCATAACAATCATGGAACATAGGTGCTATTATTATCCCCATTTCACCTATGAGGAAACTGAGGTAATCAGAGGTGAAATGACTTGCCCAGGGTCACACAGCTAGTAAATATGTGAAACTGGATTTGAACTTAAATCTTCCTGACTCCAGGGCCAGCGCTATACCTACTGCCCACTCATGTACCTTAAGTTGGCTCTTGAGCTGAGTTTGGAAAGAAACAACCGATTCTGAGGCAGAGGTGAGGAGGGTGTTTATCCCAGGGATGGAAGAAAGTCAGAGCAAAGCCATAGAGGTGGAAGATAGAGTATTTTATGTGGAAGGAACAGCCAGTAGGCTAGTAATAATGCTAGCCCACAGAGTGTGCTGGAATGAGAGGCATCCATAACAAGGACAGAAAGGTAGCATCAAACCTGGCTGTCGAGCACTGAAAGTCAAACAGAGCAATTTCTATGCAATGCCAGTGTCAGTAGGGAATCATAGGGGTTTTCTGAGCAGGTGTATGACATTGTCAGATCTAGATTTTAGGAAGATCACTTCAGCAGCTGAGTGGAGGATGGATTGGAGCAGGAAGACATATGAGGCAGGCAGAGGAATAAGGAGGTTAATGCCTCCAGAGAGAAGTCATGAGGACCTGACCTAGAGTGGTGGCTGGGAAAGGGCTTCGTCCAGCCCTGCCCACTTGTCAATGTGTTTTGCTTGACTATACCCATATATTGATAAGGAGGACCTTTATTCTCATGCGGGAGACTTATGAGGGCAGGGAGAAGTGGTAGGAATGAAAAAAAAAAGGTGGGGGAGCAGGGAGAACATCAATCAAATATTTTTAACATAAACAGGAAAAGAACTGAAAAAATTTCAAAGGAAGACGGAGAAGCTGGGGAGTGTTGGTACTATGGTATTAAATTTAATATAATTGTTAAAATAAACTATTTGTAATGGAGATTTATGGTTCCTAGTCAATCATATTTCAGTTCTTTTTTATAGAAATGTTCATATATCTTGGTGTTGTCAAGTTCATAATAAAAGAATTTTTTAAGAAAAAAAAGGACAGATGAGTGAGATGCTTGGAGGCAAAAACAAGATTTAAGAACTGATACACAGATACATGGGGTGAGAGATAGTGAGGTGTCCAGAATAATGCTGAGATTGTGAAACTGGGACACTGAGAGACAATAATGTCCACTAGAAATGAGGAAGTTCAGAGAAGGGGTGTTTGGGTAATTGATGATACCAGCCAGGAGCTCAGGGAAGAAACTCAAGGAAGATACCATCAAGAGCTCAGGGGTGGGGAACCTGTAGTCTCAAGACCACATGTGGCCCTCTAGGTCCATGTGGCCTCAAGACCACAGGTTCCCCACCCCTGGACTAGGGCCAAATATATAGCTCCAAGAGACATTCAGAGATGGCCATAAAGCTCCTGGGAGCTGAGAGCATCATTTGTCTTCGACTCTGTTGGGTTTGACACCAGAGGACAGAATAGGAAACAGCGGGTAGAAGATGAGAGATGGAAATCCAGGCTTACTATCAGGCAATGTTTTCTAATAATTGCTATTGTCCTAAAATGGAATGAACTTCTTCAAACAGTAGTGAGTTCACCATCACTGAAAAGTGAAGACTGGATGATCATTCATTGGGAATGACATAGGGATGATTTCTGCCTGAATCCAGGTTTTGGATCAGGTGATTTTTCAAGTTCTACCATCTCTGAGAGTCTTTGATTCTATAACTAAATGGTAAAATCTAAATAGATGAGGAAATTGGGATGTTTTGAGACAGAGAGACAAAAAAGGGAGGGGAAAGAGAAAGTCAATGCTGATCATTCCCTGGAGGTAGTTAGCCACAGGCCTGGAATTTTGCCTGGAGGAAATAGACTCAGATATGGTATTGGTTAATTCGGAGGCTGAAAGGCTAGTCTAGCAGGGAACCAAGGGAACATGGAAGGGAGGCTAATGATCATGAGAGTCCGTTCTAGTTGTATGTAGCAGCAGGTTGGGAGCACAAGAGCTATCAGAGAGTGAATGTAAAGGGAGTTTGGTTTCAGTAGTTGAATATGAGGAAAAGAGAATTCCTCACTGAATTCCACGGCAAGATCCAAGCTTGGGAGCCCTACAGGTGCTTTGAACCTGGCGTAAGAATATGTATAAATACCATAGGACTCTGACCTGCTTGCTAGCAACCCCACCAGCAGAGGAAGCTATAACAAAAAAACTATAAAATCAAATTCTGTCTCACATCTGAATTGTGGACTTCTGAGATTCTCCTAAATTTCTTTTGGAGATATTTTTAAGTTTGAGTTGAAAATATGATTTATGGGGTATAATGAGACAGCATGACCCAGTTGACTGCATTTAGATATGGTTGACATTCACACAGAGACAATAATTAAACTCAAGTATACTAAGTACATTCTCAAGGCTGATAAGCATGATGCAATGGGAAAAAGTAACCCTAATTACTTGACCTTCATAAGAGAATAGAACTTTAATGAAAGGCAAATGCATATGACAAGGCAAAATTATTATGAAACCAGGCTCCATCTAATTTTAATATTCATCTGGTCCGTGGGTTACTAGGTGGCAGTACAGCTATATAAATAATAATTATTATAACAAGTAAAAAACAATAATAAATAGCTAACATTTATATAGTACTTCAAGGTTTATAAAGTGCTTTAGAAGTATTATTTCACTTTATCCCCACAATAATCCTGGGAAGTAAGTGCCAGTATTGTCTCCATTTTACAGATGAGGAAACTGAGGCAAATAGAGGTTAAGTGACTTACCCTGGGTCATACAACTGTTAAGTATCTGAAAACAAATTTGAACTCAGGTCTTTCCAGTACAGCCCTCCATCTGCTGTGCTGCCTTACAGCTTAGATATATTCATATCTATGCCTATGTAACATATGTAAATATAGTGAGTGCTAAGATATTTTCACACACACCCCCATCCCATTTAAGTAACTGAAATATAAAGGGTATGCTCCCCAAGTTGTGCATGGTGTGACAGATGGGGTTGATTACTGAGAGTTACTCAAGAAAAAAGGAATTTTTTGCAGGGAGGAGTTGGGGCAGCCAAAGAAAAGAAAGAATTCTAATCCTGCACTGAGGGATGGCAGGCACACAATAAAAAATGACATCCGTCTTTTTGATGGTTAGCAATTTTGTGGCGTTTGGAGCACCATGAAGAATGACTAAAAGTTGGAAAGAGGGGGAAATTTTTAAAGATCCGTTCCCATTCCCTTCAGCAGCAAAGGGTAGTAGAACAAGGACAAGATTTGTTGAGGAGTCCTCAACAAGATAATCCCCCCATCTTTTAATCAGTGTAACTTGGGACTTGTGTCTATATTTCTGTGACTAATGAGTTGCTTATTTGGGATTTTAAGTTCTGTCTTCTTTTTTAATACAAGTCTCTTCAGGCAATGTTATTAGCTGTGTGCTTGTAAATGGAAGTACAAAGTCTCAATACACCTGTGGCATCATCTGCATATTTTTTCTGGGTTTTCTCTGCGGAAACTACAGGACATAAGAGTGAGAAAATCTCCCGATGTGTTCCAGGGCCTTTCCTGTCATGAAAGCCTAGAGGTCTGGATTCTAGCTCTGTTTCTAGCACCAGCTGGCTGTGGGATCTTGGGAAGACATTTTGTTTCTGTAGGACTATTTCCTCATCTGTAAAATGAAGGGTTTGGCCTAAAATGATCCCTGAGTTTCCACCCTGCTCTATGATTCTCTCACAAAGAACTTCATCATCTAAGTAGAATTCTCCAAGCAACCTTTTTCACCAGAAAAGGCCATTGGATTTCCACAGGAATGTGGAACAAGAGGGGCACCTACTGGTCAGTTTGAAAAGTGACAGAGAGATTGTCCTTTCTTGATAGAAAGTCAGTCTATTTATACAAGATTTGACCTTGGCAAGACACGGCTCTACTTTAATTCAGTAATGACAGGTAATTGTCTTTACATGCCAAGTATGACTAATGTAAATGATGGAGCTGATCCCTGAAAGTTCACAAATTTGGTAACAATTAGGGCAATTTTCTTGTTTCTTTCTCAAGTCAATCAATGAGTATTATTTCCATGTGGCCATGTTTTATTTCCCTTTCTGCCTCCCTGGCTCTGAGTCTACAACTCACCTGTTCTCGCCCCAACCTCTATATATATTTTATATAAACTTATTTGTGAACGTTTCGTTTCTCCCACAGAATTTGACTGTGACTTTCATCTTTGTATCTTCATTCACAAATCAATGTCAACAAACCTGTATTACGCCTGTATGCACTTGCTATGTGCCAGGGGGCCCTGAGTGAAGCATAGGGGATATACAAAGAAAAGCAAAAATAATTCCTGTCTTCAAGAATCCCACATTCTAAAGGCTGGAGAGGCAACATGTAACATACAAGGCACATACAGAAGAGACGGAAGGTAATCTGAAAGAGGAAGGTACTAGCAACTGGACAAATCAGGAAAGGCCTCCTACAGAAGATAGGACTTGAGTCTTGGAGAAAGCCAAGAAAAACAGAAAGGGGAAGGGAGTAGGCAGAGCAATCCATTGCCTGAGAGACAAAAAGACAGTGCAAAGGCATAGAGATGAAAACTGAGAAATGAGAGATGAAATGAGAGAAGGAAGTTCAAGTAGGCCAGTATAGCTGGATTATAGAGTATTTGGAAGGGAATGATACTTTAAAAAGTAAGAAGAAACCAAATTATGAAGAGCTTTAAAAAGTTCCAGAGGACCTGATATTTGATCCTGAAGGCCACTAGGGCACACTGAACAGGAAGTGACATAGTTCTATACTTCAGAAAAATCCTCTCAGCAGGTAAATGGAAGATGGCTGGGAATAAGGAAAGGCTTGAGTCAGAGAGATCATTTAGAACGCTATAGCATAGTGTCTTGTACATGGTAAGAATTTAATAAACGCATGTTGATTGATTAATGAATGTACTTGTCCAGCAGGACTATCTAAGGACCCTCCTCCTCAAGTGGTCCCTACCACTGTTCCAAGTGTTAGTGTAACTGATAGTTCAAAAGACAGAAAAGATTATGGACAATCCCTTTAAGATGTAGGCCATTTGGGGCAGCTAAGTAGCATGGTGAATAAAATGTACTGATCCCGGAGGCAGGAGGACTCAAGTCTAAATACAGCCTTAGACACTAGGTGTGCGACCCTGAATAAGTCACGTGACCTGAATTGCCTCCAAAAAGAAAAAAGAGAAGGAGAAACAGGCCATTCAAGTTAGAAAAGATACTGACAACAAGAAAGAAAAGGAAGATTAATTGCCTACTATCCATCACATACCAAGGCAATGAAAGAAAAGTGAAAACAAGCCCACAAATTTGGGTCATTAATGAAAAAGTAAGACTAGATTTATCCCTAAGGAAAGAAGACTTAAAATGGATTTTCTGATTTGTTCCTGGGTTGGTGTTTTTTTTTTTAATTTTGATAACAATATTTTAATATAATTTATTTCCTTCATAATCCAATGCATTTTATTTTGTGCATTTAAGAACATGTTTCTAAGAAAGAACCCATAGACTTCATCAGTCTAACCAAAGGAGTCCGTGACAAAAAAAAAGTTCAAAAGCTTTGAGGTTCTGCTAAGGGTCTAAATGTTTGTGGGGATGTGTTCTGTTTCATCAGCAGCACTTTGGTAAATTATTTTTGTTGGGGGAGGCAAACAGGTTTGAGTGACTTTCCCAGGATCACACAGCTAGTTAGTGTCAAGTGTCTGAGGCCACATTTGAACTCAGGTTCTTCTGACTCTAGAGCTGATACTCTAACCACTGCACCACCTAGATGCCCCTCTAGTAACAATTATCTGGGGGAGGGAATGTATATAGGACACACTTTTAAATTTAATCTGAAATATTAACATTTTTCTGTAACTTTATTGACTACACACTAGCAAAATAATAATCAAGCCCTGATTTATGACATTTGCTGATTTCTATGGTATAAATGCTCAACTGACTCCAATTCATCCCTGGCAGAACTAGAAGTAATGAGTAGGAGGAATCAGACAGGCAAAGTTCATCTTTATGTAAGGTGAAGTTTCACAATGAGAACGGTCTGAAAGTGAAATGGGCTGATGAGGCAATGAGTGGGTTAATCCTTGCTGGAGTTTCTAATGTAGCTCCTGAAAGACTACTAATCACCCGACATTGTGGGAGAGATTCCTTGACGATTTTATGGTCCCTGAGGTCCCATCCAACTCTAGGATCATGCAATAATCATGCAACTGAGAGCTAACCCCCAAATTAATGACTAGGGATAAGTGGGATAGGAGTCCACAAACAAATACAAGAAAGGGAATGTCCCAGGGTCAGCACAGGATTTGGTTGAGTTTACAGAAAGGTTGATCTGGTATTCATTCACTGGAGAATTTCCAGCTTCCTTCTCAACCTCCCTTTATCATGCCTGCCTATTTCAAAAGGGAGTTTTGTGGGAATTCTTCACTACCAGCCATAGTTATGGGTTATGTATAATGGGTGGCTGAATGAGCAAGTGGCTATCCAAAGAGAATAATAAACAAGGACTGTTAATCATATAAGAACTCTTCAATTCATGAAACACCTGTTAAGCACCTACTGTATACATCAGTAGGGTTACAAAGATGATGATACAGTCTTTGAACTTAGAATCTGTTGGGGTGTTATGTGTTCACAAATTATTTAATAGAATATAAGAACCTGTAATTGCATTAGTATTGGGAACTCTCAGGAGAGGAAACTCACTCTCCCAAAGCAGGAAGGCATCTTTTCTACAATTTAGAGCCTCAGAGAGAGGATTACATAGCCAATATGTGTGTTAGAAGAGAAACTCAGAAAAAGAGAAATACACCAGAAAGGGAAGAGAATGGTGTTGTTTCTGGGCCATTTTGAGTCTCTTTATATGTTTTCTGCATAGTTTACTCAATTATCTATTTATCTCCCTCATCTCAGCATTGTAGTTCTTGTGTCTGGCATGATTCAAGAACACATTCAAGGACACATTGTGGCTGTGCGTGGAACCCTCAGCGGGAAATGGGAGCAATTTGCCAAAATGATCAATTCACAATAACACAACCATCCAAACACAGTCCAAGCTTTTGATCTGACACAACCAGTTTTGCTAAGAATACATCGCGTCACCCTCCCTCTGGGGTTTGAGAGCCTCTGACCTAACTCCTCTTACCCTAATGCTCAAGTGGATCAAATGTGAAATCAAGGTCCTATAGCCCAACTGTCTTTAGAATCAAGAAGTCGGTGATGGGAAGAGGTAGACAGACAAAGTCACTAAAGTCCATGGGAAAGTAGAAAGAAAGATATCCATGATTTTGAGTCATGGAGGTATTGAGTATTGAGGCATGGAGAAAATCAGAGTGATAAATCAATGTATTGCACTATAAGAAATAATTAGAATAGAATCTGTACCAACCACAGCAGCAGATACCTTTTGACCATCCCAGCTAACATAGTATAAGCCCTCTTGTCCCTTCTTATCCATAAATACATGCTTGACTAGTGCTTAACACCTGGTTTAGCAGTTGGGTAGTGCAGTGGCTAGAGCGCTCAAATGGCATCAGGAAGACCTGGGAAGAGCTGCTGTGGGTATCAGATTGGCACTATACCTTTTAACAAATTTCTCATAGCCTTTAGCATGATTCTTATATACTTACTAATTATACCTGTTATATATATATATATATACACATATATGTATATTCTAATTATAAGATATATTATTCTAATATATCCTATATACTTATTAATTATATCTTATATACTTATTAATTATACCTACTACATTAATATTCTAATTAATATATCTAATTTCAATTGTTGTTTGCTAGCAGAACAAAAAAGCAGGGAATAACTCGATTACAGTTCAGTTATTCTAATTCATCTGCAGTTCACTTGACATACCATCAAATGCCTCCTTTTTCTTTGCTTTTCAGAGACAGAGACCAAAGACATTGATTGAATTGGTTATTATTTGCTCTGATCATAAATCATTGTTAACCATGGGCCATCATCTAGAATACAAAGAGGGCTTTGTTTTACAGAAGATTTCTATTTGGCTAATTTAATTATTAGGACACTTTTCTTTACATTGAGTCTAAATTTGTCTCTAAGTGATACCCCACCACTCACATACCTAGTCACTTGTTTCTGCCTTCAGGGGTCAAACAGAACCAAGTGGTCTCTGCTCTTACAGGTTGGTGTCCTCTCTTATTGGTGTGTGCCTGCCAGGTTCCTCTGATTGTGAAGGGCCCAAGAAAGCCACACTCACTTGTTTCTTTGTTTGCTCCATTCCTGACCCACCAGACTTTTCTACCTTGTCCCTCCCTGCAAAAATACCTTCCCACTAATATCCTTTCAGGATGTTTTCTTCTTCCATTAGAATACGGGCTCTTTGACAGCAGAGCCTATCTATAATTTTGTCTTATGTTTGTGTTCCCAGAGTTTATAACAATGCCTGGCACAGATAAGCATTTAATAAATACTCTATGAATCTATGCATTTATCTTCCAAATGAGAGGCCATCAAATACTTGAAGTCAACTATCATGTCCCCTCCAAGTCTTCTCTACTCCTAGCTGAGTGACCCTGGGCAAGTCATTTAATCTCTCTCAAACTCACTGTCATCATATGTAAATTTAACCCAATAATAGCTCTTAAATCTCAGGGTCTAGAAGATCAAATGAGATGACATGTATTGATCACTTTGCAAAACTTAGTGCCCTATAAATGCTAGCCATCAGTGCAGACTTTCTTCCCAAGTTGGCATTGATCCATCAACTTTGTTTTATCTTGGATGCCTAATTTTCTGTTTTGGAGAGGTTTGAGTTCATAGGTATCAGAGAAATATAAAAAAGCAGATTTGGGAGATTATGAGACAAGGTTTTAGGGATAAAGAGAGAATTGAGCTGAGCCTTGAGGACTGTTAGGATTTGAATAAGGAGAGAGATACTTACCCCACTCCCTTCTTCCTACCTCAATCATAAATTTCCTAATTTATGTTGTGCTAATTGCTTCAAGGCCTAGAATGTTACAGGGTGTCTTCAGTGAGATAAATGATTATTCCAGAAAGATCAGTCTAACTATCCATATGGGAAAAATTAAATTGTCCAGACTATCACATGAAACTGATGGGTCACCTGAAATTTCAAAGCACTCATCCAAACAAATCAAATCAATAAGCTTTTAGTATTAAGTACCTACTATGCACCAGGCACTACACTAAACACTGGGGATACAAAGAAAGGTTTCAAGCAGTGATGATATATAAAAAAAGAACCAGCACGTAGGAGGAGGATGGGGTAGGAATGGTTTACATCATAAAACTCCTTTTATTTTTATCCCCTATGGATTTAGAGAACTTCTTTTCTGTAGCTAATTTATCACAAAGAGGCCAAGCCTCAGCACTGGTTCATTCCCTTCCCCCCTTCTCCTCTTACAAACCTGGAATGTGATTTTGAACAATTTATCAGAATTCTACTGGGATAAACAATGCTAACATCCTGTAGAGTTCATTGTGGTAGGGCTTGACCTGCATAAAGAGAGGCCCATAAGAGGAAACAGTAACCAAGGACGCAGAATGGCATTCTGAGGCCTGGAGCTCTATTCCCAGGGCTGACATCAATTTGCCCAATGACCCTTCACGCCCTGGTTTCCCTATTTCCAAAACGAGGTCACAATCTGCTCACTCTCCCCTCTAGGCCAGGCAATACACATTCCTTGAATACAGTCATAGCAGGAGCTGCCAACATCCCTTCCCATAACCTTTCCTTATGCTACACTGCAGGGGGAAATCTTGCTTTCCAAGCCAAAAGCCTACAAAGCCATTGGCTCGAACTCCTGTCTTCATGTCTCTTGAAACCCAGGCGCTCACACAGCCTGGGCACCCAGCCAGGGTCAGCTTTGCTAATCAGCTCAGTAGTAGGCATCCACCCACACAAGTGGGGTTTCAGGGGCACTGGGAAGGTTGCCCTAACCAAGGAAAATCAATATCTTTATTACCACCACTGCCATCACTTTTCTTCCCTACCACCTTATCCTAGAAGGGATTCAGTACTTCAGTGGGTCTTAGGTTCCATCCATGGGAGCACTCACTCTTTCCATTAATACAGATCACACCATATATCCTTACCTTCTGACTACCACTATCTATGTGACCTTGTGCAAGTCAACCTTTCTGAACCTAATTCTTTTCCTACAAGAAGAGGGGGTTGTGCTAGAATATATTACCATCATTGCTACCTGTTAGTGCCTAGGTAACTTTGGGAAAGCCTCTGGGTCTCAGTTTCCCCATATGTAAAACTGGGGGATTGGACTAGTTGCACTCCATTCCCTTTTGGCTCTAAATCAGTGCTTCTAAGATCCTATGACTCTCATCCTAGGAAATTTTTCTCAAAATTCTTTTTAAAATTTATTTTATCTCTTGGCACTTCCACAGAAGATAAACAAGGTGCTGTGAGATCTTCCATTAACTCTTCTTCTTATGGGCACCAGTACTGCACTCCAGATGTGCATCTGTTTTCTTTAGCACTCACTACATGACTCACCCATCTCCTTTTCTAGTTATTCATTTCCACAACAATATCCTTTCAGTCACATCTTGCACTTGGGTTATCTCTGGGAATATGTCACCCTTTATCTGTGACTCCCACGCAGCTCTCCATTGTCCTTTTGGTCACCTACGTTTTGAACCTTCAGAAATTGTAATGTTTTAAGATTGGCAAACAGACAGCATCACTGAGAATTCAATAGAGTTCTTAAAGATAAAGGAGCAACTTGGGATCACTAAAAGTACTATAGTGTCCCAAATTCAAACCAGCCTCCTCTCTTCTTCCTATTCAATTTTGGACACAACTCACTGCCAACTGTGCTTATCTGAGCTTTAAGAACTTACATACTAAATTAATAGACCAGCCATATGAGAGTCTGGACATTTTTCCCATATGAACTGTTGGACTGGTTTCTCTGGAATAATTATTGATCTCACTAA
The DNA here is from genome assembly GCA_023548195.1 of Bettongia penicillata ogilbyi. Taxonomy (NCBI): domain Eukaryota; kingdom Metazoa; phylum Chordata; class Mammalia; order Diprotodontia; family Potoroidae; genus Bettongia; species Bettongia penicillata. The sequence goes on along the minus strand of JAJHZJ010000514.1, from coordinate 8,898,422 downwards.
AGACACCCCTTAACATTCCAGGGCTTGAAGTAATTAACACAATATAATCTTCAAACAAAAGCATCTGGAAGATTTCATCATCTAGAAGAAATGCTTCTTTCATTTTGATCTTCTGCAGAGCATCCTCCACAAGACTGGTAAATACCTTTGATGATCACTGCCCTATTTCAGGCCTTGCTTGATTTTAATGATCTTCATCGAAGAAAATTATTTCTGTGATGACATCAATTAAGGAATCTTATATGATCTTAACATATTTGCCTGAATTGAATCAGTGAATGAAAATGCATTTATTAAGGGTGTACCATCTTCCAGGCGGTATGCTAAATGCTGAGGATACAAATACCTAGGGAAAAAATTTACCTGCTTTCAAAGAGCTTATATGGAAAATAATAAAGCCAGAGAGGGCACAGAGCAGTGGCCTGATTTGAAATGACTAGGAATAAAATAAAGAGTGGACTTTCAGAGCTCAGGACCCCAGGGGCAGAGTCCAACTTCTAAATGAACAAAGATGAGAAGGATAGTTAGATCTGAAGCAACATGCTTTGGAAATATTGAGGAAGTGAGACCTTATAGAAGAATCTTGAGACTCCTTTGTTTGGCTCAGTTTGGCTCTAATATAGTCTTTGTGGATCATTCTCGTGAAGGTCTTGTAAGAATGAAAAATCAGGTCTAGGATTTGGTGGTTATCAATATTCTCTCTCAGTCATTTTTGGGGGTTATATTATATTATCCCTTTGTCATCGTTCCCTCTCCAAGAGCCCTGCAAAAGGGGATGAGCACAAAATTGAGATCATTTTCTTTGTTTAAATTTCCAAGGAGAACATATGAATCCCCCTTCCATTAAGCTTCAAATCCATTTTGTATTCTAATCTCCATCATCAGGAGAATAAGAATATTGATACAGTTCAGTTCCTCAAACAGTATGTCAATTCTTTGGTTTAAGGTTAGGTGAAAATGAAAATAATGGAAATAGCTCTGGAATTGCTAAAGCTATAAACTGTATAAGTCATTTACAATTCTATGTTAAATTTGTTGCATATGAAGAGGAGGCTTAGTTTAATAGAGTTTATGAGGTCCTTCCTGGCTTTTATGGGAAGAATGAACCTGTGAACTATAGGAACAGAAAGAACAGGAAGCATCAGAGAAAAGAGCAAAGGGAGCAGAAATGGGGACATGAAAGAGAGAATGAAGCCTATTTTGCTTCTAGGATCTAGTCCATGTCTATACTACGGGAGAAGCTCAACAGCCAGACACAGGTCTATAGAGCTTCACCAAGACAGTGTGGTGGGATAGAAAGGGTGCTAACTTTTGGAGCCATAAGATCTGGGATCAAAATCGTGGTGCTCCACATGTTACCTTAGTGTTATTGGGCATGCCATTTAATATCCTTTGACCTTATCTTCCTAGACTATAAAAATGAGAGAGTTGGAACCATTAACCTCTAAGATCCCTTCCCACTTTAAATCCTCCTCTTTTCTTCCTGTATAAACTTCCTTATAGCTTCCTTCAGTTTTGGGTATCTAAATTAATAAGAAAATAATGTTGGTGAAACACTGGAGATTCTTAAAAAAAAGTCAATGTGACTGAGAAAAAGTGATTCTTCCTCCTCTTCTTCTTCCTCCTCCTCCTCCTCCTTCTCCTTCTTCTATTTTGCCCAGGCTAGAAGGACAGTGGTCACTCACCAGTTGGATCCCACTGCTGATTGTTATGAAAACTTCAACTTGTTTCAATTCCAACTCAAGCTGGTTTTCACCTCTTTGGGCAGCCTAGTGACCCATAACTCCTAGAAGTTCACTATACTTGCACTTTAGTTAGTGCAGACACCTAGTCAACTTTGGCTGTGCTACAGCTCAGAACTCTTGAACTTAATCTATAAGCTTTGGCTTCCCCAGGATAAGTGACTGCAGACGTTTGTCACCACTGCAATCAAGAAGGAGTGTTTCAAAAACTTGATGGCCACCTAATTCAACCCCCTGTTTTTTACCAATAAGAAAACAGACCAAGGTAGCTGAATGACTTGTCCAAGGTCACAAATCTACTTGGTGGCAGATTCAGAACTCCAACTAAGGCCTCCTCAGTTCTCAGCAGAGCTTTTGCCACTTGATGTCATTACCTCTAAAGCTGTACATTCCTTGTTAGAATATTTAACAGCCAGACCAATACTTTCTCAGCAGGCCATGAAGGGACCAAGTCAAGCACATGCTTTCACTTTGATTTTGTCCTTCATCTCTAAAGCCAAATCCCCAAACTAATTGGAGGTAATTACAGTGCTTATTCCAGAGGGTGAGCTTTGTTCTTTAAAGCTTCAAGGGAAATAAATGGTAAGAGGATACCTCCAGCCATTGTCAGAGGTGACCACTCTGGAAGGCAAGTGGCAGAGCAAACTTACCCCAGGGTCAAGCCAAGTTGTTGCTGGGAGGTATACCAGTCATGAGAAGGAAGCAAGCTTCATTAACTCCCTGATAAAAATCAAATCTACTGAAACAGTTTTTTTTCTGGCATTCTCCCTACTGCAGCCTCAGGAGCCTGGGTACATCAAAGATGGCACGGTTCCAGCTCAGAGCTGAGAAAGCAGCAGAGACATAGCAAGGAGTGGTTTTAATCTTATGGAGACACAGCTTATCAAAGTGTTCTCTTCCGTCCTCACTTCTATTCATCACCAGCTTAATAGCACAGGGACCTGAAGGACAGATTCTTCTATTTGGGAAGTGGATGGGCAAGTGTGACAGGATTAATACCTATCAGTGTTTCCCCGCAACATGAATTAGGCTCATGCCTCCCTCTTCTCCCATTGCAATGGGTTCGATCCATGCCTCTTCCTTCCCTCCTGTTGTCCTTGGGACAAAAGAGAGTGCAAAATATTAAATTTAAAAAAAAAAAAGAACTAAAGAATAAGACTAGTTGAAGGGGAAGAGAGGAAAGGAGAGGGGAAAAAAGAGGAGAGAAATATATAACCAGAAAAAGGAAGGAGATAAAAAGAAATTAATAAACTCTAAAGGGAAAGAGCTAACAAGAAGAAAGAAAAAGAATTATGGGAAAGTGGGCTGATGTGAATGGGGCCACCTTAAAAAAAAGATTAAAGAAAAGTGACTGAGAACATAAAACTGTTTATATCTTAAGGGGGAATCATAACTTGAAAAAAAACCAATATTAGAGACTGATAGGCAACTGGGGCACCCCCAAATCACATAGTAGGTCCTCCAAACAAAGTTGTTCTAAGATTCAAAATGCCTACTCTAAACCAGCCCTTGTGAAACTGTGAGTCATGACCCCACATGGGGTCACCTAACTGAGTGTGGGGGTCATGAAAATTTGGCAACAGTAAAAGGTTTCTGCATGTGCAATGACTAAAAATTAATTCAAAATCAAACTCATAATATATCTGTTTCTGGCAACTCTTATCCATATTGTGTCTTCACATGTCCTCATGCCACATAATGCTAACAAACACTGCCAGAAACACCTCAGCTTAGATTCAAGACTATTTGTCTTTAATAAATGGTCAAATTATATGTATGCCAAAGAATTATTTTACAATAAATTTGTTTATGATCTATGATTGGTAAACATCTGATTTGTATCTCTATGTACCTGGGATCATGTAAAAACTTCTCAGGTAAAAAGGAGCCTCAAGTGGAAAAAGTTTTAGAAGCATTGCTCTAAACCATAACTCATGAGCCCCCACCAGTGTGTTTGTCTTTACCACAGCTCAGGATACAGTTAATTTAAAGCAAAGGAATTCAATAAATGATTAAATGATAAATGATAAAATAACAAATGATAAAAATAGCAAAATATTTTCTCCATAAACCTGAGGCATACTCTCCAACAAATATATACATCATCGTTAAGAAGAACATAAGGGAACACATGTAGAAAGGTAAACATATGGGGAGCATAAGTGCCCAAGACACATGTGGAAGAACACATACATAGGAAATGTAACCAAAACATATGTGAGGAGGGGGCAACTCACACCTCTGATGCTATAGGACCACTAACGTCTTCTGATGATGTCCTTGTAGTGCTCCAGCTGGGCCTTCTTCCTACTGATTTTATGTGGAGTACAATCTCTCAGATATGTGATGATGGTAGGTTATCTCTGCTGGCACCATGGTTGCCATTGGGTGCAATTCCACTGAGTGTGAGAGTACTGTGCTTTTTTGTCTCCAGCTTGCTTTTAACTGGACTCCCCAGATGAAGGAGGAGAGGTTTTTCTTCTTTTTTTATTTGCTATGACTTCTTTGGAAAAGCCTAACATTACATATAGTCACAAAACTAGAGGGGAAAATTTTCAGTGGATTTTCCTTCTTTTCATAATAGGGTTTGCTTATTATTCTGGACCTTGGCTAGAATGTGTATTTGTTTGTTTGCTTTTATTTTTTGAAAAAGGAGATTCATTGTCCTAGAGGAACCCAAGGCCAAAGTCACCCTGGCTAGCTAGTGACTTTGGGCTTAATCGGGCTTTTTTAGTTTTATTTCCTGGACACAAAGAGAAAAATTTCAGTCTGATTTTGAGGGAGGGAGGATTTGTTCTGTGAAGTTTGAATTCAGTCAAAGGGTCACACTTGAGGACCTAGGGGGCCACATGTGGCCTCCAGGCTGCATGTTCCCCACCCCTGGGTTAAACCTATCATGTAAGGGACTTGAATGAGGATATTCCCTCTACTGACTGCCCTTCTGTACAGTTTTCAAGAAGTAATGAGAGATAAAGTGACTTGTTAAGGGTCACACAGCCAGTATATCTCAGAGGAAGGACTTAAACCTAGGCCTTCCTAACTCAATAACTACCACACCACTCTTAATCTCCTCTAGGACTTTCACCTCTCTTCTCATCATCATGGGTAACTTACATATAGTAGCATTTTCTTGGGAACTACCCTCATGAATTAGACCCCCTAATAAAGTGGAGGGAGATGTGAATTAATATCCTTATTAGTACAAATGGAAAAAATTAGAAAAGAGTAATGATAAACGTTCAGTCACACAGTCAAGGGCAAAGAAAAGAAAAGAACCTAGGAATAATCGAGTGTGGCAACCTCCCTGGGCACTCACCCAACTAGCAATAATCAAGTGTGACAGCCACTCCAGGCACTCACCCAACTAGGCTATTTCTGCACTGGTAAGTTAGTTTACCATATCGGGCATGTTACTTCTTTCCTCATAATTCAAGGAGCCCCTGAGTGATTATGGCTTCTTATATTGTTATCCATTATCTCTCACCTGGTTTGCCACCAATATCAATCAACTAGCTCACATAAATTAATTTTTACAGGGAAATATTTACCAAGAAGATATAGCAGGGGACAGTAGCTACAAAAACATCCCCCAAATCAAGGATACGCAAGCAAAAGGAACTGAAAGGAGACAGGACACGTGACCCATCAAAGGATCAGAGAATCATAGACTTAGAGCCGGAAGGGGCTATAGAGGTCATTTAGTCCAGATTGCTCATGTTACCAATAAGGAAACTAAGGTGCAGATAAATTATGTGACTTGATGTTCTGGGCTGGGCCTGACACAGACCAGACCCCTTGTGGTTTAAATTTAATATTGGACCAAAATGGGATACTTGTACATCATTTAAAAGTTAATAAAAAGAATTTACTTAGCCATAGCAGAAGGATATCCAAAAAGAATAGGTATTGAATACATCTCGAGTTGATTTAGCTAGGTGAAACTTCTTGCCTGAGTTACCCATCATGGTCCATTGGTTAAGGATCAGAGAGCAGGCTCAGAGCTCACTGGGGCTGTTTTTCACTCAAGCAATGAGAAGTTGATGTCAACAGTCTCGGTCTTCAGTCCCTCAAGCCAACCAAGTCTTGAGGAAGGTCTCAGTACCTTTTAAGGAAAAACTAGCTTAATTTTCCTGGAGAGGAAGGCTTAAGATATTGCTCCTACTACACTTATCCAAAGTCACATAGTTCTAAATAGCAGTGCCAGGAAATTTAGCCCAGTTTTCACTGTGCCTCACTGCAAAGAACAGAAGGGGGAAAAAGGAGAAAATAAATAGAAGAAGAAGGTGAAAGGAAGAAATTGGAGAAAGAAAGAAGGCATCTAGATGTTGAAACTAGACTGTAACATAAAATAGGTTGTGACATTAAACTGGAACAGCAGCTAAGCCTGGATTTTTTCTAAGTAAATAAGCAAATGAGATGTGGTCATAATGAAAGGGCATTGCATACCAAAGGGAAATGAATTATTAGGAGTTTTTTATATTTAACTTGAAGATTTAAATCTTGCTCACCACCCCACTCCTGTTTACATAGCCAGTTATCTTCAGAAGGGCTCAGGATGTTTTGCATACATTATTACTACTATTAATAACCTCAGATTTGCATGGGACCCTTTCTCCTAAGACTATAAAGCCTTTTCATAAGGACTGTCTATCTTGTCTTCAGAGTTTTTATTACCAAAAAAAATATTCCTAGGGTTATACAGTTTCATGAAAAAGTTCTTTAAAACATTTAAAATGTGCATGTCTCTTTCTTATTTTCCCATGGCCCCAGGCTTAATATTTCCATTCTGATTTCCTTTCTCTCTTTGAAGAATCAGTTTTTAAAACTGAAACAAAAAGGAACACCAGTAAACATCAAATTTCTTAACCTCCCCTTGAAGTTTACTACCCTTTAATTAATTGATTAATTCAAGAGCTAAAACACTGTACCATATTGCAGATTCAATTGTTTTTTTTCTATTCTACTCATTAATTTTGCTGTGAAGGATATACATTCTACTCTTATAATTCTAATTTCTCTTTTGAACCACTCAAGAACACTGTTTTGGTTCCATCTTCTTCTCAAATTCCAAAGGTTCTCTGTTTCATCAAGTGTTGGATCATTTTCTCTTTTTTTGGCAGTATTTATTCATAGATGCATTAACTCATTTACCAGATCTGAAGGCCACATTTCCAATCATTGTTATAGGTTTTCCTGTTGACTTACCTGTTTATGTTCAAGGTCTTTGAGATTTCTTCCTCCTGAAATCTTTGGTAATTTCAATCTTTTTCCTCCTTATTTTCCCCTATCACTCACTTTATGACTCCTTCCTTTCTGACTCTGGTTTCCTTGGGAGCTGGATCTCAAAACCTCCCAATCTCTTCTCACCCAGGCAATTCACAGCTCACTAGGCTAGGTTTGTGCCCCAAATGACTTCTGGGTATTCAGAACTGGCCCCAGCTGGGTAATGTACTTTTCCCCTCAGGCTTGGTAGAGTGCTGCATAGCCTCACACACGTACTGTATTTTGTCCTTTTGATCTGTCTCAATCCCTCTTTTCCTCAGTTTTCTGACCCAGCACTAACAGTATAGAACCTGTTTTCCCCACTATTATCTGTTTGGAGCTGGGATTGTAGCCCTTGGCAGGCTTTTTCTCTTGAACAGCTATGACCAAACTGGCTGTAAAGGCTCAAGTAGACTTCTGCAGCCTGAAACCAAGATCTCCATGGCACTAGAAAGAAGGAGGTGGATCAAAATGAAAGTGAAGGTTTTATTTTAAGTCTGTGCTGTGTCCTTGGATGTTAGTGCAGCCTCACTTCCATTAGTGGGGAAGGAGAGGGGTGCTGAGTGAGCTCAGGATCAGTGAGTATCAGTCCATGGTTTGTTTTTTGGTTGTGGGTTTTTTTGGGGGGTGGAGGAGCGTTCCTACATTCTTTTAGATTATCAGTGTCTTAGATCATGGAGGCAGCTGAAGTTACTTTTATCTTTGGCTCATAATCTCTGTTTTGGAGAAGAAAAGTTGTAGGAATCAGAAAAAATATCTAGTCCTCCATTTTGTTGCTCATCTGACCTAAAAGTTCATATGCTATACTACCTAAGCTCTTTAGAATATATAATGATAAATAAAACATAGTCCCCATCCTCAGGCAACTTCCAATATATTAGGAAGGATACACATACACAAGCTTACTATAAGCAAAGAACAGAAAAGAACAAACTGAAGAAAAGTCATTTCTAGCTATTGGTATTCAGTAAGGTTTTGTAGGGGGGAAGCTCCTTCACTGAGCCTGGAAGAATGAGTAGAACTTTCCCAGATGAAGGTGAGGAAGTCAATTCCAGCAAAGGGAATGTCATGGATATGGACACTAAGGTGGGAAAACACTGGATTCGTTAGAGGGATGCTGAGTAGTCCAGTTTGGCTAAAATATAGTCCACACAAAGAAAAGAATCTGACTTGACTGGAAAGGTTGGCCAGGACCAGATTGTAGTCTCTCTTGAACACCAGATAGAGGAGCTTGAGTATAATTTAGAAGACAATAGGGAATGTGAAGGGACTTGGACTGAGGAAAGATAAGTCTGACACTTATCTTCTCCTTGTACTTCTCCTCTCCTAACACATTGACCCACGCACATATAACCCCTCAACTCCCCTGTCACTCCTTTTTCCCCCACACTTACCTTTAAATACTATTTTTTCAGGGTGGAATAAAGCATGGAGAAAGAGGAGGGGGCATAGGTGCCCTGGATACAACCATAAAGAATTAAAGATGAAGGTCTAGAATGAGATGGTGATAAATCACCTATAATACACTTAACCCAAGTATGGGAAGATGTCCCCACAGCTGACTGGACAAATGAAAAAACTTGTCTAAATAACCATGAAGTCAGTTGAATCAGGCACTGTGGAGTGCTTAGAGCTTGGTCAGCTATGGAAGGACACCAAAATCATCTACTGTATCCTGGGTCACTGCCAGTCATCCTGATTTTTGTCCTGCCACTGGACTTCGATGACTCAGGAGGCTCATGACTGTGTGCACTTCTGCCTCACTTAAACGCAATTCACATACAAGACAGTACCCATGATGTCATTGGTCCTTTCCAAAAGTGAAGGTCAGACAGCAACACTCACCCAGAAAGAGGTGCCATTATCTTGAACCTGTAATCATCTCAACCCAGAATCACAGGATCTCAGAGGCAGAAAGGACCGCAGTCTTTTTGGTCTAACTGCCACCCAAACAAGAGCCCCCTCTACAGCATCCCAGAAAAATGGTCGTCTTGGTTTTGCAAATTCAAGGAGGTGAAGCGGGGTCCTGGTTGGCAAAAAACATTGGATATGGTATTAGAACATTTCAGCTCAAATCCCTACTCTGCTATTCACTGACTTTAGGCAAGTGGCACACTCTCTGGACCTCAGTTTTTTCACCTCTAAAGTGAAGAGGTTTGGCTAGATAACATCTGAGGCTCCTTCTACCTATAGATAATCTGGCTCAGCAGTCATCTCTTGCTCTTTACCTTGGATCTACAGAACACTGAAAATACATAGTATGTCACTTCTTCCACTATTCCTTTTCTTTAACCAGGAGGGTCTTCTCTTCCCAAATTGATACTTTTGTAAATTAAGCCATCTTTTGTCTCAATTCTTACCTAACCCTTAGTCATGGGATGGGTGTTGCCTCAGACAAACTGAGACCTTAATTTAAAAAGGTCGAAATCATTTGCTGCATTCTGGGCCATTGCCAGTCATCTTAATTCCTGACTTGCCACTGGACTCCAATGACTCTGAAGGAGAGAGGGAGACTGATGACTTTGCACAGCTCTGCCTCACTTAAATTTAATTTGTGATATCACTGACCCTCTCAGAGAATAAACAACAACGATCCTTATCCAGGACTCCAGACACCTTGAACTCTAGAATTCCTACTTTCTTCCTAAAGTTGCAAAAGGAAATGTCATGCTTCTGTCCCATCTGCCAAAAAATGTTCTATATGTCACACATATGCATATACATATATACACACGTTTTTGTTCATGTGTATATATGTTCATGTTCATATATATGCATGTATATACTTGCATGTGTGTATATATATGAAGCTAGCAATTGTATTACTACATATTTTTATAGTAACTAGTACTTACATTGCATTTTAAGGTTTGCGAAAAATTTACATGTATTATTTCACTTGACCTTCATAAGAACCCTGTGAAGTAGGTGCTATTATTTTCCCCATTTACAGAGAAGGAAAGTGAACCTAAGAGAGAGTAAGTGACTTGCCCAGGATCACACAGTAAGTGTGTAAGGCAGAATCTGAACTCAACTCTTCCTTACTCCAAATTTAGCATCCTATCCACTTATAGGTGGCAAAGTGATAAAGTAGATAGAGTCAGGAAAGCCTAAGTTCAAATCTTGCATGAGACACTTACTAGTTATGTGATCCTAGGAAAGTCACGTCTCTGTATGCCTCAGTTTCCTTGACTGTAAAATGAGATAATAGCACCTACTTTTCAAGACTGTCATGAGGATCAAATGAGATAATATTTCTAAAGTATTTAGCACAGGTTCTGGTACATAGTAGGTGTTATATAAATGATTATTCCCTAATTTCCCCCATGCCACCCAGCTGCAATCTGCCTTTCTTCCCCTTCCCTTCCTTTTCAAATTATCTACAATAATGTTCCAAGAATTCCTATAGCCTATTCCCTTAATGATGTTAAAAACAGGGAGAAAGAAATAGAGTCAAATTGGCCTGGCTGGATCCTTTTCTTCTCCTGCTCAGCTCTTCCTTATTGACCTTTCTTTTCCTTCTAAATGCTAGTCTCCCATTCCCACCTGTTAGAAGGGAATTCATTGTAGACAGGAATGAGGGCATACATATACATGAAGAAATCTAGAGGGAAACAAGGGAAGTAGCTCATTCCTCACTCCGAATTCTACTGAACTGTATTTAAGCTCTTTGGATTTGCTTGTGACTGCTATGTTCAAAAGAACCAGACATCTTCTTGCCCTTGGTTAGTGTACTTGTAAGAAGTTCCAGCTACGCTTTTCTACCTCAGTAAAAAGCTGAACAGCCTCTAGTATCCACAGGTCATCTAATGATTCAACTATGTCTAGAAAGAGTCATCATCCTGAGAACAGTAATATTTGTGGCTTTGATTCCCTGAAGCAGCCAAAGTTGGCGATTGGGAAGATGAAGGGGATGTCAAATGCCCAGATTTTCTTAAACTCTTTTTGTATGTGTCTAAATCACTCTGCATCCTGTTTGTAAACCCTTTAGTTTTATCAAACTAGTAGAAGGCTTTTAGTCCATCACTTGAAATCCTGACTCTCTCTTCCTTAATCTATATTATTCTCACTCTTCTTTTATGTATTTATATCTTGAAATTGCTGGAAGCTTCTCTCCTCTCTCTCCCAGAAAAACCTCCATTTTTCCTACATTTGTACCATATCCCTGTGTAATAAAAAAGAAAATTATTATTGATTATTTTTGTTAAAATGTAGAAATTGAGGCATAATTCGGTGATGTGTCCAAGGGCAGACAATATGAAAGAAAACAGTGATGGGGACCAGCTCAGGGCTCTATACTCTACTCCACACTTCTTTGCATCCCCCCATGTTCCCTGAAATGTCAATAGGTCAAGGGCTGTGACTTCCGATCAATGCAAGAATCTCTTCCACTCGCACAGATGTTACAACTCATCCTAGCCAGCTTGTACTAGCTCATGGGAACCAATGGTAAATTTTCAATGTGGGCATTTAGTCAATCATTTAACAAACATTCATTAAGAACCTGCTTGTGCCAGGCATCATACTCAAAGCCGAGGATGCCAAGAAAGATAAAACACAATACTCTCAGAAACTGGCAAATGCTACAGATCAAGGCTTTATTATTCGCTTATTGATTAGACTTAAAGTGATGGAGAAAATATTAACGCAGATTAAACTTTCACATCAGTAATGTGGGTATTATTTTTTTGTACAGAGGGTTGTTAAACATTTACCATCATACCCCATATAGCTCTATAAACCTTGCTTAAGATCAGCAGGAGTTCAAAAAAAGGCTCAGTGAATTAATCATTACTGAACTAGAGGTCTAGTGCTATAGGCTGATAATAATAATAACTGTCATTATTATAACTGCATTTATAACACTTGAAAGTTGGCAAAGTGCTTTACATCCATTTTCTCATTGTAACCTCACAACACCTCAAAAAGACAGTTATTCCTAGGGTCAGGACCAAAAGCCTGTGCAAAGATACAGATGTAGAAGAAGCAATGACACATATGACAAATACCAGGGAGGCCAATTTGGCTGAAATGCAATGAGGGAAATGAAGGAGGTTAAATCAATCTAGAAAAGAAAATACAGTGATCCACCTATGCTTTCCATATCACATTTGTGTCATATTCAAAACCGGGAATTCCATCCCCAAAATCATGCTCTCTCTGCTGAATTATTGACCTGAGAAACATAGGTTCCATATTTTTTAATCAACCTAGGCTCTGTTTCTTAGAATAAAAACCACAAGGGCAAGATTAATGCAATATAGAAGAAATGGTTAAATTTTATTTATTTATTTAATATTGGGGACTCTTAAAAGTAGCTTCATTGAAACTTCAGTGAAATAAAGGGCTCCTTCACCAAAATCCTTCTCTAATACCTCATTATGAAGTAGAAATGACTAAACTTTAATAGCCGATATCAGTGGAGCCCAAGTTCTACCAGGTCACGTCAAACTGGAAAGCTTCAGGTATGATTCATCTGAGCACAAAACTAAGTTGAAAGAAGGTTATCATTAGAAGGTTGGCTGGGCAGGTAATGAATGAATAGGGGGTAAGAGGAGGGAAGAGGTCACAGCTTTAATATGCAAATCATTCCAATGACTAAAGCTTGGAAAGATTGGGGTCTGCATTGGTAGAAGTGTTCGCACTGATAAAAATCCCTTATTCTCGAAGTATTGAGGATCCTTTGTAGAAAAAGTTCTCAATGTGCCAAGTATATATCAGGAATGGGGCCAGAGACAGGAGCAAGGCCTGTTATTTGACTGTTTCTACAAACTCCCTAGTGAGGAAACCCTCTCTGCTAATGCAAGTTAGTATCTTCTCTGCAACGCAGGGTCTTCAGAGACTTTCTTAGAAAGTTTGTGATTTGCTCAGTCACACAGTCAGTACAACATGAAGCACATCAGGTATAGGATAGATATTTATTTCCTGCTCCAGCAAACAAATACTTAAAACACAAAAGGCTCATAATTGTGCATGAACAAATGTCCAACACACCTTTTATAGTCTCCTGGGAAGTAAGCTACAAGGTAAAGGTCAATAAGACATATACCATAACTACTCAGAAAAGAGAAAAACAGGCTTCCCCCCAGCCCAAGTCAAACAATGAGATATAAAACATAGCTTGACTAGAGTACTTGAACTTTTAAGGAAAATTTCATAAATGAGATTTTTTTTTTATTTTACATTGTCCAGATCTTCTGGTCAATTGAGCCGTCACTTTACCTTTCTTTGTGTTTTCAGCCAAAGTATCTTACCAGATGTGATCACCTTCTCCTCTGAGAAGTGACAGTTTTAAGTAATAATCTCCTGGTGGCCATCTGGTACTGACTCAGGAACTCAGAAATTTTCAAACTCACAAGGTTGTCACCACTACTGGAAACCATCTCTTAGAACTGATGTTCAGTCACTTCTTCTCATGAAAAGAAATGCTAACTAGAAGGGATTAGTTAGGGACTTAAAGTTCTGTCTGGATGTCATTTAAGAAAACAGAGTTGATCTCACTGCCTTGTGCTCAGAGTTGCCATGGCCCTAGTAGAAGGAAGAGGAGAGAAATTCCAGACCCAGCTGGAAGTCCATGGGGAAAACTGGCAGAGTCCCAAGTTATCTACTCAAAAGAGAAGCAGATAGAGCTTTCGTGTAGCCCTTTTCGCCTATTGAGAGGGCAGCTTCTTCTGACTTAGTCACACATTATCTTCAGTGTGGCCCTCACATCAGAGCAACCAATGATCCAACCAGGAACTACTAGTCATATATGTCCTTTGGTAAGGAGCCAGAACATGTGAGTCAATAGAAGGGGATAGAGTGTATGCTCCTTAGTCCATGAAAATTGGTGAAATCCAGCAAATGAGGGGATTCTTTTGATCACACACACACACACGCACACGCACACAGAGGCATGCATCCACATGGACACACCTGCAGAAGCAATTGAGGGATCATTCAGAGGAAATCCATGTCGAGTTAATAAACCCTGCAGTCCTTTCCTGCACTTAACCTAGAAATATCAACTCCTGGGGAGGGAGTGGGAAGTAGCATTATTGGCATAGACCTTTACTTCTTCCTTCAGCACCACTGTCTCCCCCAACAGCCCAGGACTACACACGGTGTCTTGTTTGGAAAACTGGTGACAAGAAGAAAAGATTGAGTGCACCAGATTGGTAGAGAAAATTCTGGACAGTATCAAAGAAAGGGTAAGAAAACTTCAGCCAGTGAGTGCATTCCTAGCACTCTGCTCTTTCTATATACCAGATGTCAACCCCTGTTTACTTTGGGAGGCTGCCAAGGTTGGTAATAGGCAGGAAGGCTAGTTCAGTTGCCTTTTGGAGAAAGAAATTAGCCAGGGAACAATTAAAGACTTTGAATAAGCAATTAGCCCAACTGGCAAAGACTCATAAATCCTCCCTGGATCAAAACAGTTAATTGATATTGTCAGCCTTTGGAGGGAAATTACACTTTTTGAAATTAGTCAAAGAGAAAGTGCCATTTGGGTGAATACAAACTACAAGGAAGGTCAGTAAGGCAGATAACATATTTGCTCAGAAAAGAGACAAGCAGGCCTCCCCAACTCCAAGTCATCATGATTAAGTCGAGCAATGAGATGTAAAACATAGCTTGGCTGGAGGCCTTGAACTTTTGAGGAAAACTCTATAAATAAGATCATTCAGTAGACTCAATAGGAAAGTCTTCTTAGAACAAGTTTGTGGATGTATATTGGAAGAGCCAATCCAGAAATAAAGGCAATGGGGAGGCTCACTTCTGCAGTTCATAAATGGCTGCTATGGCCACTAATTCTTGAATGAGGCAGCTAGCTGGCACAGGGGAGAGTATACTGGACTTGGAGTCAGGAAGACCAGAGTTCACATCCGATATCAGACTCTTACAAGCTGTGTGATCCTGGGCACGTCATTCAGCCTATCTCAGTCTCAGTTTCTTCATCTGTAAAATGAGATAATAACAGTGCCCATCTAAGGTTGTTATGAAGATCAAATGATAGAACATATGTAAAAACCTTAAAGCACTATGTAGATTCCAGCTATTAGCTAGTCTGTCCTCCATTCATCCTGCCAGGTAGAAAGAAGGCTTCCCCAAAAACCATTATTATTTGTCTCTCTTAGCATGTAACTTGATTTAAGATTATGCCCCTCCTTTCTCATATGATTTTTGGTACCTGCTAGGATCACAGATACAATAAAGGCCCACTCAAACTGCAGAGAGATGGCTTGGTATAATGGAAAGGGAGTTGGCCTCAGAGCAAGGAGAATTAAAGATCACGTCCCACTTTTGATTTGTCCAAAGTCCTGGACAAATCACTTAACTTCTCAGTCACCAGGAGACTCTAAAACTATAAATTGCAGGAAAAGTACCAATCTGCATTGGTAAAGGAAATCTTTCAGAGCTCCCTACACAGATGAAATCACAGGTCCAGTCCAAAAAGAAAAATGGAGTCCATCCATTCAGAATTCATGACGATTCAAATACTGATCAAGTCAGTGTTTGTTTCCATTTGCCTGTTTGGGGGGTGAGAGAAGGAGGAAGGATGGCTTAACCATTTAACAATTTACAATAGAGGAAACAATCTACCTAAGAAAACACAATGGTCAGAACCATCCTTTATGAGTATGTTAGTTACAAATGATACAAATTCATTCAAGTCAGTGCAGATGACCATAGGATCATAGACTGAACAGAGAGCCCACCCTTTCATTTTACAGATCAAATAGCAACTACTGAGATTAAGAGACTCAAGAGAGGAACAATAGATCTATCTTTGGCATAATTTTTTGAGCTATTAGTTCTACCATGTAGTTGAAAGTAATAAATTTTTATTTTTTTTAAATGCTGCAATTTGAACCTTTTAATCAGTCAAGTTGATATTTCCCCTGAAATTATGCTAAATAAGGGACATTCTACTATGACAGCTGCCCCCAACAGTACCCATAGTCAATGTTTTCATTATTTTATTACTTTCTTTTAAAAAAGAAAATTCATAAATGCAAAACATGCTGAAATTTTATGCTTTTATCAAGTTAGCTTATCCAACTAAAAGAAGAAACTAGATTTCTCTCAGAAATATCTCTGGCCCTGAACTTGTAGACAAGGGAGAACTCTTGGCCAGGCCTGACATATATATGTTTTGTTCCAAGGTACTTACCATTTACAACCTAGGAGGCTTGTTTGTCAACCAAACACACATTATGCCTCTTATTGGAAGGACATTCAGTTTTTATATATTAATTTGCATTTCATAAATTTGCCTTGAACATTGCCTGCTGGGCCACTGTTGAAATACCCTTGGCTCAAAGAGAGCAAGGCCAGCACTTTGATAACAGCCTTAGATCTAGAAAGAATCTTGAAGGTCATCTTGTTCAACCCCCCTCATTTTCCATATGGGAAAACTGAGGTCCAGAAAAGTGAACTCTTAAGTGTAGGAAGAGACAGAGGCAGGATGCTACAGAAGTTTAAAAACTTTAAAAAAAAAAAACACCAAATACCATGAAATGTTACCATGGATGTAAGTAAAATGTATCATATGGGCTCTTTCTGACATTACAAAAACACAGAATCTCAAAGTAAAGTGGATTTAGAATTTTTTAATTCTAAATTAACATCAGCTCCATTAGGTATTTATCGATTGGTCATAGGATTTAGAACTCAAAGGATCTAAATGATTGTCTATTCCAAATATCCACATTTTATAGACAAAGCAACAAAGTCAGAGAAAGAAAGTGACTTACCCTAAGTCACGGGAGAGTAATATACCATAGGGAAGATTCAAATCCAGGTCCTATATCTCAGATCCAGAGTTCTTTCTGAGCCAGACTGTACTCTCTTGGTATTACCTCAGAGAGAGATTTCTGGTAGAGCATCCCAGAAAACTTGTCCTCCGCACTGTGTAGCATTTGATATTTTTAGCTGGAGACTCCTAACCACTCTGCCACATTCAGGACCCTCCAGAAATCAACAGCAAGATTGAGGCACTTTCTGTGTGTCATTAGCCACTCAAAACCATAGCTTATCAGCTCCCACCAGTACTTGGCACTTACCAGACCAATGAGATGATATATTAACTCAAGACAAAAGACAGCTAATAAAATAACAACAAAATAATTAACAAGAAAGATGCCTGCCTCCCATATATGCTGGATTTTAAAATAATAATGAAATAATAATAGTAGCTAGCACTTTTATAGCACTTTAAGGTTGACAGATATTATCTCCTTTCATCTCAACAACACTGGGAGGTAGGTGTCATTATCATCATCCCCATTTTATGGAAGACGATATTGAGACAGACAAGGGTTAAGTGATTTGTCCAGAGTCACAATTCTGAGGCAGAATTTGAACTTAGATCTTTCTGACTCCAAGTCTAGTGCTCTCTCCAGTCAAAAAACTACCTGAGCCTATCATATCACTATTGGTGACCAACTTTTCTACAGGTTACCTCCTCATCATTGATGAAGGGTATACATGCAGAAAATAGAGAGAGAGAGAATATATATCAAAGAGCACACATAAAGGGAATATGCATGGCCAATGAATGTCCATGGTCAGGGCCAATCATGAATCTAACATTTAAAACCTCTGATGTTCCCTGCTGTTCTCCAATGATATCTTCATGCTCTATCCCAGAGATCTCCACTGAGCTGTTCTCTGCTATTTATCTCTGCTGAGCTGAGGCTATTTTCTGCAGTCATTTGCAATGTTTTTGTTATTGTGCAGCTTTCTTACTGAGTTACTACTGCCAGAAAGTTCTAGCAGCAAAGCAATTTCTTCCCAGTAGGAGTAAAAGTATATCTTTAATTCTTTTATTATGCAGGCTCCAGACAGCTGTACCCAGCTGATCACTAACCATACTACCTCTGTCTTTTGAATTGCTTTTTTCCTTATTACTGTTCAAATACCCAGTACAAACTCTATCTGAATTATGACCTGAAATTCCTTTTAAATGTTATCATACTCCCTAGATGGGATCTTGAAACATCATTTAGCAAAACTGCAAAGAAGTCTGGTGGAGAGCAGATGAGGAAACTTTTTTCAATCCTCCTAATCCCCTGGTTGCCAAGTAAATCATTCCAGGAACAAGACAGAAAGGGGCTAGGTGCTGCTGGTGAAGACGCAGCCTTTGCCCTTTACCCCCCTAGCAGTCCAAATTGTCATATTGCCTATATGTCAGAGACTTACATAAATACCTAGAAGTAATGTTTATCATATTAATGATGCCACAAAGCTAGGAGGAATGGCTAAGAAATTAGAAGACAGAGTCAGAACAGAAAAATGTATCGGAAGTCTAGAATAATCAACTAATTCTAATAGGATTAAGCATAATAGGAAATAAGCATAGAGTTTAAAACATCAATTTTAAAAGTATCAAACATGAGAATCACAATATTAGGTAGTTATCTGCTTTGTCTATGATAATGACAATAATAACAATAACATATATATATGGCCTTAATGCTTGCAAAACATATGTTATCTCACTTGATCCTTAAAATAACTGTGAATACAGATGCTATGACTATTCTCATTTTTACAGATGAGAAAACTTACTTGAAAGGGAGAAATGGAATGGGGCAAATGATCTCTCATAAAAGAGGCAAGAAAAAGCTTTTTCACTGGAGGAGAAAAGGGGGTAGGTGAGAGGGAAAAAGTGAAGCTTATTCTCATCACATTGAGCTCTAGGAGGGAATAACATGCTCACTCAATTTGGTATGAAAATCTATCTTACGCTACAGGAAAGTAGGGGAGAAGTGAGCTGTGGGGGGTGGGGAATGATAGAAGGGAGGGCAGATGAGAGGAGGGAGTAATTAGAAGTAAACACTTTTGGGGAGGGACAAGATCAAAAGAGAGAATAGAATAAATGGGGGGCAGGACAGGATGGAGGGAAATATAGTTAATCTTTCACAACCTGACTATTATGGAAGTCTTTTGCAAAACAACACTATATAGCCTGTATTGAATTGCTTGCCTTCTCAGTGGGGATGAGTGGGGAGGGAGGAAGAAAGAGAAGTTTTGGAACAAAGTCGTTCAAAGTTTTTGGAACAAATGTTGAGAATTGGTTTTGGATACAACTGGGAAATAAGAAATACAGATAATGGGGTATAGAAATTTATCTTGCCCTACAAGACAAGAAAGAAGATTAGGATAAGGTAAGGGAGGGATGTGATAGAAGGGAGGGCAGATTGGGGGAAGGGGTAATCAAAATGCACAGTGTCTTGGGATGGGTGGAGGGGAGAGATGGGGAGAAAATTTGGAACTGAAAATTTTGTGGAAATGAATGTTGAAAACTAAGAATAAAGAAATAAACATTAAAAAATATAAAAAGAAAAAAAAAAGAAAACTTACTTGACAGAGGGACTTGCCCAGAGTTACACAATAAATGCCTAAGGTAGAATTTGAACTCAGGACTCCTTGACTTTAAGTCCAGCATGCCACCCAGTCAGCTTCCATGTATATGATTAACACTCAGCAGTCCACTAGTCTGGGTCGACTCCATTGATATTTCAACACAAGGCTCTACTTCTTGTAATGAGCTTGGCTAACTCATGAACAAGAATAAAGTTTATTCCATTGAACTGAGAAATTCACCTGCCTTGAGAGAATGTAGCTAGGAGTGAAGCCAGACATGACCTCATAAATGAAGAGAAAAGACAGTGTCCCATAAAGATACATCTTAGAGATCATTTCTAAGGATACTCAAATTATATTTGTTCCTTTTCTTACAGTACAATGGAAAGAGGAGGACCCAAGAGTCAGAGTCATGAAAAAGAAAAAAAAATGAGGTTTGGAGCACTAGGTTAGTTCAGAGCCCAACTCCTCTATTTAGTATATGTGTGACCTTTGGCAATTCATTTAAGCTCAGTAGGATTCAGTTGCCCTGTCTTTAAAATGAAGAAATTCAATTTGTTTGCCCCTCGGGTACCTTCTAGCTTTGCCTGTAATCATCCGATAGATTCTGAGTCCCATCTCTCCTACTCGCTCATCATTAAGCTTGAACAAAGCCTTCATTTCTTCATCTGCAAAATGAGAATAATGATCCCTCCCCATCCTACCTCAGAATAGTCATGAGGAGCAAATGAGCTAATATATCTAACATGCTAATAAAGCCCACATAAGTGTAGGTGTTATTAGATCGCTAATTTCTACAGAACATCTGACATCAACAAAATGAGATAATCCAAGGGATTTATCAATCGGTTTACCTCCTTGCTCTTGGCCCTCAGAAAATTCTACCTGCCAACTCAATCAATTGCCATCAAAAAAGTCATAAAACCGTCTAAATTCTAGGGGTTTAAAATAAATATCTCTCCTGGAAGAAATCTCTTTAAAATTCAGAGTGGATTAGAAGCCTATTGAAAAGAGCACAGAGGGTTTTCTTAGATAACCCTCTATAATGATTCTTCCTGTTCCTTTTTACATTTCCAGCTGATTCCTCACCTGATCAGCTTCTCCTGGCTCTCTCACCAAAGGAGACAGAACTAGCTTGTCTTTCATATAAACAGCTTCTTTCTGATGAGCAGCTGTAGCTTTCAGCTAATTCAAAGGCATTTAAACAGAAAATAAGAACAGCTGGGTCTCTTGCCTGTCTTGGCTCTAAGGTCCTGAGCCAAAAATGAGTAGTCACTGAGTTATTGGCACCCATTCCCTGAAACTCAACCAGTACATATGTTGTCTGTACCCCTCTGGACTCACTCTCCCAACACTCACTTGCATTGAAAGCCTGGGTCCCCAGAGAACAACTAAGTTTCCAGAATAACTCCAGGGGCTGTGGCTTCTGATGCCATCACTTCCAAGCCTCCATTTCCTGTATTTCCCACAACTGAAATCAATTAGCTTTTATACAGAAATATTTACTGAGAAGGTAATGTCAAAAGTTATAAAGACATCTCATCCAATTAAGAATGCACTCTTCCCTCTGCACACAGCCCCTAGAGAGACATGGCTCACACATAAAGTACATAAGCAGTGAGAGACACATGTAAAAAGCACATGAATCTAAGGGCTATCTCACAACTTCTGGCCCTGGAAGTCTTTTCCTCTGTTTGTGAAGTCTCCATTAAATTCAGTTTGGAAAGTGGCATCACAAGATGAGTCACTCCCTTGTTCACCTGAACTGGATCCTTCAAAGATACAGTATCTCAGTTGACAGGTCAACAATCTACCTTTGAGTTGGGTCAAGCAGGTGTCTTAGCTGCTATTTTGGTCCCAGTGACACCTACTACTGATTCAGGTTGGTGAGGGAGTGTGTGATGCCTCTTATAACTTTTAAATGCTCACAAAGTTTCAGCCTGTTCAATTTCATGACCATACAGTCAGCCCCCTAAGATCAGGAAAGAATAAATTCAGAATAAACTGTCATCTTGCATTCAGATACATGGGTGCCAAGTGGAGAAATACCACTCTATTTGGTGGTTCATATCAGTCTCCTTACTTGGAAGCCACCAAAGAGAGAGAGAGAGAGAGAAAGAGAAAAGGAGAGAGAGAGGGGGAGAGAAGGGGAGAGACAGAGAGAAAGAGAGAGAAAGAGAGAGAGAGAGAGAGAGAGAGACAGAGAGAGAGAGAGAGAGAGAGAGAGAGAGATTCTCAAAACTTGTACACACTTTAAGTTTCAGCACCCAATTAGAAGATTGTCACTGTGTTTCCACCTCCTTGGCCATTCATGGCTAAAAACAA
Organism: Bettongia penicillata ogilbyi; assembly: GCA_023548195.1. NCBI lineage: Eukaryota > Metazoa > Chordata > Mammalia > Diprotodontia > Potoroidae > Bettongia > Bettongia penicillata. The sequence goes on along the minus strand of JAJHZJ010000514.1, from coordinate 8,876,745 downwards.
TCTCATTGTGCCTTCCTGAGTTGGATTGAAATGAAAAAGGGAATATTTCATATGTTTTAAAAACTGAGCCCTCACAGGAAGAACCAAGAGGGTGAATTAAAGGCAATCCAGCTGAACTTTCTCAACATTCCCCTCCAAAGAATTTTAACATGATGCCTCAAATCAACTTTGGGAGTGGCAAATCCAACAGAAAGTCATTTTAAGACATTTTCTGGCCTAATAAAACTTAAAAGTTCAGCAGGAAACGTTCGTGATACTGGGGTGGAAGCCTGTCTGCAGCCCCCACTCACTGGGTCAGGAACAGCTGCCATCAGCAGCAACTTTGGGAGCTCTCAGCCCAGAGATAGTAAGAGAATCAGACAACTGGACAGAAAGAGATTACAAGGGACCCTTTGCTGCCACTACAGTTGTCACTGATTGACAACTCTCTTGCCCATATGCACTTCTGTGTCACAGTTCTAGGGCAAAAAGGAATGCTGGGAGTTGATCAAAGGGGCAGAGGCCCTGGTTACATTTCTAAGCAAAGAAAAGCACTAGTGCTAGTGGCTACAGGGGAAAGCCTAGGCAAAGACCAGAGTACAGACCAGGAGAGAAGTGAACATACCTCTCCCCACATCATACCACCAAAAATTTGTAGACCCTAGAACTAGTTCTGAAAATAGAAGCACTAAAAAGTTGCTTGGGATAGTGTCTTCCTACTTCCCAGGAGAGCAGAACCCAGCTATAACATAAAGTTTAATGCCAAGAAATCGACTGGAAAAAGAGAAAACAACAATAACAAAATAACAAAAAAATGACCATTAAAAGCAAGGTGGCAAGGCAGGCAAAGAAACAAACTCAGAAGAAGAAAATACTGTGAAAACTGCAACAAAAAAGGCCTCAAAGAAAAATGCTAATTGGGCCGAAGCCCAACAAGAATTCCTGTAAGAGTTAAAGAGATAGGAGAGGTAGAGAAAAAACTAAGAAAAGAAATGAGAGTGATGTAAGAAAATTATGAAAAGAGAATTAACAGTTTGATAAAAAGAGACACAAAAAAATTGAAGAAAATAGGAGCCTAAAAACTAGAATTGGTCTAATAGTAAAAGAAGCACAAAAATTCACTAAAAAAAAAAAAACCTTCTTAAAAGTTTGAATTGGGCAAGTAGAAATTAATGACTCCAAGACATCAAGAAGCAATAAAACAAAGTGAAAAGAATTTTACAAAGGAAGAAAATATGAAATATCTCATCAGAAAAATAACTGACTGGTAAATAGATCAAGGAGAGATAATTTAAGAATTATTGGACTACTTGAAATTCATGATCAAAGAAATAACCTAGACATCATATTTCAAGAAATTATCAAGGAAAATTGCCTTGATAGTTCCACAGGGTAAAATAGAAATTGAAAGAATCTACCAGTCACCTCCTGAAAGAGATACCAAAATGAAAATTCCCAGGAATATTATAGCTAAATTTCAGAACTTCCAGGTCAAAGAGAAAATTCTGCAAGCAGTCAGAAATAAACAGCTCAAATATTGTGAGGTCACAGTCAGGATCACACAAGATTTAACAGCTTCCACATTAAATGAGTGCAGGGTTTAGAATATGATATTCTACAAGGCAAAGGAGTTAGGATTACAACTAAGAGTAACCTAACCAGTAAAACTTAGTGTAATCCTTTGGGGGTTTGGGGGAGGGTAATGGATATTTAGTGATGTAGAGGACTTGCAATTATTCCTGATGAAAAAACCAGAGCCAAATAAAATTTTGACATTCACTAACAAGACTCAAGAGAAGTATAAAAAGGTATGTATATGAAATAGTAATCATAAGGGTCTTAATAAAGTTAAACTGTTTACATTCCTGTAAGGGAAGATGATACATATAACTCCTAAGAAATTTGTCACTATAATAATTAGTTATTTTAATGAATATAATTAATTAACTTATTGTTAGCTAATTATTAATTAATTAGCTAATTAGGGCAGTTAAAAGGAGTTTACATAGACAGAGGGCAGGAACATGAGTTGATTATTTTGGCAAAATCTCCAAAAAAATAAAAAAATGAAAGAATGAGAAAGAGGGATGAAATAGGAGAAGGGAAAAGGGGGAGGTACAATGGGGAAAATTTTCTCACATAAAAGAGGCCCACAAGGAAGATTTTTACAGTGGAAAGGGAATAGGGAGGTAAGGGATCAATGATTGAATGTTACTCTCATCAGAATTTGTTCAAAGAGAGAAGACTATAGATAGGTTAGATAGAAAGATGAATGGATAGATAGATATTTTATATATAATACACACAGAGAGTTATGTAAAGAAATGTAACTTAGCCAATAGGGAAATAAGAGGGGAAAAGAATAAGAGAGGGGAAGTAGAAGGGGTGAACAGGAGATAAAAACAAGAGCAGATTAAGGGAGGCAGTGATTAGGATCACTGAGAAAGAACAGGATAAAAAGAGAGAGAGAGAACACGAAACAGAAGAAAATGGTATAGAGGAAATACACAATAATTGTAACTATGAGTGGGATGAGCTCACCTATAAAAGAGAAGCAGATAGCAGAATGGATTAGCATCCAGAATCCAACAATATGTTGTTCAGAAGAGACACACTTGAAACAGAAAGACGCACACAGAGTTAAAATAAAGGGCTGGAACCGAATCTAATGTACTTCATCTGAGGGGGCAAAAAAAGACAGGAATAGCAATCATGATCTCAAATAATGCAAAAGCCAAAATAGAGCTAATGAAAAGGGATAAGCAACAAAATGAATTTTTGCTAAAAGGATATAATAGACAATGAAGTCATATCAAAAAGTTTTATAGAAAGTTTATCTGATAAAGGCTTCATTTCTTAAATGTATACTAAATATAGAATTGAATCAAATTTATAAAAATAAGAGTCATTCCCCAGTTGATAAATGGTCAAAGCATATAAATAGGCAGTATTCAGAAGAAATCAAAGCTAGCTACAGTCACATTAAAAAAATGTTCTAAATCACTATTATTTAGAGAAAGACAAATTAAAACAGCTCTGAGATACTACCTCATACCTATCAGAAATAACAAATGCTGAAAGGAATGAGGGGAAAATAGGTATACTAATGAACTATTGGTGGAGTAATGAACTGATTCAATTCTTCTAGAGAACAATTTGGAGCTGGACCCAAAAAGCTATAAAACTGTGCTTATCCTTTGACACAGAAATACAGTTACTAGGTCTACCACTACCAAAGAAAAAGAAAAGGACATATACAAAAAAATTATAGCAGCTTTTTTTGTGGTGGCAAAGAATTGTAAATTGAAGGGATGCTCATGAATTGGGAAATGACTGAACAAATTGTGGCATATCATTTTTATGGAATACTATTATGTTATGGAAATTATGTTATGGAATTATGTTATGACAAGGGGGATAGTTTCAGAAAAATTTGGAAGACCTCTATGAACTGATGCAAAGTAAAGTGAGAAGAACTAGGAGATCATTGTGTACAGCAACAACGTTGTAAAGACAAACTGTAAAAGACTTGGCTATTTTGATCAATACAATAATCCAAGACAATTCCAAAAGAATCATAAGAAAAAATGCTATCCACCTCTGGAGAGAGAACTTATATTGAAGTATAATTTTCTCACTTTATTTTTCTTGCTATTTAAAAATATGACTGATGTAGAAATATGTTTTACATGATCTTACATATATTTTTGGTATATTGTTTGCCTTCTCAGTGGGGAGGGAGAAAATTTGGAACTCAAAATCTTAAAAGAATATTAAAAATAATTTTATTAAATTAAATTTAAATAACTTTTAAAATTTTAAACTTTATTTATTTTATTTTTAATTAAAACAAACATTCCCATAATATAGTACAGTTCTTCACATGGCACTCCATATCCTAACTTTCGAATTTTTCACTGACTGTTCCTCATGCCTAGAATGCTATCCCTCCTTACTTGATTCCTTTGACTCAGCTCAAATCCTATCTTCGGCAAGAGGCCATTCCTGGTATCTCCTCAGAACCCATGCCTCCTCTCCCCTGTCCCCTTCTGTTCTTGCTTACTTTCTGAGATTGTTTCTCATTTACATTAAATACATATATCTCTATACCCGGTATGTACATAATAGTCTCTTACATTAGATTGGGCAATCCTTGACCATATATATGCTGTATGCTTAGTGCCAGGCATACAGTAAATGCTTAATAAATGACTGACATTTCTCTAGGTTTCACTTTTCTCATTTGTTAAATGAGACTTGTAATAAACAATCTCTAAGATATTTTTCAGCTTTAAAATTCTATATAGATTCTCTGTTTCTTTGACTTTGCAGTTAATTGATGGTTTTTGGCCTTTGTTTTCAAAGAGGACCAAAATGACAACTCCATGATAAAGTGAAGTTTCAGTGTCTCCAACTGTGGCTGATCAGACCAACATGAGAATGCTCTACCACAGGTTGGGCACAGATAGTTCATGTAAATATTGGGGGTGGATACTCCAAATTTGCGCATCTTACATTTACTTTGTGTTGTCTCAATTCTGCTTTGCCCATAGAGCACAGCACCCTTTCTGATGTGGGCACACCATGCTGACTGGTCCTGTTCCAATGTTTCCAGTGTTGCTCAGTCAAATCCAAAGTTCTTGAGAGAGACCTTGAGAGTGTCCTTGTATCACTTCTTCTGACCACCATGTGATCAGCTGCCCCATGTGAGTTCTCTATAAAAATAGTCTTTTTGGCAAGTATACATTTTGCATTTGAACAAAGTGGCCAGCCCATCAGAATTATGCTATCTGAAGCATAGTTTGAATGCTTGGCAGTTCAGCTCAAGCAAGGACTTCAATGTCTGGTACTTATCCTGCCAGGTGATCCTCAGAGTCTTCCTAAGACAGTTCAAATGGAAAGCATTCAGTTCTCTGGCATGGCGCTGGTAGACTGTCCATGTTTCACAGGCATACAACAATGAGGTCACCACAACGGCTCTGTAGACCTTCAGCTTGGTAGTCAATCCAATACCTCTTCTCTCCCAAACTTTTCTTTGGAGCCTCCCAAACACTGAGCTAGCTCTTGCTGGAGTTAGGTGAAGTTGGAGAAATTCATCTTCATTTTACGTTTCCTTTTATGTGCTCCTTTGAAGGCATTGATCTGCCACTTGACAACCATGGAGGAGCAGAAGCCTTTTTCCATGCCTGTCCTTCCCATGGCAGACCCTGTCTCTTTAAACCTCTCAACTTTCACATTTTTTCTCTGTCTATACTTGCAGCTCACACTTCCTTGTCATTCACAGCCATTTGCAATCCAGTTTCTGTACTTACCATTTAATTGAAAACATATTCTTTCTGCTATGGCCCACAATAACTTATTGATTATCAAATCCAATAGCTTTTTCTTAGATCTTATTCTCTTTGACCTTAAAATAACACAACATTATTGAACATCCTGAATTTGTGGGTAATCTGTTCTTTCTTGGCTTTCATGAAATTTAACCTTCCAGACCTCCATCTATTTGTTTCAAGATTCTTTATAAATTCTCTTTCCTAGTTTTTCTTTCTCCTGTTCTGTAAGTGTAGGCACCTTCCTGTTTCTCTTTTGGCAAGGAACTCTGAGGGTCTTCCCCTCCCAGTTTGATTTTTTTTTTTATTAAAGGAGCCATCCCTCTAATAACTACTTAAAGAGGCCTATTCACTGAATGGACATTACCTCACTCAAAGTGAGAACCTGAAAAGACCTTAGCCTAAAGGGGCCTGAGTCTCTCATTGTATCCTGGCAATCTCTAGTCATCCTGATGAACATCTGGACGCTGGACCCAGATGACTCAGGAGAAACAAGTGAAGCTCATGATCTTGCACGGCCTTCCCTCACTCAAATCAAAGTCATCTGCAAGTTATGCCATCATCTCCCAGATGTCATGGTCCTCTTCGAGAAGGAAGGGCAAACACAACAAGAAAGCATCCTCCGAAGTTCTGTCCTTTTCCATTCCTTCTCTCATTCTCTTTTACTGATGATAGCTGGATATCGGAGTGAGGTGGGAGAGAAATGGTGAAGGACTTTAAAAATAAAACACAGGATTTAATTTTTTTCCCCTGAAAATGATAGGAAGCCTCTGAGTTTATTGAATGGAAGGAAGAAGTAACATGGTAACTGTATTTTAAAAAAATCAATTTGACAGTTGAGGAGAGGATGGATTGGCTTGGAGAGAGACAATCAAGAAAGATCAACCAGCAGGCTGTTATAATAGTGCTGGCATGAGGTGATAAAGGCCCATAGTAGAGTGCTTGTGGTGTCAGAGGAGAAGCATATATGAAAGATTTGATGGAAGTAATATCAACTTGGCAGCAGACTGCGTGTGACTGACAGACTGATGAGATAAATATTACTACTTTCTCAAGATCATGCTGACAACCAAATCTCAAGCTTTCTCAGTCCTACTTACCTAACAGTAACATTTATATATGAGCAGTTTCCCTGCCTTCCTTTTCTTCAAAAGAAGTCTAAGCTGAATTAAAATCTAAGACTATTCCTACCATTTTTGATAACTTAAGTATCCAATGTCATTTTCCACGAGTGGAACCTGAGGGACATCTAGTGGTTCCTTTGAGAAATGGAATCATTCTAAATATTTCCCATTTTTCTTTTCCTAAAGGAAGTTACTTTTTAAAAATTTTTATTTAAAGAAGCATTACTTCTACAAAACAACCACCAAGTTAGGGAAATGTGAGGCTATAATGATCCCTTTTAGCCATAGAAACTAACTGAAAACCTAAGGAGGACAGCCAACGTATTGGACCAAGTTCATTAAATATTAACATTATTCAGACATTAAATCACAGTCCTGCCCAAATTAATTTATTTCCATGGAATTATTGTAATGGAAATAGAATGAGATTTTTCTAGTCAGTAGACATGAATTAAGAGTCCCTGTAAATTCTGGGATTTATCTGTCACTTAACTCTTCTGGGTCTCAGTTACCTTGTCAAAGATGTCTGTCTTGCCTATTCACAGGATTGCTGTGTGACGTTCTATCTATGAGACTCTGGGCAAATGACTTAACCTCTCTGAGCCTCAGTTTGCACACCTGTAAAATAGGCATAATAGCATCTACCTTCCAGGGTTGTTTTGAGGACTAACTGAGAGAATGGATATAAAGAACATTCTTTAAAAATCTTAAGGTTCTATTTAAAGATGAAAAATGATTATTATCATTATGTGAATCTTTGAAAATCATATAGCATTACACAAATATAAAGGCAGGGAAATGGATCTTTCTAGGTAGGTACCCACAGAGGAAATGGAAATGAAGTGTATGATGGAGTAAATAATAGCACTTTCTTAGTCTAAAAATGCAGCCAGTGTGCCAGTGGGGCCCTCATTTCCTCCCCGATAAGGAATGAAAGCTGCATTCTTAATAAGTTAGCTTAATACAGAGTTCCAAGTGTACTGTTATCAGCCCTCCTTAGCTTGAGCTACTCTGGCTCTACAGAATCAGCTTTCCCTGGTGAGTGCTAGCTCTCTGCCACTAGACATGTGCTGGTAAATGTTTAACAATCAGTTTTCCAGAAGAATAAGAAAAATGTATGCTGACACACTTTTAAATTTAATTATTAACATGTTTTCCATTACTTTATTAAGTCTAGGCAATCAAACAACAAATCAAGCCCTGATTCCTAGCATTTGCTGCTTTCTGAGGTGTAAATGCTCATATGGAACATTTAACAATGGGTCCTTCAGTATATATCCCTGCTAGCCCCCATCATCACCTGGCGAAAGAGGCTGGTGTCCTCCAACTCAGCAGAAAGAAAGACTGTCCTACAGTAAAGCGGTAATCTCAAAAAGAAACTGAGCCAAGAACTAGGAGGTGCCCAAAAAAAACAACACACACTTACAAAGTCCTAACATATTTTATAAAGTATATCACCTGGGAAAGTTTCACTTAACTCCTAAATTGAAGGGTAGGCCTGTTTAAATGCCTCTGAAAGTCACAGAGTGCTATGAAATGTGGCTAGGGATATGTTACAGTGTAAGGAGAACTGGATTTGGAGTGAAAGGACCTGGCTACCCCTTCCCACTCTACTATTAACTGACTGTGTAACCATTGACCCCTTAATACCTGAGCCTCATTTTCCTCTTCTGTAAAATGAGGGGGTAGGGGTTGGTCTATTAGGGGTAGGGAAAATGTGACCTCGAGGCTACCTGTGACCCGCTAGGTCCTCAAGTGCAGCCCTTTAACTGAGTTCAGACTTCACGTAACAAATCTCCTTAATAAAAGGATTTGTTCTGTAAGACTCGTACTCAGTTAAAAGGCTACATCCAAGTACCTAGAAGGCCACATGTGGCCTCGAGCCTGCCGGTTCCCCGCTCCTGGCCTAAATCACTTCTAAAGTCCTTACTATGAAGTATTCTCTCTCTGCAATAACTTCTGCCTTGGCTCAGGCCTCCCTGTGTCATGGTTGAAGGGCAGAGAGTGAAGGATGGTAATCTCTCTCACCGACTTGCAGCCATGTCTCCCAGCTCCTAGCTCCACAGCACTGACAGAGGGTTCACAATTTCTCAGTAAAGACATCTCGGATTTTGCTGTGCCAGCTCCCCCATGCAAGAAAGCAAACATCTCTAGAGTCTTTATCTTCTCCCTAGTTGGTATCATTGTCTCCTGAAAATGCTTCCTTCTCTGTCTCTGTCTCTCTCTGTCTGTCTTTCTCCGTCTCTCTGTCTCTCTCTCCCTCCCTCCTTCTCTCCTGCCGATAAATATGTATATATTGAAGATGACACTTTTTTAAAAAAGCTTTATTGACCTATTAATTCATGTCCCCCTTCACTTTATCAGTGTATGAATTAATGAAAAAAGACTTGATTCATCTGCATACCAAGTACTGTGCTGAACAACAGAGACACAGATACAAGAGCAGAGAGTCTCTGCCCTCAGGGAGCTTACTTTCTGAAGGAAAGGAAGAGCAATATACATAGGAGACTACTGGGTCAGGGAGGGACATATTTTTATCCAGAAAGTTACAAGGATGTGAGTGAGGTCATAAGGTAGTAGATTGATACACCCTATTCAGGACCAGTGTCAGTACTGATCATGAACTATGGTCTTGAAATTGAAGGGAGAAAGGTTATACATGGTAACAGTGGCTGGAGAGGAGAGGTAAAGGGAAGCACTGCCGGGAGCCTTTCCCAATTTGCCATCCACTCACCCAGTGAGCCCTCCCTTATCATAATGGACAATAGTTGAGCAAAATTAACAAAGTAATAAGTGTCTCTGTTGAAGCCACAGCTTGATGGTAGGCCTCTGCCACCTGGAATCTCAGTCGTGTGATATGTTAGTCATGGGTTTCTAGATATTTTCCTAAAACCCAAAGTATAACTTAATGGATAGCCAAGATTCTCAACCAAATTCTAACAAATAGTGAGAAAATATTGTGTCATCATTTTAATGGGATAAGTACACCATGCAGTGTCAGAAATGTCCTGTATTGTCTTTCTGCTCTGGTCAAAGCATTCCCAGTATATTTGACAAGATGTATTTGAAGCATTCTGGCTAGGGTTCTACTTAGGTGTGCTTAGTTATAGTCCTAGACAGAGCTGAAACCTTGAATTCTGACACCTTGGGATAGCAGATTCCTTGGAGTGTGGGTGACTACTGCTTGACTTGGTTCTCAGTTGAAGAGTTTGAGCAATTAAGAGTATAGGGTTTATGGTGATCTGTGATGACGATGGTCTGGAAGATACTGAACTTGCTGGGGAAAAGGGAGAGTGGACTAAAGGGCCACAGACAATCACATCAAGGGTCTGATGGTGAAACTTAAGGGAAAAGTGGTATCTGAGCAACTATGGCAGAGGGAAGGCCTAAAGGTACAGTAGAGGAAGGAGTATATCTACTCTTTCTCTCCGCCCTGTGTGTCAGATGGCATGAAAGAAGCAACCATCTTGGAAAGAATGCCAGGAGATGTGATAACTGTTGTCTTGAAGTAAAAGTTAAGTTTCAGTCAGTACAAGAAAATGGAAGGAATGTGGAAAGAAGAAAATGAAAGCATGTTTACTGACAATACAAGACTGAAAAGGATATATTGCAAAGCAAAAAACAAAATCTGTTACAAATTTAGGCAGGGCTAAGGCTGAAGCTAATTAGGGATGAAAGTATTAGAAGTAGCAGGGAAAGGAGGTTTTGAAGAGGATGGGTAGTAGATTGGTGCTCTGAGGGAAAGAGTAGTTGACTGTGAGTGCAGTCACTGAGGAGAAGGGAGTGGCTGGTTTTCTCCCCTCCAGCCTTGACCTCCACTCCCTGTATGTCTCCTTCCAAGCTGCTCTACACTAGTCCTAAATCTCTTAATTTCTACCAGATCAAAAACTTCTAAGAAACTTGCCTTAGAATCTTAACCCTGTTTTGCCCCAATCTCTGACATGAGCAGGGGAGGAGGGGAGAAGGAAGTAGAGGAGGACAGAGAAGAGCACTTCTTCCCCTCTTCAGTAGTGAGATCTTTGTTCCCGTACAATCCCTATGGGGGATGGGGAGATGGAAGTCCCAGAAAAGAGCAAAGGAGTGGCTGATTGGCAACTTGAATGTGGAGGAATGGTTCAGAACTCTTAGTTTACTTTTAGTAAACGTACATTTTTCTGGATGATGTCTCAAACATTCTATATCAGAAAACCTGCGCCTATTGAATTACAGATCTCCTTCACCCTTTCTTTCTGCATTGTTATTGCCCCTAATTGGTGAGGGGTATTCATCAGGACATCTGCCCCCATGTATCTTCTTGGGGGGAGTGGCATGTAATTGGTAAGAGCAGCTATCCATTTGTGTCTCAAAGCTTCCTACGTTGCTCTCTTTAGTCTTTAGACAAATGGGTTGACATCTACCCATACCTAGGACTTTTCTTTGTACATGTTAAAAATCTGTATCCCACACACAGTTTTGGAGAAAACCCATTTTTTGGTCTTTTTAGGCCATATCTTCTACAAGATCTTGGAGACAGAGAACTGCATTTATTGGAAGATAATCTTGAATGGCAAATTCAAGGAGGGAGCCTATGGAGCACATCATAGTATAAGGGTATCTCTCTGAGTATAGAGGTTTTAAAAAGATGAGGCTAGAAAATGGAAAAATAAGATTATAGTTTCTGGCTTTAGTCAATTCAGGAACAGTGTGACCAGAAGAAATAGGAACATTTCTAGGGTAGAGAAGAAGTCCCCTGCTTTCAGAGATCACAATCATTAAAGCCAGCCCTGTGGAGTAGTCAAAGTTCCCATTATCATGAATAGTATGTAGTGAGATGCCCAGCACATTGGTGGAACCATACCTCCTAACCCACGAACTTCACTGCCAGCTCTGGGTGGAGAGATTTCAGTATCTGTCCCCTGGGCAAGGCCTTACCATCTCTCTACCAACAACATCTCTATGTTCCTCACTTGCAACATAGAGCCAAGAAACAGCTTGGGAAAACAGACCTGTGTCAACTCACATTACCCCTACCTCCTTGAACCGTGGTGCAGAAAGGCTATACTTTGGAAATGGGTGAGAAGAGGGCATAAGGTCTGTATTTTACTCCTTGTTATTATTCTCCAATTTCTATTGTTTATAAATGATCCATTTACAACACCACTGGCGAGGTCATGTAATCAAACAAAAAGTAGCTTGATCTCAAGAAATTCCAAGGGGACCACAGACTTGTGAGTATTTGATTGAGGAGATTAAACCAAAACTAGGCTTTAAGTGTGTGGGAATAGGTAGGGGACATGGCATAAACATCATTTCAAAACCTTGGGTTGGCAGTCTATTTCAGGCTATGAAATTCCAATTTATGAACAGGATAATAGACCGCTAATACTAATCGGTCCTCTGGTGCAGAACTATGTCCAGGCCAGGCCCATATCTCTGTGCAATACAAAGGGATTATTGGATTGGCAGAAGCTCAGGTATGTTTGCTTTTATGAATGTGTATATATCCCTCTGTTTGCATGTATGTACGTGGATGCATATGTGTGTGTATAAATGTAACAGTCAACTAGGTCATTGAAGATTGGCCTCATTTCTTATTTTGACAGACTCTAAAGGATGCTAATTTATATAATCCATACTGCTCCATTGGATAGGAATGCCTCTGCTAAACTTTCTTTGGCTGCTTGTGATTCCTTATAATACTATATCCACAGGCAAGATTATAAGAGGATTTGTAATGGTGGAATAATTCTTCCACAAATCTCTGAAAAGCACCAGACCTGAAAAATGTCTGCAGCTCATAACATGTCTTTGAATGTGGCCATGTATTAGAATAACCTTCTTAAGATAGTGCTTGATGCCTGTTAAACTATTTAATATGTATTTAACAAATGCTCAGCAACATTGGCACTCATCATTGGATATAGACCAGCAGTCTGTAACTCTAAATCAATCAGCCAACAGGCATTCATTAAATACCTGTTTATGCCCCAGGCATTGTCCTAGGTCCTGGAGACGTAATGACAAAAATGAAACCAGCCCTGCCCTTAGAGAACTTGTGGTCTACCAGAGGAGGCATGTAGACATGTAAAGATATACAGAATCAAAAGAAATTCAATACAAGATCTTGCAGGAGGAATGATGGCTAGTAGTTCAGAGATTCAGGAAAGGCTTCATATAGGACAAGATTTTGCTTGACCTGAATCTTGAAGGTTGTGAGAAATTTCACAAGACGGAAAAGTGAGGAGTGATTTCAACTATGGGAAATGGCCAGTGCAAAGCATAAGAACTGGTAAGAATAAGAATAAATAATATCAGCTAGCATTTACACAGCATTTGATGGTTTTTTACAAATACCCTCTCCTAACAACCCTGGGAGTTAGGTGCTATTATTTTCCCCATTTTACAGATGAAGAAACTGAGGCAACATTTAGTGACTTGCCCAGGGTCACACAACTAGTAAGTGTCTGAGGCTGGATTTTCACTTCTAGTCTTCCGGGCCCAGTGCTATATCTACTGAACCAGTTTCCTGAATAGAAATGTATTTCACCCCTAGACCAGAATACGCTGGGCAGAGTATACTCCCTGCTTAGCATAGTGCCTCACACACGGTAACCACTTAATAAATGATTGATGACTGACTGATACTAGGCCCCCTGCTTGCAGGGGGTAGTATCCTGACTCAGCTACTAAAAATAGAGAAGATGGAAATGTCAGAGACTGTCCTATGATGTGAAAGTCTCTAATGCTCTGAAGGATTTTTCTCTCTTGGTTTATAGCCTGTACCTGGGAAATTGTATGCAAGATTTGCTTCAGGATATTGAGAAAGATTCCCCATTTGCAGACATAGATTTTAAAATATTACAGGAGGAAGAAAGGAAAAAAAAGCAAAAATCTTGGTATAAAGATGTTGAAAATCAGTGCGCAGTGATGGATAGGAAATTCCCCAGTGTGTTAGTGATTGATATCTAGCCCCTCCTATTCCTAATAGAGGGGAGGGAGAAGTATCATGAGACCTTGGGAGCACAGAGCTGGAGTGAGGGTGACCAGATCCAGAGATAGGGTGCAAGCAGGCTAGGATGTAACTTGGACCTGAATCAGTTACAAAGAGAAACAAAGGAGGGAAGGAGAGAGAGAGAAACAGTGTGGGAAAAGAGAAAAAGAGGTTCAGAGCTGAACAGAGTATTTTATCTTATTTTTATAGCTTCCCAAAAGTGAGACAGTCTGATTCCAAACCAATACTAGGTAAGCCAGTTTAGCAGCTTTTGGTGTATGGGAAGTTATGAATGCTGGGAATAGTATTAGGAGGTGACTACCTCAGATATTTTCCCTTTCCACTGTTCTTTGAGAGCCCCCACCCATAGGTTTGAAAGAAAAGTGATTCCATCTGAGGGATGGAGCTGAAGTAATTGACTAGTGAGAAGAATCACACCCAAAATGTCTGGAAACCAGTGGAATGCTGCAAACAAGGGGGTGGGAGAGGGCCTGCAAGAGGGAGTGACTAATTCTCCTAGCTTTCCCCACAGCGTGTACCTCTCATACCAGGTCTGGTCTTGAATAAGTACCAAAGCTAAATGAAAATCCTTTGAGTGACAGTCCCAAATATAAGAGTTCCTCTGGTAAAAGACATTCCCCATAAATCCTATCTGGATCTACTGCTCTCTAGAATTCAATTAGAGGACTGCTATTACTAGCTGGCTCACCAATTTATCAGGCACAGTGAGGCATCTTTCTGTACTATTTTCTCCATTCTAGATGAAGACAAAGCTTTCCAGAACTCTATTACTGATGCTTCTCCCTTAGTCCTCTTTCTTCCCTCTTCTTCAGTTTCTCCCTGTCACCAATATACCTGTAGCCATATATACTTTGAGATGGACCCACTTTGGTTTTTCTATATATTTTTGTTTTCTTCATCCTCCAAGTACTTTTTTTTTACTTTTTTTTAACATTTTTATTTAAAGTTTCGAGTTCCAAATTCTATCCCTCCTTCCCTCCCCTCTTCCTAAGATGGTAAGCAATCAGATATATGTTAAACATGTGCAATTATTAGTCATTTTGTACAATATTTGAATAAAATAAAGAAAAGAAAAAGGAAAATAGCATGCTTCAATCTGTACTCAATCAACATCAGCCATCTCTCTGGAATTGCGTAGTTTGCTTCAATCATTAGTCTTTTGGAATTGTCTGGGATCATTGCATTGCTAAGAATAGCTAAGCCATTCACTATTATTCATTAAACAGTCTCGCTCTTACTGTATATAATGTTCTGGTTCTGTTCACTACACTATGCATCAGTTCATGTAAGTCTTCCCAGGTTTATCTTGTCATTTCCATTACAGTTACATACCACAGCTTGTTTAGCCATTTCCAAATTGATGAGCATCCCTTTGATTCTTGCCCTTGCCCTATGAATTATACATTTAAATATTGGCTCCCCTTTCCTTTTCTTTTTTATCTATTCTGAAAAATAGAGAACTGAAGCACAGCTGGCCATCTCAGGAAGCAATCTCAAAGAACTGAAGACTTTCTTCTCTGTCTCAGGACTTCCACTAAAATGCAGTGGGAGTGGGTTACAACCTGTTGAGTAACAACATGTCAGTTATTTCATTTAAAAGCTAGAAAATAATGGAGAGAAGTCCTCCAGAATTGATGATCTCTTTGTCTTTCAGAAAAAGAAAAAGTTTTTACTAGTCCAGGACTGAAAGAATCTAAATAAAAAATAAAATTTTATAATAATCAGGTTTTTTTTTAATTCATTTCAATTTTAACTATCTTTGTTCCTCCTTAGAAGGGAAACAGCATGGTATATTGAAAAGAACACTAGAATTCAAGTCCAGAAAACCATTTCCTTTTTCTGGGCTTCAGTTTCCTCATCTATAAAATTAGAGAAATGCAATGAAATCCTAGATTTTGGATGAAAAGGGACCTTAGAGGTCATCTACTTGAACTTTTGCATTTTAAGATGAGGAAACTGACGTCAAGAGAAGTGAGATGCCTAAAGTAATATAGACGAAAAGTGGCAGAGCCAGGATTTGACCTTTGCTTGTCTGTCTCCTAAACGCATCTCTCTTTCCACGGTTCCATGAACTAAAATCATGAATTCTAAGAGAAGAAAGTCATCCAAGGTAAAGACTCTGACTATAACTACAGATTATGTCAAATGTCTAGATGAAAATTGAAAAATTCAATCAGTTATTTAGATGTTCCTTAGTGACTGGATTTTGATGTTGGGTTGTGTGTAAGACAAGGCATCTGACTGGTTGGCTGACATTTTAATAATTCAATTGAATATTTAGATGTCAAGTTTACTCATACAATGTGGTTATAGAAAGATCAGGGGAATTATTCCTTCCTTCTCCAAAACTAAAAGCTATAAACACCAAAAACCTATTCACCCCATCTATGACTGCACAACTAGTACTCAGAGTTTCATTCTCTTGACCACTACAAGCTTTGTCCGTTGTTAATATGCAAATATCCCTTGATTCAACTCAATCAGTCACTTAGCCTTGGAGTAGTGGGGAAAGTACTGCATTTGGAGTCAGAATCCCTGGGTTGAAACCTCATTCCTTAATCATTGACCTTGGACAAATCACTAAACTCTCTCGTAAACCTTCTTCAGCTGGAAAATGGAGACAGTAATAATGCAGTACCTGTCTCATAGGGCCAATGTGTTATGCACAACAAGCTTCTTGTGGCCCTACAGCACTACATGCATTTATATATTGTTACTATTAAGCAAGCTTTCCTCAACAGCAAGTCTGATAGTGAGACAGGCACCACTAAGGAGAAACAGGGAGGACAGGGTTACCAGAAGTCAAACTTTGCTGACTGCACAATTTTATCCAGAACATAGTTGCCACAGGCTAAATTTCTGCCTTCCATAAACTTAGTAAGCCCCAAATTCCTTATAGAGGTGTTCTTGTTGCCCTGTAAACAGACACTATACTTCACTCACCATCCCACCTTTGTCACAAACTGAACTTACAGTAACAAACTACAAAAGGTATCCTTCAAGGATACAAACTCCAAACATTTTTAATATACAAATAGCTTGTAATTTCCAGATATAATATTACAATATTCTGCATAAAATAATTGCTCCAGAATACAACAAATCAAAGGTAAATTAAAAGGCTAGAGTAGTTATTATTAGAATAAGTGATCTATCATCCTGACAGAAAGGCATGAATTAAATTTGAGCCTTAAAACAACACTCTGAGATAGGTAGGTATTACATGAGTGTCTATATCCCCATTTTCCGGGTGAAGGAACTGAGGCTAAGTAAGGTTAAATGTCTTTGTCATGTTGAAAGAACTATTAAATATCAGAGGCAATATATAAATAAGATTTCTCTGCCTCCAATTTCAAGACTCTTTCCACTGTACTACTCTGGCTATATCTATGGCAGACATTCTTAACTTGGAGTCTGTAAATTTATTTTAATATTTTCATAACTGCATTTCAACATAATTGGTCTCCTTTGTAATCCTACGTATTTTATTTTTTGCATTTAAGAAAATTATTCCGAGAAGAGATCCCTCAAGCTTTACAATCTACCAAAGAGATCTACAATACACAAAAAGAGGGAAGAATCCCTAACCTATATAGGAATATATTTGAAATGCAAGTCATCCAGCATTTATTAGGATCTATTATGTGTCAGGCATTATGCTGAGTGCATAGTTACTGCTGGCTGTCTTACTACCTCTAAGAACACTGGGGCATCTTGTCAATCTGTGATCACAGGTTTAATCTGGATAGAGTTAATCATTTATCAGGCAGTCCTAGACATTACATTGCAAGAACAAAGACATTTCAAGATTTTGTTTCCTGAAAGAAAACAGATTTCCTGGTCAACCAAAAAACACTTGCCACTTGAACTGTAGCTTTCAATTAATCAGTCCTTTCCATCGTAAAGAATTTTGAGACTATCCAGGATGAGATAGACCCAACTCCAATCAAAGTTCTGGAAAGCACTATCTTAGCTCTTGAAAACACTTCAAACTGTCTTAAGTAAAGTTTGACCAGTCGGGCCCTTTGAAGTGGAGGGGAAAGCTCTTAGCAGATAGGCAAAAGGACTAAGTTTGACTTCTGGGCACCGAGAGCAGAATTGTACAAAGGCTCTACTTCCCCCCAGTCCAGCACCTAATCAATCTGGATGGGATATCACTGTTTCCTGGTGGAGCATTTCCAAATGGTAAAGGAACTTCTCAAGTGCAGAAGGTGTTTCATTTCTCTTATGGAAGGAATGCTGAATGATCTCTGACCCTGTAAATGTATGAACAATAGATAATTCCCATAGTAACCAGAGAACAGAGAAGGCTAGAATAATTCCAAATTACGAAAGCGTTCTGTGCTTCTAATACCTATTCACCTACCTCTACCCTTTTTACATTCCAGTAGCCTCCTACTTTCTTTTGTTTTATTTTATTTCTTAATTAGTTTCTTTTCTCTCCTTCCCATCTCCATCCCTAATTTAAAAGAAAAACAAAGCCATTATAACAAGTATCCCCACATGGGCCATGTCCAAAAATGTACATCTCACTCTGCATCTTGAAACCCTCACCTCTCTGTCGAGAGGAACGTGGGATAGTTCACCAAGAGCCCTCTGAAATCATAGCACTTACATTGATCAGTTTCAGTCTTTCAAAGTTGTTTGTCTTTATAAGGTGGTTGTTATTGTATAAATTATTATCCTGGTTCTGCTGACCTCACTTTGTATCAGAACATAGAAGTCTTTCCAGGCTTCTTTGAGCCCATCTCATTCAGCATTGCTTTATAGTACAAGAATATTCTGTCACATTTATATATGCCCTCATTTGTTCAATCTACCAAATTGATAGATAACCCCTTCCTTAATTTGGAGTTCTTTGTCACACAAAAAAAGATGAGATAAATGTTTTTGTACATGTGGGTCCTTTTTTTCTTTGATCTCTTTGGAGCATGGATCTAAGTAATGATGTTGCTGTCTTGCTGTTTAGTGAATTTTAATGAAGATCATCAGCTAAAATGAATAATAATAAAATCTCTTATTTCTACCTGGGGAAGAAGCACAAATACTTAGAGCACTCTCTAAATCTCTGAACACTGAGATAAAGCCTAGATTGCCTATTTGTGTTAAGGTTCTAATATTTTTATAGTTTGAAAAATCAGTGTTGATACAAATCATAATCTTTTTTTATTTATGCATTTGTAAGTTGCTATGAGAAAAATAAAACATCATCTTGTACATGGATGATGGTCTTTTAAATATTTTAGTTAGTTCTAGGAAAACAGAGTCTTAAGCCTTTCCAGCTTGGTAGAACCAGACATTGTGGCATAACATTAAAAAGTCCAAATTAACCTCTATTCTACAGAAAGGTATTGGAATACGGCCTTAATATAATGCTTGAATTAATTTAATTCAATTAATTTAAATTTACAAAGTTTCTAGAGGTACATCTCATCTCCAATTCCTGACTACTTCTCCAGTCTCTCTAATTTTTCAGAATTATCAGCAGTGGCTCTGAGGTCATATCTATAATTTCTTTTAATATTCTGGAATGTAATTTCTCTGACCCTAGAGAGTCAAATTCATTTTTAAAATCTTATTATTTCTATTTTTTTAATTAACAAGCAACCCAACATAACCCCAATCTAAAGGAAGTGTTGGTAGCTTGGTATAAGTGAAAATACAGTATAGGTAGCCATGGATGCTTTGTTCAACTCATTCAAGAAAAAGGGGAAAATGACAAATGTTAGAGGAACTATGAGGAAACAGGCATACTAGTGCATAGTTGCTGGAGCCGTAAATTGATCTATTGATTCTGCAAAATAATTTGGAACTACGCCTAGAAAGTAATCAAATTATGTATATACCATATGACTGTATTAGACCTATACCCTAAAATAATCAAAGAAAGAGGAAAATCATCTATATAAAGTTGCTATAACTGCTTTCTTCATGGTAGCAAAAAATTGGAAACTAGGCAGGTGTCCTATTGGGGAACAGTTAAATTATGGAACAAAAGATAATGGAATGTTATCATGCCACAAAAAATAATGAAACAGGTTTAAAGGAAACTGGAAAGACTTCTCTTAACTGCTACAGAGTGAAATGAACAGAAGTAGAACAATTTATTGTGTTAAAAGTGATTTTAGACATCAAGGTCAACTACTGTACTGACAGTAAGTTCTTCAATTTGGAAAGGTTACAAGACCAAAGTAGAGGGGGTGTTGGTGCATGATTTTCTGTTTGCAGATGATTGTGCACTCAAGGCAGCCTCTGAAGCTGAGATGCAACAAAGTATGTATCAATTCTCTGCTGCCTGTGCTAATTTTGGCCTAATAATTAACACCAAAAACACAGGTGCTCCCTCAGCCACCACCACACCATCCATTCGTGGAACCATCGGTTACAACAAATGGAGAAGTTTTAAATGGATAAGTTCATTTACCTTGGTAGTGTACTTTCCAGGAATTGACAATGAGGTTGATGCATGCATTGCTAGGGCTAGCTCAGTGTTTGGGAGGCTCTGAAGAAAGGTTTGGGAGAGAAGAGGTATTAGACTGACTACCAAACTGAAGGTCTACAGAGCTGTTGTGCTTACCTCATTGTTACAAGCTTGTGAAACATGGACAGTCTACCAGCACCATGCCAGGAAACTGAATCATTTCCATTTGAACTGTCTTAGGAAGATTCTGAGGACCACCTGGCAGGACAAAGTACCAGACACTGAAGTCCTTGCTTGAGCTGAACTGCCAAGTATTCAAATTATGCTTCAGAGAGTGCAACTCCAATGGGCTGGCCGAAAAGACTATTTTATGGAGAACTTTCATGGGGCAGGAGATCACATGATGGCCAGAAGAAATGGTAAAAAGATACTCTCAAGGTCTCTCTCAAAAACTTTGGATTTGACTGTGCCACATAGGAGACACTGGCACAGGACTGCTCAGTATGTCATGCCCACATTAGAAAAGGTGCTGTGCTCTTTGAGCAAAGCGGCATTGAGACAGCACAAAGTAAATGCAGGATGAGCAAATTTGGGATATCCACCCCAAATATTCATATGGACTATCTGTCCCCAGCCTGTGGTAGAGCATTCCAAGCTTGTATTGGTCTGATCAGCCACAGTCGGATGCACTGAAATTTCACTTTACAGTGCTGATGTCATTTTGGTCCTCTTCCAAGATAAAGGATAGCAACCAACTAAGAGAAAAGTACATAAACAAGAGTTTCTTTAACCAGAAACAGTACGTGTATTTGTATTGTTAATGTGAAAAGATCTTCCCCACCCATTAATGAGCCTGGAAAGTCTCACCTTTTGTTAATGAAGCACTGGTTCTCAAGGGTTATGATGCCCTATGGCTCTAACTCTTAAAGGTGAGATTTTACTTTGGGGCTTACTGACTAGAAGTGTTTGGTTTGGTCAGACAAGACTCTGGGAAACCACTAAGGAACCCCTCAGCTTTGAAAACTCAGATGCTGGTACTTCCTTCTCTGATAACTATGGTCAGACAGTTGGACCTGTCTGTTGATTTGCGATATATGTATTGATTACAGTCAGATAGTTGGAAACCATGTCTGTTGATCTTTGATTTCTCTATATTTTCTCTGAAGTTCAAGGTGCTGGCTTTTTCCCCTGAACTAGGTGAATGATATATGTATTTGATTAAAGGAGGTTGGTAACCCCTCAAAAGCTGTCTTTCCTTTTAGAAAAGCAGACCAAAGAACTTGTGATAGCAGCCCCTCCCCATTTATGTTGGGTTGCTTACTGATATAAGAAGCAAAACAGTTCTGTAACAAAGTTTGTTTCTATTGTGAAAATAAAAAATTGGACATTCCAGTACTTTAGAATTTGATACTTGAAACTATACACTAAATAGTAGGCACAACTCTAAATGTTGTGCCTAGACCAGGAAATAGAATTCAAATCAATTAAAACATACTTGGAAGCAAAGTGCATTCCAGTTTGTTAAGTATTATTAACACTATTCTAAAAGGGAAATGATATTTCATTTTCAGGACCTTTTTTTTTAAAGTTTGCTGTGAATTTATCAGGATTAGAAAATCCTCATGGGGAAACATCCCCTTCTGATGAAAATCAATCTGCCTTCTTTTGGTTGTATTCTTAGATAGTTACCTTGGAGCACTGAGCATGTCATATGACTTACCTAAGATCACACAGCCAATATACAGCAAAGGCATGATTTGAACTCTTGTCTTGAACTTGAACTTGAAGAAAAAACTTGAACCCAGGTCTTCTTGATTCCATGACTGACTTTATATCTCAAATGTGATTGTCTTGTGACATGAAATATTATATGTGCCTAGAGGGACAGCTAGGTGGTACAGTGGATAGAAATACTAGCCCTGGAGTGAAAAGGACCTGGAGTTCAAATCAGGCCTCAGACACCAACTGTGTGACCTTGGAAGAGTCACTTAATCTCAATTGCCATAAAATAAAATCCCTAGGCATAGCCTAGAGGAAACAGTGTCAAAGTGGGCAGCTAAGTGTTAGAAAGGATAAATTTTAGAGGCAGAAAGATCTAGTTTTAAATTCTACTTTAGACAATTACCAGCTATGTTATCCTAGAGCAAATCATGTTAATGTCTGGGAGACATTACTGAGACTGGGAGTCTCCATTTCCTCATCTGTAGTAAGAGGGAAAGGAGTTGTTGGACCTATCTCCAATATCCCTTCCAACTTTTATTATCTGTATGTTGCAATAAGGACAATTCATAACTAGCCTACCAGAGAAAGTATTCCTCCTTCTGCTACTTCTCTTTAGTTTGAGGGAGTTTTTAAAGTTCATGATAAAATGGAAACCTTTTCCAACCCAATGATTCTAAATCAAAGAATTTCAAAGACCTAAATAATATGTCTGACTTGGAATTGGTGACAGAGTTTTGTGGGTTGAAGATATCTCCTTGATTAATACAAGAAGTCTGGACTTACAATGCATGACAAATTGAAATGAATGATAAATGATAACATATTTGTACATACAACCCAGCTCCATCAGCATTGTCATTGATTTTGAGTAGTAAATTCATAGAAAATCAATGGGCTAGTCACTGAGATAAAATGAGCTATCTGTAGCCATTTGAATATAAATCAGAATGTTTACAACTGAAATTGAAAGCATTCTAAATAGCAATTGCTTTAGAAGACTGAAATCAGGAATAGAGGTGGGAAGAAACTTATTCTAATAAAATCACTTTCTTTAGTAACAGATTAAATTCCTCATGATCTTCTTGGCAATGCCCATTTTATAGATGGGGAAATTAAGGCTAGTTTCATTGACATCAAGGATTAGAAATTAGGAGAATTTGATTTACCAATGCAGTTTAGCACCATTTCTGCCCTTTACAATCTGAGATTTAAGAGATCCTTGTTTTCATAGACGCTACAGCTACTAACTACTGTGTAGTTTGGGGAGCATAATTTTCTTCTAAAATTTGGGAGCATAATTTTCTTCTAAAATTTCTTTAGCTGTAAACCAAAGGTAGATTTGATGATCTCTAAGATCCTTCTAGCTCTTAAAAAAAGAAAATAAATAAATTCTTATCAGAAGTACCAATCCTCTCACAGAACTACTGTCTGCCTGCAGCAACCCATTATGCAGGTATTAAAATACTCATCTACATTTCAATTCAGTTCAATTCAGCAAAGTTTATTAAGCCCTTAGTAATTGGCACTGTGCTAAGCCTTAGAACTACCAAAAAAAAAAAAGGCATAAACATGTTCCCTATACTCTAGAAGCTCTCATTCTAATGGGTAAGTCAATCTACAAGTAACTGGGAACATAGAAGGTGTGCACAGATCTCAGTGAAAGACGATCAATCACCCAGAAGAGGTATCAGTAATAGGTGATAACTATAAAGATCTCCTGAAGAAAGGTGAACTTGAGCTGAGACTTTGAAGCCAGAGAAACTTAGAGGCAAAGGTAGGGGTGGAGAAATGGAATATCATGTTCAAGAGACAGAAAATAGGTCACAAAAAGGAAAGAAGGAAGAGGGGGAGGGAATGAGAAAAGGGAAGGGGAGGAAGAGAGAAAAGAAGGAAGGGAGGATTTATTAAGTGCCTACTAGGGGTCAGGTATTATAGGAAGTATTTTACAAATATCTCATCTAATTCTCACAACAATGCTGAGAGGTAGGTGCTATTATTTTATCCATTTCAAAACTGAGGAAAAAGAAGCAGAGAGAGGTTAAATGACTTGTCCAGGGTCAAACAGCTAGTAGGTTTCTGAGACCAGATTTGAACTCAGATCTTGACTTTGGGTCCAGTGCTCTTCTATCGACTTGGAGTAGAGTATCCAAGAAGAGTAATATGAATTTCTGGAAAGGTAGACTGGAGTCAATACTTTAAGGAATTCAAATAACAAGGAGAGAAAGTTTATGTTTTATCTTGCAGTTGATTAAAACACACTGAAGTTTCTTGAGCAGAGGAATGATCCAAACTTGGGGAATTCCAATTTAGCAGTTGTGTGGAAGATGGATTGGAAAGAGGAGAGAAAGGGCAGGGAGATCAATTATAAGGCTATTGCCATAATTCTGGCCAGAAATGGTGGTAAAGACACAGATGCTTTCAAGAGATGTTAAGGGGGAAGAAAACCTCAACAACGGATTGATACTTCTAAAGAATTGTGAGAAATTGAGGATTGTGGATTCTGTGATGGAATGATTTCTCTAGAACTTACATGACTGAAAAGATCTGGAACCCTTCAGGAGGGAAGAAGGCTTTGGAGGGAAGGATAATGAGCTTTGTTCTGAACCTGCTAGGTTTGAATGCTTGTAGCAGAGTTGTCTAGGGGCCAGTGGGTGAGGTCCTAAAGGACAGGCATGCCCATGTCACCCTCCTACTCACTAAACTCCACTATTTTCTAATTATGTCCAGAATCAACTGCAAACCTTCTATTTCGCATTCAGTCTTTCATAACTTGACTCCTTCCTACCTTTCCAGCCTTCTTACACTTTACCCTCTGCTATGAACTCTATGATCCAGTAACAATAACCTACTTCTTGTTTTTCCCATATAGAATTCTGTCTCCCATCTCTTTGCCACACCCAGAATTTCTCATGTCTACATCTTAGTTTCCTGTTTTCAAGATTCAGCTCAAATCTCACTTTCTGCAGGAGGTCGTTCCTGGTATCTCCTGCTGCTTGTTTCTTCTCTCAAGATATGTATCCATATAAGTGCATGCTGCCTACCCCATCAGACCATAAGCTCCTCATATTTTTGCTTTTCTTTGTAACCCAAGGCTCACCATAATACCTGGCACATGCTGATATGGAACTAGTGTTCAGTACAGAGAGAAAGACCAGAGTTTATAATCTAGTCAGGGAGACAGAGTATCCAGTAAATATAAAAACAACTAATAATTCAAGGGAAGATTTGATGCCAAGTGAGTAGAATATACAAGGACAAACAGAGATATGAAGAGGAAAATATCGCTTCCAATTAGTCAAGGAGGGCCTCACGGGAGGCAACATAAAAAGAAAGAAATGGACACAAAAGATATGGTAGAAGGAAAATAAACAGGCAGGGCTAGTGAATGGTCAATTACATACTTTGAAAGATAAGGAGGAAAACATCAAAGAAATTTCCAGCCTGAGTGCTTAGGAAAATTATGTTACCTTGTGAAGAAAGAGGGAGTCCCAGAGAAGAGATGACAAAATGCATCTCCCTTCTTTCTTTGAAAATGTGCAGGATGATAAATAGTAATATATATTTGGTCAGATGTTCTTGATTGCTTGGCTGGTTTTGGTGAGACGCTTTCTTCCTTCTTTCTTCTTTTACAAGAGATGGTTAATTAGTTAGGGGAGGGAGAGGAATATATTCAGAAATGAAGGTGATATAAAAACAGAGATGTAAGTAAAAACGTAAAAAAGAAAGTGAGGATAGAGAGCTAGTTTTGAAGTGAAGATGTTGGGTTCAACTTTAGACATGCTGAGTTTGAGGTGACAAGATCTTTAAGCTGATATAACCAATAGGTAGCTGGAGATTCAAAAGAGCAGTCAGAACTATGAGGGTGTCCTTTTGTGTAGAGAGGACAGCTGAAGTCATTTATGAGTGAATGAGATCCTCAAATACAAAACAGTGGGTCAAGAACTAAACCTTGAGGAACAGAGATAGTTAAAAGGAAGAAAGAGAAAGAAATGAATAAAAGACACAGAAAAGGAGAAAGGCTGGAGAACCAAGATAATGTAGTGGGATTTAAAAAAAAAAAAGAAATTCAAGGAGGGGAGAATTATGAGGGGAGATTGGAGACAATCGCAGTAACAAATACAACTGATTGATCATTGGTTGGTTGATGTCCTTCATTCTCAGACAGGACCAAAATGACATCACTATGCTATAGTCAAGTTTCAATGTGTCCTACTCTGACTGATCAGACCAATATGAGCTCAGAATGCTCTACCACAGGTTGGGCACAAATAATCTATGTGAACACTTGGAATGGATACTCTAAATTTGCACATCCTACATTTCCTTTGAGATGTTTCAATCTGCTTTGCTCATAAAGTACAGCACCTTCTCTGACGTGGGCATGCCATGCTGAGCAATCCTGTGCCAGTGTCTTCCATGTTACACTACCAATTCCAAAGTTCTTCAGAGAGACCTTGAGAGTGTCCTTGTATCACTTCTTCTGACTACCATGTGAACGCTTGCCCTGTGTGAGTTCTCCATAAAAGAGTCTTTTTGACAAGCGTACGTTATGCATTTGAACATGGTCAGCCCATCAGAGTTGCGCTCTCTAAAGTAGAGTTTGAATGCTTGACAGTTTAGTTCAAATAAGGACCTCAGTGTCCAGTCCTTTGTCCTACCAGGTGATCTTCAGAATCTTTCTAAGACAATTCAAATGGAAGTGATTCAGTTTTCTGGCATGGAGCTGGCAGACTGTCCATGTTTCACAGGTATACAACAAAGAGGTCAGCACAACGGCTCTGTAGACCTTCAGTTTGATAGTCAAATACGTCTTCTCTCCCATACTTTCCTTCAGAGCCTCCCAAACACTGAGCTAGCTCTGGCAATGCTGCACCAACCTCATTTTCATTGTGTACATCCCTGGAAAGTACACTACCAAGGTAAGTGAACGTATCCACAGCATTCAAAACTTCTCCATTTACTGTAATTGATGGTTGCACATATGGACGGTGTGGTGGTGGCTGATGGAGCACCTGTGTTCTCTTGGTGTTAATTATTAGGCCAAAGTTAGCACAGGCAGCAGAGAATTGATCCATACTTTGTTGCATCTCAGCTTCAGAGGCTGCACTGAGTGCACAATCATCTGCAAACAGAAAATCATGCACCAACACTCCTTCCACTTTGGTCTTGGCTTTTCAGATTGAAGAATTTACCATCAGTGTAGTAGCTGACCTTGATGCTGTGTTCATCCTCATTGAAAGCATTTGACAACATGGCTGAAAACATCGTAAGAGAAAGAGGACAGAGAGAAGACAGTTTGGATTTGGCAATTAGGTTAAGTTGATCTTTTAGACAAGATTTTCATTAACATGATAAGGATAGAATCCAGATTGCCAGTAATTTAGGAGTGACGGAATAGTAACGGGGAAAGGCATAAACACTTCTTTTAGGAAGTTCAACAACAAAAAATAAAGACAGAAATTGAACATCCTTAAAAAGAAAAGGAGTTTGGGGATTTAGATTTTCTTTGTTTTTTTTTAGCAAATAGGAAAGACTTGTGCACACTTTAATTTATCAAACATATGTTAAGTATGTGCCTAATATGTTCAAGGCATTGTATTTACTTGAAGGGATAATAGAAGGAAACAAGGGACAGAGATGAAGAGAATAATATTGAAGAGAAAGAAGTGGAAAATGCTTGAGAAAAGACAAAAGATTACCATTGGATAAGTGGAGGATAACGTCAGAGCTAATGAAAGAAAGCACCTAAGCATACACAGGGAGGTAGGGGCTGTTTGTAGATAACTATAAGTAATCACAACTAACAAAGCCACTCTCAGTGACTAGGGATTTGTCTCCTACCTCTGAACCTCAACGTTAGTCAGGTGGCAGCTACTATCCTCAACCACTAATATTAATGATTACAAATTATAGTACTCTTTCTTCTGCCTCATTTCCTAATAATGAGCTCATCCTTTGGCATCTCTTATCAATAGAGTAGGTTAGTTTTCCTACCCTGCTTCATAATTCCTAGTTTTCCCCTGGGGTCTTTGACAAGTGACCCTTTCTAGACTTGTTTTTCCCTAGATAAAATAAGAGAGTCAGCTAGATGGCCTCTAGAGTTCTAAGATCCTTTCCAAATCTAGATCTGACCCTATAATCCTTCCATGCTGGCTTGGCTCATAGATGGCAAAGATGTTATATGCACATTTGCTCACCAGGTGGCAATAGAATCTAAGATGGTCCATGATGCTACCACATGACACCAGCTAACTCCACAGCATGGAGTCTGAAACCAGGATGTTGAAGCTAAATCCTGGGGAGCTTTCTTTGGGCCACAGGCTTGAATCATTCAAGCCATGGACTGCCTCCAGGTCCAGAGACTTAGATCATGTGAAGGGGTGTCCAGGGAAATGAAAAAGCTAGCAGTTGAGAGCTTCTACTCCCCACTCTCCTCCCAGAGCTAAGAAATTAAAATCCAGGGCCCCAGTGAACTGACCAGGCTTCTTCCCATGCCTGAGAACTAGAGGAAATATCCAGGAAGAAAAGATGGGAGAAGCAAAGGCGTTTCTGTCCAAAAGAGTCATCATCAATCCATCTCTCTTTGCAGCAACCATTACTCTCTATGCAATTCAGGAAAAAGGAACCAGGGAGCCTGGCTCCCCCAAAATCAGAGAGAAATACACAGACACAGACACACACACACACACTGAAGATGGTGAGCACTCAGTTTCTCCTCTATCCCTACTTTCTGCCAAGTGGTTCATTTCTGCCAAGTGGTTCATTATCTGCCAGAGGACAGGTCAGTCCCCAAAGATGTGTGTTCATTTCCTTCCCCAAAATTCTTCTGTATCTTAACACCTTGTTTTAGAGAAAAGAAGCCCTTGTTTGTAATCAGGATGTGGGTGTGAATCCTGGCTGTGCCATTTGTCACCCCTGTGACCTTGGGTAAGATGCAAACTCTAAGTCTCAGTTTCCCCATCTATAACGGGATGAATTAGTCTAGAATTAGGAGTGTTTAACCTGAGATCTGTGGATAGATTTCAGGGAGTCCGTCAACTTGCATAGGGAAACAATTATGTCTTTATTTCAACATAATTTCATAATCCTATGTATTTTATTTTATGAATTTAAAATCATTTTGAGAAGAGGTCCATGGACTTCACCAGGCTGCCAAAAGGGTACATGGGACAAAAAAGGGTTAAGAATCCCCATTGTAGATGATCTGGAAGGTTATTTCCAGTTCAAAAATCCCTGGGATTTAATGATGCATTCCTCCCACCACCTTCCCCCATTAAAAACCCTAGATGAAGACCAGCACGTTCCCAATCCAGGGTGAGAAATGGGGGTGAGAGGCGACAAAGGCTATAATGGGAAAGAAGTTGAAAAGAATACAAAATAGGAGAATGAGGTCTTTGTATATGTGAGAGAATAACAAAAGGAAAAAGGGATATGTAAATGTGGAGAGAATGAGAAGCATGTAAAATGGTGAAGAGTGGGTATTTTTTTTTAAATTTTAACATTTTTATTTAGAGTTTTGAATTCCAAATTCTATCCCTCCTTCCCTTTCCACCTCCCTGAGATAAGCAGATATAGGTTATACATGTGTAATTATGTAAAACATTTTCATATTAGTCATTTTGTACAAGAAGATTCTAAAAAAAGAAAAAATGAAAGTGAAAATAGCATACTTCAGTCTGTACCACAGTCAGTCAGTGCTTCATCATGATCCTTTGTTATTGTCTTAGATCATCTCATTGCTGAGAATAGCTAAGTCATTCACAGTTCTTCATCAAACGATATTGCTGTTAAGTGCACAACATTCTCCTGGTTCTATTCACTTTATTTTGCATCAGTTCATGTAAATCTTTCCAAGTTTCTCTGAAATCCTCCTGCTTGTCATTCTTACACAAAGTAATACTCCAAGAATAGGCATGTTAAATGGCAAGTGAAAGTGAATCATTCTGAAAAGATGGAGTTCAGAATGACTTGGATTATGTAGAGGGGACCCCTCTGGTTGGTATTTTATAGATACAATTTACAGGTACCTACCCTTCCATCAAGGGCGAGTTTAGACTGGTAGGACAAGAAAGCGTCAGTCTCTGCCCTCCTGCACACATATTCCTCATTTCACAGATGACGAAACTGAGACATAATGGGAAAAGAATTCCCTAAAATTCAGGGATTCACAGTGAGCTGGGCCCCTTCTCCCCAGAGCCAAAAGAAGGGGAAGACCTCCTCACAGAAATCCACTGAGAAAGTGAAGATGAGATTTCCTGTCTCGGCATCTGAAAACGTTAGACTTCCTCCTTCATAATCCAGAGAGACTTCCAGCCTCTTTGGGGGCCTACTTAGAGTCAATGGAGTCTCTGGGGTCGTGAGTGCTTCATAAGAGCCCTTCAGCATCTGGATAGCCCAGATCCCTCCTGAGGGATCAAAGTTGATTTCCCCCTTCTTTCTGCCAGAGGCTCTGGAGACCCCAACAGCCCAGCCTTCCTTTGAGCTCACTCCCACACACACCTCCCAGCAATGCTTCCCTGAGCAGAAGGCTTCTTGGCCCAACACACAGAAATGGGAGTCGAATCTCTCAGCACTGTAGGGTAACATCTGTGGGATTTCCCTGAAGCAGGCAGTCTTCTGATCCGGGGAGATAAACAGATGAATGTTGGCTGTGTCTGGATTAAGAGTCAGCAGCACTACTTGAAAGTAAGGAGAGGGGGAAAGGGTAAGGAAAGAGGATGTGGAAGAGAGCATTAGGGAGACCACAGGCACGGGAGGGAGGGGGTGAGTAAAAGAAAGGGAGGAGGAATTAGGAAAAGTGGGAAGGAGAAAAAAATGGTGTTAGAGGTATGCAAACTAGTTTACTATGGAATTTGGTAGTTCATAACCCCCCAGAAGAAGAGTGTCTTTCCTATTCATTTTCCTCCTCGATGACAGAACCAATGGTTTCTGATGTTAGAACTGCCATTCACAGGAGGACTGGTCTCTTGATCAAGGACATTGTCATTCACCTACCTTTCCTCTTCTCCAATTCTGCTTGAAGACATTCTAGGAGGAAAAAAGAAAGAAATGATAATCTTCCATCTTGTCTTTTCTATGGAGACATTTCTCCTCCCTCATATTTTTTGATTTAGATTATAAAAAACACACACATAAGTACATTAAATCACATAGTCACGTGTAATTGATCATACACAATCAGGCACATACAATCACAGTCCACCACGTATGCAACATTTCTTACAAACAGTGACAGTTATGAGTTCAAATTTTTAGCCTAAAAATGAGTAACGGATTATTTGTCTCTATTTCAATCAAACATGCCTAGCTTTGATTGCAGGCTAACATCATCATGGTATAGTGGATGGAAAGCTGGTCTCAGAGTCAGGGAGACCTGGATTTAATCCCATTCTATGCCACATACTGACGTTAGTTGAGGTAATTCCTCATTGGGAACTCCCTCTGCCAGCAAAATTACAAGTTGAATCCAAAACCCTTTTGTCTAAAACCTTAAACTGTGATTTGAGTTGATTGATTTTGGCCAGCCAACTTTTTCAAGTTTAAATCATTTTAAATCAGAAGCTCTCAATTATGAAACAAAAGCACTAGCAGTCATGGAATCATAGATCTCCAGCAGGAAGGGCTCCTGAATTCATCTAATCACTTTCCCAATGAAAAAACTGAGTGAGGCCTAGGGAGGTTAAGTGACTTGCCCAAGGGTATAAGCATCAAAGGCAGCATTTGAACCAGGTCCTCTAAGGTCCAGAACTAGTGCTCCTTCTACTGTACCATATATGTGTGTAAATGAACACATAAACACATGTTTATGCACATAAATCCTGTGCCATGAAGATATATGTACACATATACTCAATATCTACATATATTTATATATGTATATACATGGTATACAAATATATCATATATATATATACATGTGTATATATGGATCCATACCTGTATATGTACTATGTGCGAGGAACTACATGTACGTCTATATAGTATGTGTGTATCTATATGTATGTACATATATGGTACAGTGGGAAAAGGCATGGATCAGGGTTCAAATGCTTCTCTGACATTTATTCTCTGCCTGACTTAGGCAAGTCACTTAACTCCCTGGACTTTGTTCAGTTTTTTCATCTGTTAAGATGAGAGTCTTTATTGATAGAAATAGTGAGGCTGGAGCTGTGATTTTAACAGTGAAGTGAGCTCCTGGTGAAAATTTTCCTCTACCAATTTAGATTTTACTTTCTAGTCTTAGAAAGTTCTTCACCTATCTACACACAATCAAAATCTCACATGCAAGTAGAATTTAGTATCTCAACACACACATGCACAAATGTATCTCTCCTGGGTTCTTTCTTCTCTCTTTTCCATCCTCTCTTTTTCTCTTTTCTCTCTCTTCCCCCTCCTTCTTCTTTCTCTCTCTCTCTCTCTCTCTCTCTCTCTCTCTCTCTCTCTCTCTCTCTCTCTCTCTCTCTCTCTCTCTCTCTTTCTCTCACACACACACATACATACACACAGACACACACACACACACACAGACACACACACACTCACACACACCCCATGGGCATGACTCCTCCTTCTGACCTGTAAATCTCTTCATAGCCCTCTGGAGGACCCAATTCTTCCCAGAGAGGTGCTGGATCCTGTCTCTCAGCTCTGGGGGCATAGCCTTACAGTGTGTGGCCGTTGGCATCTTAGCCCTAGAAAACAGATAGTACTAGAACTGCTCTGGGGCCAAAGCACCACAGAAGAGTGGGAGCAATGAACAGCCTTAGGTCTCCTGCCTACATTAGGCAACAAAGCAGGACAATTATTTTTGCCCCTCCTGGACAATAAGAGTCAATGCTCCCCCTCTGAAATTAATATTCTCTTTCTTGGTTAATAATCTATTGAAGTTCTGGATGGGTTCCAAAAAGGATACATGTGGTTCAAAGGAAGCTGGGACAGAAGGTAATGGGGGTTCAGGTTACATGCATAGGGAAAGGAGAAGTGGTCACTGAGTAGGGAGGTCACCAATGGCAATATTTTACTCAGGTTGCTTCTACACCCTTAGAAACAAAGTCTTTCCTATTCTCTACCAACAAGAGGTTGTGTTTGACCCTCTCACTAGGCCTAATCAACTCAGGAAAAGAGATGCTTCATGCTATCACCACCACCCCAGCTCCCAGAACAGAAAGATTTGAAGGCTAATGTTAAGTGATTCCCATGACCTATCTAGGAATGGGCACAGATGGCACTGACTTACAATTGCTTGACAAAACCGTCTTTTATTCATTCATTCTTTTTACTTGGGGCAAAAAGCAAGGAGGACTTGCGATGTCCTCAGAGATAACTGGGGAAAAGAGAAAATAAGCTCCAAGAAGAGTCCAGGAATGAGACCACTGAAAGGAGGAAGTATACCTTGGGAGTTTTCTACCCTGATCAAAGTTCCACAGTCCAAGGGAAAGCTGAGCAGTGTTTGAAGAGGGCATGGTCAATGGCAGATCAGTCATGGAAAGAAGAGTACCACCTCCCCAGGCCCTGAATGAATCGGGACAGAAAACTTCTCCCCAGTAAAAGAGTCATGAGAATCCTCTAAATTCCCCATCCCTGAGGCAAAGCCTCTGTTGTCCTATCCTAGTTATGGCACCGAGGCTGAAGAAATCATTTTGTGAGGAGGGGAAAGAGTAAGGTTATAGAACAGGGCCTCAAACTCATGGTTGGCATGAGGGAAGGAGGAGATGGTTCAAAGGAAGTGTGTCCTACCTGTGTAATATGTTTCCAATGTCCTAGGAAAGAGAAGTAAGAAGGTAACTCAATATCTGTGGTGAGAAACAGAGACCCACCCTCCCACCCACACCCCATCTGATCTCATGTACCCACTGTACTGTAGTGTAATGGCATCTCTTGCACATGCTTAGTGAAAGAAAACATCTGACTCCCATAGTCAGCTGGTCAAGCACTTAGTATGTGTGAGGCATTGTATTAAGTGCTGGGGATGTAAAGAAAGACAAAACTGGTCCCTACCCTCAAGAAACTCACATTCTAATGAGAGAAACAACATATAAATACATAGTATACATTACATACACACACATGCACACACACATGTGTAGATGGAATCTTAGAGGGGAAAACACTGGCAGCAGGGGAATCTGGAACGGTCTCCTACAGAGGGTGAGCTTTAAACTGAGACCTGAAGGAAAACTAGACAGCTAACATCAGGCCACTCTAGCTCTGTCAAAGAGGAAATGGAGGCGTAGAAAGAGCAAGAAGACCATAAAGGTAGGAAGGGGTCAGGTTGTAAAGTTCACAGAGGCCAAACAGAGAACTTTAGATTCCTGAAGGTAATAGGGAGCCATTGGAGTTTATGGAGTAGGGGGTGACACGATGAGACCTACACTTTAGGAAAATTATTTTGGCGGCTGACTGGAGAATGAAATCTAGTTGGAAGTGCCTTTAAACAGGGCAAATAATAACTATAATGTTCTGTTGCGAGAATGCAGAAGAGAAGCATAGTAGGCTAGTGCCATGTGCTACATCTGAAGTATGCTATGAAGGGAGAAATGATAAGACGTGGCAACACATGAGATATTAGGGGTGAATGGGATTGAGGGGTCAGGGATGATGTCAGGGTTGTGAGTCTAAGGGACTGGGAAGATGGTGAGGCTCTTAAAAGGTAGGGAGATGTTGGAAAAAGGAAAGGGAGGAAGATTCAGTAGAACCTCCATTTACGAGTAACCTGGTTTACGCATGCCTTGCTGAACGAGGGAAAACGTTTCGCAAAATTTGTTTTGCAGGACAAACAAAAATTCGCAGTCCAAACTTTGTGTTTGGATTTAGAGGGCTCACGAGGGATGACGCTCAATTAGGG
Organism: Bettongia penicillata ogilbyi; assembly: GCA_023548195.1. Classification (NCBI taxonomy): domain Eukaryota; kingdom Metazoa; phylum Chordata; class Mammalia; order Diprotodontia; family Potoroidae; genus Bettongia; species Bettongia penicillata. The sequence goes on along the minus strand of JAJHZJ010000514.1, from coordinate 8,842,334 downwards.
CAATGTTTTGGGTTTTTTAATCCATATAAGATTGCATGCCATCTCAGGGATGGAGGAGGAGAAAAATTTAAAACTTATGGAAGTGATTGTTGAAAACTAAAAACAAATAATTTTTTTAAAAAGTCAAAAACAAGCATCCTTAGGTAGATTCATAGTCAGAAGCAAACATAAAGAAAAAGAAATCAGTGGGTCAAAAGATGAAAGTGATTCTAAAAAATGAAAAATAAGTGAAGGCAGTAATAATGTTAGTCCTACTTTAAGTGAACGTAGCATAAGAGAGAACACTCCCAATACTGAAATCCTTGATGGTCTCATAGAAGGAGATTCTCCTTCCAAGCAATAAGCCTTCCTCTCCCTCCTCCCTCTCATCTCTCTCACACCAGCCACAACTCTTCTCAAAGTGCAGGTTAATTTATTTTATTTTTGGTTTATATTGTGTACTAATCATTGCTGTTGTATTTCAGGCTCATTAAGGACAAAAAAACTTACATAAAATTATAAATAATTATTTTTATATGAATATTTTGGGGGATGTGGTACCAATCATCTGACTTTACTTTCTTTCCCATGGGAAAATTTGCTTTGCAATACGAACACATTGCATGACAAACAGAATCTTGGAATGAATTAAATTTGTAAACTGACGTTCTACTGTACTATGTTCTGTTTGGACATGTTGAGTTTGCGAGGGTTGTTTGTGCACAGAGTCAAGGTGGGGTACCCTGCCTTTAGAGCATTCAGAGGAGGGAGTCAAAGGGGCCTGAATCTTGACATAGGGGACAGGATTAACTCCTTCCCGCACCCACATCATAAACAAATGGGCCCTTCTTTTTCCTTCTGGGCTGGGGGGAGGGTCAGAGGAAGAGAGACACTGGGATTTATTTCCTCTGAGCCTCCCCCCAGCCCAGAAGGAGGGTTGGTGTTGGTGTGAAGTCGGATGATCAGTACCAAATCAACTTCTGGGTCAGAAATAAATCCAATGTCTCTCCACGTAGAATCAGGCCTTAGGACAGACCAAGGGTGGGGAACCTGCAGCCTTGAGGCCACATATGATCCTCTAGGTCCTAAGTGCAGCCCTTTGACTGAATCCAAACCTCACATAACAAATCCCCTTAATAAAAAGATTTGTTCTGTAAAACTTAGATTTGGTCAAAAGCCATACCCAAGGACCTAGAAGGCCACATGTGGCCTGGAGACCACAGATTCCCCTCTCCTGAGACAGACCATGCCATACCTCCTCCAACTTAGAAGATGGATCCGGAGAGTCAACTGGAAGCAAATCTGTTACACAACTGAATAAGGACCTTGGTATTAAAGAAAGCTTATTGTAAATATAGGAAAGACATCTCAGATGGAGCACAGGAGTTATCTATGCAAAAATGCAGTACCCAGGACAGAGAACTGTAAAACAAGGACTCTTAACTACCTTTTTTATGGGTGTTTTGTTTGTTTGTTTCCATATAAGAAGGTAATGTACATTGGATCCCTCTGGGCCAGGTTTGGTCATGATACCCAGACGGTAGCATGGCATAAAGGCAAGGGGGTAGGGGTGGATGACAAAATATTTGAAGGAAGAGTAATATGGTAGACCCAAGCTGTCCAGCCTGCAGAGCAGAAGTAGAGATCAGAACTGATGGAATAACCCAAGACAAAAAGATGGATGTGACAAAAAATGAAACACACTCAGGATTGTTGAAGGAAAAGAGCTGCCTATGTGGAAGCCCATAGAAAGAATATGGTAGGAAGACAGGAGGAATCCTCAGGATAAAGATAGGGAGGCCTGAGTTGAATGGAGGAGAGAGAGCTTTGAGGGAAACACCATTATTTACCAGAACTCTGATTAAGGAAAGTGGGATAAAAAGAGCAGAAACTTGCCTTCTCTGGGGCAAATAGGACATGGATTAAAGATTGAACAAAACCCCTGAAGGGACTCTGTTCTGTTTAATCCTTTTCTCAGGTCTGTTTAGACTTCACCCCTCTAGGAGAGGTTTTTCCTAATCTCCACCCCACTGAAGCACAGAGAGGTTAAGAGTCTTGCCAAGAGATGTACAACTAGTAAATGGCCTAGGTGGAATCTGAATGCTGGCTCTCTTGTTGGCAAATTCTCCCACCTGAAATCATGTGTATTTAATTTATCTGTACACATCTTGTAACCCTCCCAGGAGAATGTGAGAGTAGGGTAGGTTTTATGTATTTTTGTGGTCTAACACAGTGCCCTCTGTATAGAAAACATTTGAGAAATCTTTGGCTGAAATAAATCAAATTAAGTTGACTGAACTAACCTCAATTGTATGTAGTCTGTATCTGAAACTCCTTTCTCTCATAGCAGAGATTAAACAAGCACTAAAACTGACTGAGATGTGAAAAACAATAATGAACAAAGGGAGGGAGAAGGAAGATGGGACAAGAGGCCCAGACCCAGAGACAAGACTCTACTGGAGATCCTTTCATTCCTGCTTCTTTACCCACTTGGAGTTCTCTCCTTTCATGTTAAATCTAGTCCCTTTTCCTGCATCAATCCATGCTTCCAAAGGCCTCCCACCAGAGCCCCAGCCTCTTTCTTTCCCCTCACCTCTGGCAGCCCTGGTACAGGATGCCGATACTGCTCTTCCATTTCAGCCACAAGGTTGCCAAGGTGTGATACCTTGTTGGAAAGCTGGCTGGTGAATTGCTCCTTCCACTGGGTAATGTCCCTGTTGAGCTCTTCCATCTGGAGCAACAGTGATTTCTCTTGGTCTTTCAGAAACTCTTGCATTTTGCTAAAGTGTCTTGTCACCTTTTGCATCTCCACACTGACTAGCTCCTGGGGGAAAAGGGAGAGAAGATCAGGCTTCTCCAGATCAAGAATCCTTTCTAGGACCCTTTAGGATTGCCCTGCCTAGATTCTGGGGGTTATTCTGGGGCATGAAGGGTTCTGGTATTATATTAGATTAAAAGAATCTTGGGAAATGGAGGAAGGAAATAAAGGCAGCCCCCAAACATCACCTCCCACCACACTAGTCACTACAAACCCCAAGGCAGACCAGATTGATCCAACTCTGGAAGACAAGGACTTAGAGTCAAAGCCATATAATAGAATTTTGCTGCCAAGACTCTGGACATATACCCTCGAATATTTGTGTGTATATGTAAGGGCATTTGTACATACATGGCATACATGTACATAGAATAAATGATTTCTCTTTATCTCTCCAAGGCTCTACCTTGAGCAAGCAATTCTTTGGTATTTGCTGAAAAACAGATTGTAGTTTTCCCATTCAAATCAATTAAATCCAAAACAGTACCAGTTCTCTGCATAATTAAAAGTTGGATTCAGTACCTTTTTAACTCGCTTTGATTAGGCTTCCATATGAGCCTAAGGGAGGAGGGCAGTAGAACAACTTGGGTATCCAGAACGTAAACTTACACTGATTACTTTCTTTTCAGTTTGTAAAATCAATGCCGTCCTGTCCATCATCAATGGCAAGGGAACAGAACCATGAAAGATTGCTGCCCTATTTCTCCCAAGGGACTTGAAAAGAGGAAATGTGGTAAAGGTCTGCTAGAGGAATGTTAAAGGGTCATCTTGTTCCTTCTCTTTCTCATCCCCCCAGAGTTTCCCTCTCTCTCTCACACCAATGTGTAGATATCAGGTTATCCACCTACCAGCATCCCCTGGATCTCCTGTTCCCCATTCAGCTTTGTCTCTAGGGCCTCTTCCTTTTCTGTCTTCAGCAATGCCAGATGAGTATGCAGTTTATCCTAAGAAATACACTTAAGTTTATCTGACAGTTTTGTTTCTCCCATAATATCCAGTCTGGGCTTCAGGTAAACTCTGTAGCCTTTGTAATTCTCTAAGACAAAGGGACTAAGCCAAGGTGGTTATCCCACAAAGTTTTCCTAGAAAGAAGGCTGAATCCCTGTGGGAGACGACAAACTGACCTGAATGTGATGAAACCAAATCAGATCCTAGAAATAATAAAGTAAATAAGAAAAAGGAAGGAAGGAAGATGATGATGGATGGATGGATGGATGGATGGATGGATGGATGGATGGATGGATGGATGAAATGTATGTATGTTGTTTTTGTTGAGTTTTTCAGCCATGTCTGACTCTCCAAGACCTCATTTGGGGTTTTCTTAGCAAAGATCCTGGTATGATTTGCCATATCTTTCTCCAACTCCTTTTACAGATGAGCTACTAAGGCAACAGGGTTAAATGACTTGCCCAGGGTCACCCAGCTAGCAAGTGTCCTATTTTAACTCAGTTCTACCTGACTCTACGACTAGTGCTGTATCCACTATGACACCTAGCTACCCACAGACATACATAAATACATATACATATATACATGCACACTTACATGTATATTCATACACATAAATATGTATATATAGGCTTTTCCCTGGTATTCAAAACTATCTCTGTCCAAATGGTTAGAAATTTCTCCTCTTGAGACCATGCTCTTTCTCTGCCACAATGCACTCGAACCTTCCACCACAGTCTATCCTCTGCCCTACTGTTCTATTTTCATTTCCCACTGTCTCCTTATCTCTAGTCTGGATCTTCCAGCCTGATAAAGCAGGAAATGCATTCAATCTGCAGTCCCAAGAATTGGGATGGAACTCAGAATGGTCAATTTAGGTACAAACCAAGTTTACTATAGAGTATAAAGAATGTCATTTCTAGATATACAGTTTACTCACTGAATACAGCTTGACTTGTCTTAATACAACTATCATGCTCTTACAATCTCCTCTCTATTTCAAGTCAAGAAGCATTTATTAAGTGCTTACTGTGTACCAGGCACTGTGTTAAGCATTGGGAGTACAAAAATAAGCAGAAAGCAAGACTGTCCCTGTCTTCAAGGATTTTATGTTCTAACTGAGAAAGACCACATAAAAGGAAGCTGAAAAGTTGGAGGGGAGTGGGGATAAAGATACTTGCTAACATGGTATGGTAGCGAAAGTCAAGATAGTCTTCAGTAAAGCAGCCCAGAGAGGATATTTAATGTCTAATTTTATGCAGAAAGCACTAAAGCCCCAGCAAAGTTGAAGTGATTTGCCAAGGTAGTCAGTGTCAGATGTTCTCTGACTTCTCTGTTTCCAGATTCGCTATAGACTCCATTGTACTGAATTGCCACTTTGGTTCAATACATTCTATTGAGTTTGGTGTTGGACTCTCTGAGACACTTTGTCCATCATCTTGCTGCATCAGTGGAAAGATTTTCCAGAAAAGGAATTTTGTTCACATATCTAAACAACAACTTTTAAAAGGATAACTTTTTTCTTAGCCTAAAGAGGAGCAGGGGTTATAATGAGGAGGAGGAGGTGGAATAGCTAACATTTACATAGATAGTATTGTAAGATTTGCAAAGGACTTTTCCTCATTTGATCCTATAATAACCCTGGGGGGTGGGAGGGGTAGGTGCTATTATTCTCCCTCTTTTACAGATGAGGAAACTGAGGCCAAAAAAGGTTTGAATAACTTGCCTGTAATAATATAGTTAGTAATTGTCTGAGGCAGAATTTGAATTCAGTTTTCCCCAAGTCCAAATTCAGTGTTCTAACCATTAGGCCACCTATCAATCTGATTACATGCCTTTTTGGGGGGGGAAAGGAGAAAGAGAATAATATTTATTAAGCATCTGCTATGTTCCAGTTGCTGTGCTAAATGTTTTACAAATATTATCTCATTATCTCACAACAACCCTGTGAAATTTGTTGTTCAGTGGTTTTCAGCGTTATCTGACTCTCTATTCAGGGTTTTCTCAGCAAAGATACTGGAGTGGTTTGCCATTTCCTTCTCCGACTCATTTTATAGATGAGGAAACTGAGGAAAATAGGGTTAAGCAACTTGCCCAGGCTTACACAGTTGGTAAGCATCTGAAGCCACATTTGAACTTAAAAGATAAGACTTCTTGACTCCATGCCCAGCACTCTATCCACTACACCCTATAACGGCCCTACATGAAATTTTAAGAAAATGCAAATGCTACCCCCACATCTTGTCCTCCACTTTTAAGAGCATGAAAACATGAAGATGTCTGATGAGTGAAAGAATTTTTCATCAGCCAAAACACACATGCACATGCATGCACATGCACTCTCACACACACACACACACACACACACACACACACACACACACACACACCTCTCTGAATATAAGAAAGTCTCAAGGTAAAATATGGAAGAGATAGATGGGTTGGTTACATGGAAGGGTCAAGAACTAATCAAAGGAGGATGTGGACAGCCACAGAAGTGGCTTCAGGATATGTTATATAGTGTCATTTGTTTCCAAGGAAGAATCACTATTCCTCCCTATATGTTTAATTTCTCTTAAAAACCAAAACCAGAAAAAGCCATGGTGAGAGAAGGATAGGTGTTATTATTATCCTCTTTACGGATGAGGAAACTGACTTACTTGCCAAGATCATCCAGCTAGTAAGTGTCTGAGGCTGGATCTGAACTCAGGTTTTTCTGATTCCAGGGCTAGCATTCTGTCCGCTATGCTTATCTGCCTCAAATTTTAATTTTGACATGCTATAAAAATTGGAGAGAGAATGCACTTTCCTGAATATTTCAAAAATTTGATTGCTGGGATAAAGATCCTAATAAGCCCCAGGACTCTCTAACTAAGGAAGCTGACCCACTCCATAGTTATCCAGGTTTCCACCCTCTGGCCCTAGGGGTTCATGTTACAGAGCACTCCAATTTCTATGCTCCATGTCACCTCACTTTCTAGTTTTTCTTTATAGGCTGTTTTCCTTCATTAGAATATAAGATCCTTGAGGGAAGAGATTATTTTGTTCACTTGTATTTATATCTCAAGCACTCAGCACAGTGCCTGACATATGTTAAATACTTAACAAATGTTCTGTCTTCTCATTCATCCATCCATCCATCCATTCATCCACCCATTCATCCATCTATCCATCCATCCAAGTACATGACTGACCAAAGAAGTCTCCCCTGGTGCCTGACATAATACTTACTAGACAGTATTGGACAGCTTCATCATTGGGCAACAGAGGATGAGTGTCATGGACCTGGATGGCATGACACACCATGCAAATAGACTTCTGATTCTCCTGACAAAGAAGTTTCAGGGCCTCCCTGTGCTGGGCACATAATTGAGCAGAGGAATCCATGTTTGGACCCAGATCTGGCAGACCAGTGATTCCACCAAATTCTCAGGCTGGCATTTGGGTCATAGGTCTCTGCAGGAAGGTCTTTTGGCACTGGAGACAGAAGGTCGGTCCTGTCTCCCCCCAACACAGGGCAATTCACACTGGCAGAAGCTACGTTCACAGTCCAGAGTCACTGGATCTGAAATGTACTGGGCACAGATAAAACACGTGACTTCCTCCTGCAAAGAAGCTACACAAATCAACACATGCCTGGCCCCTCCACAGACAGCCCCAGGGCCCTCCCCTGGATTGAGTTGGCAGCCTAACGGCTGCCACTAAACTCAGCCCGGACCTCACTTCAGTTCAGGCTGTTGGGATCTAGAGCTGGGGAGAGCTCCCGGGGAAACTCATTCAGGTGTTGATTGGCTGGCTCTTCCATGTGATTAAGTGGAAAAAAAAAGTAATGAACCCTGGCCCCCTAAGACAAATGAGAAAATAACCGTTAAGATATCAGGAAACAGGAAATACAAAACCACCAAGACTGTTTCTGAACTTCCACCTGAATCATATGCCTTTTTAAGCTCTATGATGCATCCAGATTTAATCAAATAGCGTTTTTTCCCTTGGCTTTCCTTCTTGGTCTTCACTGTCTCCTGGATGCGTAACTCCCTGATGTTCTAGTTCTGGGAATGTTCTGTCTTCAGCTCTCTGCCTGTGGCTTCTGTCTAAGAAACAGAGAGAGAACAAGCTAGCCAAGAAGAGAAAGGAAAAGCGAAAGGAAGTTGTATGATTATAGGATATATTATTGTGAGATTTAGAGCCAGAAGACACTTTGGAGATCACATACTCTGACGTCTTCATTTTACAGATGAGGACAAGATGGGCCTAAGAGAGAGAAGTGACTTGGCTGAGGTCACACTTAAAGTGTTAGAATATCTGGGATGAGAAGGATTAAAGGTGAAAGATGCTGAGTTCTCTGCTCCCTCCAAGTCTCCAGGATGCCTGTCTCTGACTCTGAGAACCTTCTCCAACTTGCTCTCTTCAGCCCAGGTTCTAGACAGGAAAGTGAAAGAGGCAGTTTCCCCTAGAGAAAAATTATGGGAGACCTTTCCACTGCATTGCCAAAATGGAGCCCTTTTTTTTTCCCAAATGGCCTAGGCCTCCCAGCAACCACCTACACCTGTCCAGGAGCTTAGACATCTGAAGGGATGATAGAGGGCAAAAGGATTTTATTTCATAGACTGCATGCCTGATGGGAAGTGTTTTTTCCTAGAAAAAAGTACTTACTAAGGTTAGACAGTTGTTAGGGAGACATGAGAGCCATGTGCCTCCTATAAATCATAGAGTGGTGCTTCCTCACGAGGACACAGAGTCCCTGCTCCTACCACACAATTCACCTGTGGTCTACTGCTAGAATTTCTGGAGAAAGTAAGTCACTTCCTGAAGGAGGGGTCTTGGGTACACATGCCCTGTTTTGCTTAGAAAAAGCTATACCTTTCTGATAAGGTATTATCCCAATCTGCATGGTACCCATTAATTTAGACAAAACCATTAATGATAGAAAGACACAACTGCCCTCCTCTTCAGTCCAGCCTAGACACCAGGAACTGTTACTTCCTGCTGGGGATCCCCTTCCCACTGCCTTGCTTTTTTCCTAGGTACTTGAGGCCCAGGAAGGGCCAGAGGTCAAGACATGAACATGGGTTATGCTGGGACAAGACCATATGCAGAGAATTTCTCTAGTTAATACCACTACACCCTACCTCCATCTCCCTAAAAAGATTTGGAAATCAGGTACTCAAGAATGGGGTTGAGCACCCTCTAGAGAAGGTGTAGAGACAAGGAAGTAGCAGCTTCCCTAAAGGTCAAGGTCCCAGAGCCCCCAGTCCTAACTCTCAAATCAAACTGTCTATTTCTAATGTGAGAGAAAATGTCAGGAAACTAGGCTAAAGATTTCCTAATCAAAAATAGTTTCAAGGGGAGATACATTCATCCAGGAGAGGGCAGCAGATAGTCACTAGCAGGAGGGACTTGGACATGATTTCATTTCCCTCCAACAATTAGGGGATTTTTTTTCCCCCTTAAATCACTGGATTTTCTTGCTATGCCTCAGGAAGCTGAATGATGGCATAGGGAGGAAGAGCCAAGAAGACACGAACTGTAGGCTTGGAGATGAGACAGTGAGCGTCAATGCAGAATAATCACCATAATTGTACTTTCTGTGGGTACACTTCACAAAGTATTTTCCCATATATCATTTCATTTAATCTCCACAATAACCTTAGAAGCAAAAGTGGGAATCAGCCAAAATTCAGTGCAAAAAAAAAGTCAAGGTGGTGGTGGACATTATTGTTGCTGACAGATACTCATAATAAAGGCAGAAATGTGGACCAGAAAGGTGGCGGGAAATGAAATTACCCTCTCTTTGCTTTTTATCTTGCTAAACTTTCCCTACAAACTCCTATAGGGATGCTTTGGCAGAGTCCTTGAAAAGGGTTTTGGTAGGCACAGGATCACCAACAGGGATTAAACATGAGCAATAAAGAATTTTCTACCCCTAAATCAGATTGTTTTGGACACTTTGGACTTAGAATCAGTGACAGACACAGTCAAAAGAATGAGTTTCATTTTAGCCTAGGGCACATTGACTGGATTTTATTCATCTGTTTGTGGTATTTCCTAGCCCAGAGTCAAGGTCCTAGAACATGGAGGAAACTGGGGGGGAGAGCTAGAACAGGTCTACCCTTCTACTCTGCCATCTTGGCTCTGCCCCCATGGATCAGTATTTAAAGCCAGAGCCCATGTACCAGCCATTATCAAGAAGACACTTTCTAGTCATTGCATCTTAGCAGAAAGGAGTCAAGATGGCCAGCAAATTATACTACAGTGATAAAAATCTATAAACTGATAGCAGCAAGAAACTCAGAGACCACAAGACCAACAGAAATATATCAAAATGAGGCCAGCAGAAAAATATCTAGCAAAGACAACTGTCCAACAGAGAATAGAGATGTGTCAGACAACAGAGAGCAGCAAGAGGATATTGTCAGTGAAGATCAGTGAATCTGTGACATTAGAAGGGCAGATTCCTGTAGCAAATTTCCTGTACTAAAAGATCTATAATAAATTAAGGGGCAACCACACATGTATTTCCTGTGTGTATTCCTTCTCTCACCCATGGTTTTAGAACCCAAAAAAGGATAAATTCTACCTGGGGTAGAGGGGAAAGAAAAGTGGAGTTTTTCTCAATTAGGGGTACATGGGCTCTGCCTTTAAATACTGATCCATGGGGGCAGAGCCAAGATGGTGGAGTAGAAGGACAGAAAAAATTACCTGTAAAAAATTACTCCAAACAAATTTTAGAGCAGCAGAAGCCACAAAACGAGAGAGTGAAAGAGATTTCCAGCCCAAGACAGCCTGGAAGGCCCACAGGGAAGGTCTATGGCACCAGACTCAGAGTGGAGAACAGCCTAGCCTTGGCTGAGCAGAGTGTCAAGGACAGGACTGGAGCAGGCTTCAGGGTGTGGAATCACAGGTAGCAACTGCAGTTCCCAGATTTCTCAACCCACAAATATCAAAGAAAGCTTCAAAGGTCAGTGAGAAAGCCCTTTCACCTAGGTGAGAAGGGAACATGGTCTGACCCTGGCCCCAAGGCAACAGCAGTCGCAATGTAGCAGCATCCATTTTAGGAGCCTCTGTCTAAAGACCCTGGGGGAATCAAGCAGCCGATCTGGATCTCAGCCCTGAGTGGTGGTCCTGGGGTGAGGAAAAGCACTGGTGTGGTAGACCTGGTGGAAGCTCTGGAGAGGGAATTCTACTCATAGATCCTGGGCAGAAAAGCTTGTGATTGCTCCCAGACCAGAGTTCAGGCCAGGAAAGGAGTCAATTCCTCTCCCTTGATTGTGCCACCTTGGAGGAACTGAGAAGTTACAGGTTCCTAAAGTATACCCTCCACTTGACAAAGGATTCAAAAGTCAAATAACTGGCTGGGAAAATGCCCAAATAATGGGAAAAAAATAAGACTATAGAAGGTTGCTTTCTTGGTGAACAGGTATTGACTTCTGCATCCAAAATTTCCAAAAATAAATGAATAAAGTGGTTTCAAGCCATGGAAGAGCTCAGAAAGGATTTTGAAAATCAAATAAGAGAGGTGGAGAAAAAGTTGGGAAGAAAAATGAGAACAATGCAAGAAAATCATATAAAGTGAGTCAACCGTTTGCTAAAGGAGACCCAAAAAAAAAAATGCTGAAGAAAATAACACCTTTAAAAATAGACTAACCCAAATGGCAAAAGAGGTGCAAAAAGCCAATGAGGAGAAGAATGCTTTCAAAAGCAGAATTAGCCAAATGGAAAAAGAGGTTCAAAAGTTCACTGAAGAAAATAGTTCTTTAAAATTAGAATGGAGCAGATGGAAGCTAATGACTTTATGAGAAACCAAGAAATTACAAAATAAAACCAAAAGAACAAAACAAAGAAGACAATGTGAAATATCTCATTGGAAAAACAACTGACCTGGAAAATAGATCCAGGAGAAACAATTTTAAAATTATGAGGCTACCTGAAAGCTATGGTGAGAAAAAGAACCTAGACATCATCTTTCATAAAATTATCAAGGAAAACTGCCCTGAGATTCTAGAATCAGAGGGAAAAATAAATATTAAAAGAATTCACTGATCACCTCCTGAAAGAGAACTGAAAAGAAAAACTCCTAGGAATATTGTAGTCAAATTCCAGAGTTCCCAGGGTAAGGAGAAAATGTACTGCAAGCAGCCAGAAAGAAACAATTCAAGTATGGTGGAAATACAATCAGGATAATACTAGATCTAGCAGCTTCTGCGTTGAGGGATCACAGGGCCTGGAATATGATATTCTAAAAGTCAAAGGAACTAGGATTAAAACCAAGAATCACCTACCAGCAAAACTAAGTACAATACTTCAGGGAGAGAATGGTCATTCAATGAAATAGGACTTTCAAGCATTCTTGATGAAAAGACTAGAACTGAATAGAAAATTTGACTTTCAAACACAAGAATCAAGAGAAGCATGAAAAGGTAAACAAGAAAGAGAAATCATAAGGGACCTTCTAAGGTTGAATTCTTTACATTTCTACATGTAAAGATAATATTTGTAACTCTTGAAACTTTTCTCAGTATTTGGGTAGTTGAAGGAATTATATACATATAGACAGAGGACACAGAGTGAGTTGAATAGCAAGGGATAATATCTAAAGAAATAAAATTAAGGGGGTGAGAGGAATATATTGGGAGGAGAAAGGGAGAAATGGAATGGGACAAATTATCTCTCATAAAAAAGGCAAGAAAAAGCTTTTTTCAATGGAGGGGAAAAGGGGGGAAGTGAAAAGGAAAAAGTGAAGCTTACTCTCATCACATTTGGCTTAAAGAAGGAATGACATGCACACTCAATATGCCATGAAAATCTATCTTACACTACAGGAAAGTAGGGGAGAAAGGGAGAAGTAGGGTGTGGGGAAGGGATGATAGAAGGGAGGGCAAATAGGAGGAGGGAGTAATTAGAAGTAAATGGGGAGGGACAAGGTCAAAAGAGAGAATAGAATAAATGGAATTCTTTCCACTATTCTACATGTATCTTTTGGGCAGTTCATGCCCAGTCTATAAGACCCAACAAGGTACTATGAGAGATTAAAAGAGAGAAGCATCTAACAAGGCCTCAGAATAAGGGTCCTTGAAGGTAGAGGGTTCTGTGGAAAGATAACTGGATCAGGAATCAAGACAACTGGGTTCTCGTCCCATCTTTGCCATAGACTTGTTTTGTGACTTTAGGGAAGTAACTTCTCCCTCTGAGATCTGCAATTCTCTTGTCTGTAAAGGAAGAGACAAAGTTGGATGATCCTCTCCCTGGAAGCAAACTGTATTTTGTAGAGTCAGAATTTTGAGACCAAGAAGCATGGGAGTCTCCTGTAAATCCAACAGCAGGTATATAGGGTAAAGTGATGTTGAGGTATCAGGGACAGGGATCCTATTGAACTTTCCCTAAATCCAGGAGAATCAACAGGAGTCCTGGGATTCAGCTCTGGATATTTCAATCAAACTTCAGCAAATCATTTTCTGTCTCTCCTTGGGATGAATCATATCAGGACTCCCAGAGAGAATTCACACTTGTGCGCCACAAGTGTGGGGAGATCAAGGGGCTCGAAGATAGAGAGTGAACTAAGCCTAGTACTGTTTAGCCATGATTAGAAGTGGGGCCTAAGCCTGAAGCTGGACAGGGTGGGTAGCTAAGCATTTGTACATACTTCAAAGTCCCCACAGACTGAAAGCCAAGAGGCTTAAAGATTGTGCTGAGACAGCAGATCCCTTTTCTGCAGACACATCCATAAATGCCTAACAAATGACAATTTCAATAGAAGCTTTTAACACTTGGGCACAAAACCTTAAAAACCTGTCCACCCTTCAATTTCCAATATTAAATCTCATTTAAGCATTTTATGGAAGGTTGAGAATTTTTTTTGCCCCATGCTTCAGAGATGCAGGGTGGCTTGAGTTTCCCACCCCCCCCCCTTTTCTTTTTGAACCAATATCCAAACCTCAGTGGTTTCTGGTCCTGGGAGAACACTGTGCCACATCAACATCTGTATGTAGTTAATTTCCCAAATGGGAGATGGTCACCACAAATGTAGACCTTTTAAAAATAAACATGAGAAAAATATTACTGCAGCAAAAAAAAAAGTGCAGAATCTGTTGGAATTGGTAAGAGCTAGCTGCTGGTAGAACAGAAGCTTGTGCAGATCAAAGGCCTCCCAGGCCTGAACCCTTCTCAGCACACCTGCACCTAGGTCCCAGTTGCAAGTGTGATGCAAGAGAGTTTCTATTTGAATCTGCAGGTTTCCTCTCTTTATTTAGCAGAACTTCATGACCTCTTGGTGTGAGCTTTTCCTTAGAGACTATTGCCCTGGGCAGAAGTCACTCCACAAAAGTCCTTCCTCCAGTAGTCCTGGACTCCTCTCTGAAGCTAGTTCTTGGCAGAACTTGGCAGTTCTTGGCAATTATTGGTAGTTCATGATCAGCACAGAGAAAGTGCTACAAAAGAAATTTCCATTGACTTGGAAATCAGGCAAAGTGTCTTAGAAGATATTAAATCTAAGCAGGGCATTGGAATAGGGCCTTGGTTTTATTTTTAAAAATTGGTCTGCCCCCATGATTTTCTTGCCATAAGGAGCACCAAGTGAAGTGCTTTCTCCTGCCATTAGAGACTGGCACCTTCTCTTCAATTCACAATCTGAGAGAGTATCTTATGACAATCAAGGAATGTCAAAACCAGGCTGAAGGAATTCTCTCCCTCACCAACAGTCTTCATTTTCACTATACTGCTCAGTAACTGCGGGAAGGGGAAAGGTGTTGCTACAGAGAACAGAGAAATTTTATTTTGTTTTGTTTTTATACCCAGGAGAATAAATAAAGTTTACATATAACTTGTATCCAGGCTTCTCCAAATGCAGGCAACAGGGTCTCCCACTCATACCCAGGCACTCAAAATACAATATAGGATTGCATGTGAGATAGCAAGATAGAATCTACATAAGATGTTAAGGATACCCAGGAACCCATGAACAGATAAAAAACATAAAATATTCATCAGTTAGAATCGCTGTTAGACTAACCTTTGTCATTCCAGTGAGTTCCTCTTCATAAGGAGTCCTCTGCAGTCTCCTCAAGTCTCATAGAAAACCCAATGGTCTTCTTCTCTAGAATAACTTGTCCCAGAAGGAAAGAACATTTGAGGGGTTACTGAATAAATAAACCCCTTCTCATCAAACCTGCCCAATCCATCAACTCACTGTCTTTGCTTTCCAAACAGAACAAGAACTTTGTGGACTCCAGTCATTTTTCTCCAAGGAGCATGCTACATCAAGAAATTTCCCTCTAAATAGGTGTTCTAAACATAGGATCTGGAAAATGGGAGGAGAGGGAGAGAAAACTGTATTTCAATGGAATAAGTGTCTCTTGTAAGTAATATGTTATTGTTTGGTTTCTTCTGTATGTGAAAACATAGTTCCAAGGGCTCCATAGACTATGAACAAGGTCCCTGGAACAAAAAAGTTAGGAACTCAAACTCCACAGCCTTGGGGTTTACCCAGGAGAAAACTAAAGCCCAGGAAAACCATCCTTTTCTGTCTAGAAAGGTAAGTTCTGGGATCATGCATCCTAAGTAATTCAAAAAGTCCCTTATTCTTTATATAGGAAGTTGAAATTCAGGAAGAAGATCCTCAAAGTCTCTTCCAAGACTGCATGCAAGAATATGTCTACTGCTGCTTGGTGTTTCCACTGAAAGCCACCTTTACTGATCTTGGTGGAGGGAAGATTGCCCTCCAAAACTACTACTACTGCTACTGCTACTACTACACAATTACTACTATCACTACCATTTCTACTTCACTGTCAGTTTCTAGAAGAAAGTACATGAGAAAAGACAGAGGGAGTCCTGGGTAGTGATCATGTGAGAGAATTCAACCAGCTTGCTTTTATATGCCATGAAGTGGCAACCTATCATTACAAGATCTCTGCGTCTTATCACTGACTCAAAACATTGACCCTTACTTATAATTTCATCAGGTTTATTGAGGAGCTCTTTGAAGTCTAACAGACTCTCCTGATCCATCTCCCCCTTAGAGTTAATATATGCTTTCTGTAACTGGGAGGAGGGGAGAGGGGGATGACTGCTGAACAGGTATCAATATGCCAATCTGACACAATCCCCCAAGTGGATCAGGCTGGGGAGTATGCTTTCCAAAGTGCATGATGATATCTAACAGAGACACCTTGATGAGATGGAGAGGACATACAGATATTCTTTGACTGATGCTGGTCTACTAGCTACATGATGAAGAAGAACCCTTTTGACTGTCATACTAACCAGAACTGGAGTAAATTCAGAAGGTACTTGTCAGTCAGGGCCATTTGGGTGAGTTCGTCCTTCGTTGCTGAAGAAGACCATGCCATCAGAGAAATAATGACATGACTTGCACTTGACTTTGTTTTGAGGGAGGGAGGGCTGTATAGGTCACCAGCCTCACTTCTTCTCCAGAGCTATCTGAATCCAGTGACCAGATATTCATCAAGATGACTGGAGATGACCCAGGATGAGGCAATTGGGGTTAAGTGACTTGCCCAAGGTCACACAGCTAGTGAGTGTCAAGTGTCTGAGGTGAGATTTGAACTCAGGTCCTCCTAACTCCTGCACTATCCACTGTACCACCTAGCTGCCCCAATCATCTTCTTTGTCTCTGATTCATTCTATAGAGAGAGAATGCTGTGAGGGGGGATGTCTTGGACCCTCTTCATCCAAATGAAAACAAACCTTGCCTTTTTTCCCTCTTTGTGCTTATTCTTTCCTGTTTTAGGTGAAGGAGATTACCAATGACCATGACCTTGTAAGCTTTAAAAGGTCAGAGGGGACCACCAGAAGATCTGGGAGCAGAGTTCATACCAGGTTTTAAAGCCAGAGAATCCAGCACCCCTACCCCCACCCCAAGTTCCTATCCTTTTGAGAAGCAGCCCATTGGGAGTTGAGATACAGACTACATCCAGAAATTTAGCCACGTTTGGACTAGAACTCAGTGACACCAATATTATCTAGGAATTCTGTTAAGCCTGAACCCACTCTCCCCAGGAAATGGGAGTTGTATAGAAAAGAGAGTGCCCCCAATTATTGGGGAAAATGTAGATCTATTTTTTCTTACTTTATCTTCAAACTAAATGTCGCTTTATAAAAACTAATTGAGATTAATTGGTTAAGTGAAATGGTGGGTTAGTTACTGGCAGTGAAAAGACCGCTCTGGAATGGGGGCTTTATAACAATAAAAAGTACTGCCAAGTCTTCTGAGGTGCCCCTAGTGCACTAAGAGAACTGCATTGTCTGCCCTTTCCCTAGAACTTTGAAATTGGAACACTCACTATACTTTATTTTAACAGATTATAAAGAATTTAGAGTTTATGGATTCATGAAAAATGGTTTTAAATGTTTGTTTATTCAAATATTTGAATTGATGAGGACTATATCACTTGCCAAAAATCCGTGACTTCCTTGGTCTTCCAAGGATCACAACACAACTGTAACTTACTAGAGAAGTTAATTCATGAGTGACTCATCCATAACTAGTGTCAGATATGGGATGATAACTAGGCTTAAAATATGTTACTTTTTTTAAAGGTCAATTTTATTCCCATTTTGTGGATAGGGAAACAATCACAAAGAAGTTCATTAATTTTCTCTAGATTATACAACTAATACATGGTAAAACAGGCACCAAAACTCAATTCACCTAAATCCTAACCCATTCTCTCCACTGGACAATTCTACCTTAAAAGCTGCTATTCCCATGTCTGACCTACCCTCCCAGTTGGTCTTGACTCCATGTAGTCACATAGATGGGGGGCATGAGAAAAGAGAAATCGTAACTGAAATGTTCCTTTTATGTTCATTCCTTCAGGCAAAGACAGTATTATCTGTTTAAATGTAATCTTCCCGAGAAGGAAAACACATTAAGCCATCATATCTTAGTATGATTGAGTTCATCAGATCCTTTCCAACAGGATAGCTTTACAAGAACAATTTCTGAATGAAACACCAAACGGTGGAGTTTTGAATTGAGACAGAAGAATTCCCAAATATGGGCCCTTGCCCAAGGAGTAAGACCTGGGTGAGGATACCATGTGGGATCTTGGGAAAACAATGGCCAGAGGACATTGGGATCCTGAAGAGAACAGATGGCACCAGGGTGAAGAGGGGTGTCAAGTATAGACATGGAAGGGGGGATGTTAAAGAGAAGTCCCAAGTGGTATTCAGGAAGGGGGAAATCTAAGCTCCTTTGGGATGGTTTACATGACCACTAGGTGGAGCTGGCATTTCATTGACCATGTATGAGACTAGGCTTCTTACAGACAAGGGGCCCTGAGATCTCCAGTGAGAGATGGAAGAAGGAAATGGCTCCATTCTAAGGGAAGGGGTCACAGAGTATATGTGTCCTCAACTCTCTACTGTTTTTCCTTTAAACCATAATGCCTACCATATAGTAGGTGCTTAATAAATGTTTGCTGAGTTGACTTGATGTGCTCAATGAGGTATGTATCTGTGCATCATTACTCCAGAGAAGGAAACAGCATAGAACCCTGGGCCAGTCAATTCTCAGAAAAGAAAAGATTTCCTTCTTCTTCCTATATATCCCATGATACATGGTTGGGATATGAACTATAGGAGGAGGAAGAGCATAGTTAGAGTTTGAAGGGTCAAGCTACTTGACATTTCCTTCCACAGAATCCACTTTTAAATAATATGAATGAAGACGCTTGAGAAGTCTCATGAAATATGTCTATGCCTTGATAGGATCCAAAACACAGTACTTGGTTTGGTAGGTAAAGAAGCTCAATTTTATCAGTTCCTGAAGAGATACTAATCAAGAGGGATTTAGTAGACACTACATTCATTTGTTTGAGTATTTGTTCGGCTAGAATCCTAATGTGTTTCTTTATAACATGAATAGATTTGGCCAGAGAACCACTGTCCATCAGTGAATAGAATGATGGTCCACTCAGTTCCTTTTACCTTTTATCCCAATAGCCTTTGTAACTGGAGCTTCTTAATCTCATACATCAAGGTACCCTCAATACAGATCTTCCCAAACATTTGGAAAGAATCTCATGCTTCAAGGTACCCTCAACACAAATCTTCCCAAACATTTGGAAAGATTTTGTAAACTAATTCATACTGAGGTATTACTAGTTGTCAAAGCTTAATATGTTTTCCCATACCCCTAACTTTTGCATCTGCAGTTACTTAAGAAGGCTAAATAGGTAGGAAGGGACAAGGTTGTGAGGAGCTTTAAATGCCAAACAAAGGATTTTATATTTGATCTTAAAATTTATAGGGAGCCACTGGAGCTCATTGAGTAGGAGATGATGTGTTCTGACCTGCTTTTTAGGAAAATCAGCTTGGTAACTGATTTGGAAGATGGACTGGTAGATCGAAAAGGAAACCAATTACAAAGCAATAGTCCAGGCACGAGGTTGTGAGGGTTTGAATTAGGGTGGGAGTTGTATGAATACCCAAAGTAGGAGGGCGAGGGGGAATACAGACAAGAAATTTGTACAAGCAAAAAAACAGCATAATTTGAAACCAGGTTTGATGTCTGAGATGAGTCAGAGTCCATAGAGAGGATTCAGTATGACACAGCATTAAGGACAAAAACAGAGCGAAGACCTCATCTGTAAGAGGAAGGGGGTGTTCAATACAAACACCACAGAGCGATCAATGAGACTGTGCAGTTATCATTTCCCAAGTCATAGAATTTAGCAACTCAGGGATCACTGATAACTGTGGAGAGTAAAATTTCAGTTGAGAAGTGAGTAGGAGAAATGGAAGTAGGGAGTATGGATGGCTTTTTATAAGAATTTGGCTAATGATATAGCTAATAACTTAAGGAGAGGACAGGGTAATGTGAAGGGCTTTTTTTGGTTTTATTTTCTTAAGAATGGAGGAATGCTGGGTATGTTTATGGATAGACGAGGAACAGTTAAGAAAAAGGGAGAAAATGAAAATTAGAAAAACAGAATGAATCAGAGAGAAAGCTGGGATAGATGTCAAGAGCACAAGTAGAGGGGATTGGCCTTGGAAAAGCAAAGAACCACAGTTTCCTCTCAGACCAGAACAAAGAATAAAAGGCTATTACAGGAGTTCCAGGGGTAGAACAGGGGAGAAGACGCTCACAATGGATAATTTATGTTTCCTCATTAAAATAGGAGGTGAGGTCACAGAAATTTTCTTATCCATAGCCCATTGGCATTTTGATAGGTATCACATTCAATTTGTAAATTAATTTAACAATGCAATTTTTCCTAGATTTCCTAGATTTCTAGAACTGCCCATGACCATGAGGTGCCTCTCCAAATGAATTCTTCCTTTATTTCTGTTAAAGTTGCCTTGAATTGTCTTTACAAGGGTCTTTCCTATTTCTTCTGTTGTTGAGTCATTTCAGTCATGTCTGACTCCTTTTGATCTCATTTGCGGCTTTCTTGGCAGAGATACTAAAGTGGTTTACCGCTTCTTTCTCCAGCTTTTACAGATGAGAAAACTGAGGCAAATAGGGTTAAGTGATTTGCCCAGGGTCACATAGCTCCTAAGTGTCTGAGGCCAGATTTGAACTCAGGAAGAGGATTCCAGGCCAGGCTATCTATCTACTATGCACCTAGCTGCCCTAATGTTTCTTAGTACCTAAATATTTGATATACTATCTTTGTTGTAAATAGTATTTCCCTTTCTACTCACATTTCTGTTTTTAGTTAGTGATATGTTCATGATTTTTGTGGGTTTCCTTTATATCCTGCTATCTTGCTAAAAACCATTCATTATCTTGATCAATTTTTTTTGTTATCATTGAGTTTCTTGGGTTTTCTAAATATAACATTAGATGTCAATACTGCAGGGATCTATAATTTCAGGGGTGTGGTTCCTCCAACCAATGCAGAACACAGCCCCCTCTATAGCTCAGCAAATAGTCTTATTTTTTTTTTTAAGTTGTCATAGTCGATCCTTCCTTGGCCACCATCTTAGGGATGAACTCTAAACTTAGCTAAACTGGCTCTCAGACAACTGTACAATTCAGCAGCAGTTCTGTTCCATCACATGCTCTATTGAGAGATTCTACCTTATTTTCTGCCATATTCTCTTAATGTCTTTTCCATGTTTTATTGCTGTGGTGTGCATTTCTAAAACTATCTCAAATAGGAATATTGAAAAGGGTTGGAAAGGATGCTGCCTCCTAAGGACTTTGACTATTGGCTTTGAACCTCCTGTTTTTCTGCCTCCCATCTCTTTGTAAAGGAACCAAAGCATTTTGGGGGATTGAAATAACTGGGGGACCTCAGACCTAGAGAGTCCTTGGTGTAAATAAAGTAAGTAAATCAAGTCTCTAAAATGATACTGAACAGGTTCGACATAGCAGGAAAACATTAAGCAAGAACATAGAATTTTTTAGCCCAAGTCAGTTGGAGTTTTTTGACAGAATACCATTGACTAGAAATAAGCTCCTTGAGGGCAGGGGCTGTCTCACTTTTGGTTTTTTAGGGATTGTTTTCTTTCATTTTTTGTTTTTGTATCAGCACCAAGCACAGGTCATGGCATATTTTAAAATGCTTATTGATTAATAAGTGACACTGGACAGTGTTGGGCCTGAAATCATAGAGACTCATCTTCCTGAGTCCAAATCCAGCCTCAGATACTATGTGACACTAAGTCACTCACTCATCCCTGTTTGTCTCAGTTTCTTTATCTGTCAAAGGAGTCAGAAAAGAAAATGGCAAACCACTCCAGTGTCTTTGCCAAGAAAACTCTAAATGGGGTCACAAGGAGTCAGACACAACTGAACAACCATACAATTAATAAGAAAAATTAACAGGAAAATTAACTTTAGTGAGTAGGAAAAAGATGTTTAAAATAGGACATAGAGCTTACAGGCCCTGCATGACTAACTGGCTATTCTGTGTTCTAAGACCTTGGTTCCTGGAGGTGAGGAATCTCCTTTCAGAGAGCAAACCTCTCTGAGAATTGATCATCTCTTCCTATGGGGCTGAAAAGCAGCTGAGAGATTTTCCCCTAGTCTGAGGATTAGGTATTTGGAAGTCCTGCATTTCTAAAATAGGTAAGAAAGATATAAAGTTTAAAGAAGGAAATAAGCATTTATTAAACTTTGTGTCGGGCGCTTCACTTTACCAATGTCATCTCATCTGATCTTGACAAGCAACCCCAGGAGTTAGACGCTATTATTATCCCCATTTTATTGTTGAGGAAACTGAGACAAGTAGCACTTAATTTGATTTGCCTATGGTCACAGAGTTAGTATCTGAGGCTGAATTCAAACTCAGGTCTTCGGGACTCCGGACCTGGTGTCCTATCCACTGCACCACCTTTAAGCAAAGTCCTTACAATCTACTAGAATACCAGACAGATCCTCTATGTAAACAAATAAAGATGCCATAAATGGAACAGAGAGGCAAAAAAGTGTGATTCTAATAAGTTTAGTTCTCTGGCTTCCTAGCTTTTGCTGCATGGACCCACTAACACTCTAATCACTCTCAAGCCCCCCAAGTGCCTGATCTGTTTGTTCTCCTAGCCCTCCTCGTCTCTTTTTCCCATGTGGCCACTTCTAATGGCTTAGAGCTAAGCTAATCAGATCTAGCATCTGCCTGGGCTTTATCATCACTACTCTCTAAATACTGATAACACTTTGTGAGAATCAGTGCTAGGGCCCGAGGGAAAAAGCCCTGGCCTCACACTAGGAGCCATAACCCCCCATGACAACAACTCAAGACTCATGGTGAACCTAGAACTGAGAACCAGGGTCCTAAAGAGAGCTTCAACGCCATGTGCCTTAACTTGAATCTCATACACCATCATATTCCGCAGAGTTACCTTAACTGACCACTCCTGATATAAATAATCATGGTACAATGGATGAGAGCCTCATGCTTGGAGCCAGAAAAGCCAGGTTCAAACCCCAGCTCCATCATCATCTTCTACTCACGTGCCTTTAAACAAGCCACCTCTCTGGCCTCAGTCTCCTCTTCTGTAAAACAAAGGAGCTGGATTCACTGACCTTTGAGGTCTCTTCCAGTTCTAAAACTATAACTCAAACCAACCCCAACTCTCAAAACTCTTCTGCATTTCAGCACAAACACCCAGAGGCCAGCTTCCTAATAGAACTACTCCACCAATTACCGGCTTTGTGCCCTGGTGCTTGGTTAAAAGCCAAAGGGGAATCAATCACTCTGGACAGCTGCGAACCCTCTTTGATGCACAGCTGCTGCCTCCTCTGAATCTACCACCATGAGAGATTAGACAGAGGAAGAGGGGGTTTGCATTGGACAGGAAAGCATGGAGGCCAGCAAATACAATTTTTTTTGTTTTCATTTTTAAGAAACTAACACCTAGAGAAGGAAAGTGATTTTCTCCACTCATATTAGACATTAATTCCCATTTATTTAATTAATTCCTACTTAATCCCCATTAATTATTTGATAATAATAATAGAAGAATCAAATTAGAAGGGAAAGAAGAGTATGAAGGCACTAAGGGCGAAGGGCAGTGAGAGGGAAACCCAAAAAATGCAGCAGTCAGGAGTCATTTGGAGTGGCAGGAGTGAAATACTCTACACCCCACCAGCCCCTGAGGGTACCACTGTAAGGCAGTAAAGTCATTGATGTTCATGATGATGACCCCAGGTTACCAAGACAAGGCTGTCCTCCCCTTTGTCTCGGGAATGATGAGTAAGCTTGACCTGGCCTGGACTCAGCAGAGAGACCTGACCCAGGTCAAAGCATCTGCCCTGGTGCACTGGCCTGGCAGAGTCATAGAATCTGGCTTCTAAAGTCAAAGAACCTGGGTTCAAATCCTACCTCTTCCTTGTCTGTGTGATCTTGGTTGAGCAAGTTATTTAACCTCCCTGGCTCAATTTCCTCATCTGAAAAATGAGATGTTGTGTCCCTACTCTAGATCTGTGACCAAATCATCTGATCTTGAAAGTGAATAAAGAGTCCATATCTGTGGGGCTCACACCCCTTTGTCTAGTGTCTTCAGATCCACGATGGACATTCAGAAGTCAAGCCATTTCAGTCATGTCTCTTTGTGACTCCACTACGACGTTTTCTTGGCAGAGATGCTGGAGTGATTTGCCATTTCTTTCTCAAGTTCATTTTGCCGATAAGGAAACTGAGGCAAACAGTAACCCTGTTTTGTGATTTGTCCAGGGTCACAGAGTTAGTAAATGTCTGAGGCCAAACTTGAACTCAGGTCCTCCTGCCTCTATGTCCCGGGCCACGTGCTCCTCAGTGTCTTCCTCTGTGACCTGTAAGGGTCCTTCCAATTATAAACCTATGGTTCTGAGTCTGTTCCTTCCTAACTCAGGTCTTTCTCTCCCCAGGTTCCTCTTTTAATTGCTCCCATTAGTTTGAACCCCTCCAGGCCTTAAGGAAGTACTAATTGTTAATCATAGAACTGTCCCCTAGGGCCTAGACCAAACTCCTGGACCCACTGTGCATCTGTTTCTCTCTTAGAGTCTTAGCTTGTCTGAGACCTTTTAAATGCATCACAGAAAGGGACTGAGGTAAAGATAAGTACTAACAAATCTCATTGTAAAATTTTAGAACTGCAAAGGACCTTAGGGATCCTCTAGTCTAAATACTTTATTGTCTGGACAAGTACGCTGATTCTAAGAAGCAAAGTCAATTTCCCATGATTGCACAATTTCATTCTCTTCTGTACTACTGTCTTGATTATTTCTCATGAAAGCATGAAATTCCCCATTTGTTTATCTTTTCCTTAGAATATTGCCCTGACTCTGAATTCTGTGAAACCTCCCTGGGCCTTAGTTTACACATCTTTAAAACTGTTAGCTTAGTTCAGATAGCCTCTGAGGTCCCCTCCAGCTCTGTGATAACTTAATCCTGAGCAGTTCAAAGTAGAGCATAGAAAGAGAAAAGTACTAGACCTGGAGTCATATAGCCTATGTGTATATAATAATTATTACTATTAATACGGCAATAATGACTAGCATTTACATAGGACTTTAAGGCTTTCAATGTACTTTAGAAATATTTTATTATTTTATCCTCACAACAATTCTAGGAGGTGGAGGTTATTATTATCCCAGGGAAATCAAGAGAACTTTGCCTTTAAAAAGGATAGATTTAAATTCTAAGTAACCAATAATTCAAAAAAAGATGCCAAGAAGATGCCAAGAGAAGTAGAGATAGGGGGATAATGGCAAGGCTGACTGGGGTACTATGACAGGTGGTGCAATGGATAGAGTACTAGGCTTAAAGTCAGGAAGACCCAATTTCAAATCCAGCCTCTAACACTTACTAGCTGTGTGACCCTGCATGAGTCATTTAACATCTGTCTACCTCAGTTTCCTTAACAATAAAATGGAGAAAATAAGAGAACCAATCTCCCAAGGCTATTGTGGGGATTCAATGAGATTCTATTTGTAGAGTGCTAAGCACAGAGCCTGGCCCATAGTAGGCACTTCATAATATTAATGGCCCATGCCAGAGTACGGTACTTATTGAAATGTAGAGAGACTCTGAATTAACTCTCTCAGAGTAGAACTGACTACCTCTCCCCGTCATGGTTTTAGGAGTATTCCTGATGGGTTAGGGAAATCTTTGTTTAATGCTATCAATAGAAATCCCCATTCTGGTGTGTTTTTCCTTCTGTTAACTTCTAGGGATCAGTACCTCAGATTCATTTAAACAATTAACATCCATTAAAAGCAGGTACACTCGCCCCTATTCCACCTTGGTCCCTGGGCAGACTAGGTTCAAACACTGGAATTTTTATATAATATTCACCCAATCAGATTTACTTCTAAAAGTGGTGTACTGTCATCTACCACTAGGCTGGGTCCTTCAGGTCACTTCAACAGGGTATCATTACTGGGTTAGCTCACAGTTCTGACCTTTTGAAGTTCATAAGATTATACCTCTCTCTGGTATTCCTTCATCTAAAAGCAAGAGAGAAGAGATGTAAAGAGACAAAGTACAGAGGCCCATATGCTGGCCTGAGAGAGGGAGATCCCAAGGCCTCTCCCTTTATAGTGTTCTCTTTCTTATTCAAACAACTGTTGTTCAGTTATATCCAGCTCTTTACCATTCCATATGAGGTTTTCTTGGCAAAGACACTGGAGTTGTTTGCCGTTTTCTTCTCCAGTAGATTAAGGTAAACATATATTAAGTGACTTGCCTGGGATCACACAGGCAGTGAGTGTCTGAAGATAGATTTGAACTCAGGTCTTCTTAACTCCAGGCCCAGAGCTCTATCCACTAAGCCACCTACCTGTCTCCAATTCAAAGAATAGCTAGGGAGGAAAAAGCCAGAGCAACGCAAAGACCTAACTTTTCTAGGTTAGTGCAGTGCTGACGACATTGTCTGACATAGAAGGTGCTTGATTAATGTTTACTGATATTGACAGGGCCTTTTAAATGTACCACAGTTCCAGCTACACAGCTTACCTCTCAAGAATCTGACTCTCTCTCACGCGGTTAGTTAGAATGTCTATTCTTGCCCCAAATCGAGGGGCAAAGCATTTCTTTTACATCACATCATCCTATTCTGGGAGCAGGCTCCCCACTCTCTTCCTTGGGGTATATTGCATCTGTTGGGCATGCTATGTCTAAGCACCAGCCTTCCACCACTGACATTTCCCTTTTCCTGCTTGTCCAATGTTGACCTTACTCTTTGCGCAGCTCCCCTTGAGATATCTGCCACTCCTTACGAGGAAACTTTCAAGGAGGAGCTGGGAGCAAGTTTGGATAAGAGGACCAGGAAGTAAAGGTAAGAGAGAAGCTAAACAAGGGGGCCTCTTAGTTTGCCAACAGAAGCAGACTTGACCTTTCTTCCGGCAAGCACATAATTGAGGTGGCAGTCTTGCCAGGCCATGGGTTTGGTTCCAATACCTAATCAGGGGCTTATTGCTATCCATGTCTCCTGGGGGCCCCTGGATGAACCTCTGTGTAAAAGCAGAGTACCTGGGGTCAGATCCCTGGTCCAGAGCTTCCACTGTTCCTATAGTTGTGAACACATTGTCTGAGTCTAAGATTCTTAACTTAGGGGGTCCATGAATTTGCATAGGAAAAAAACTGCAACTTTATTTTCACTAACTTCTAATTGTAAGGCATAGAGAGACACACAGAGAGAAATCTGGAGAGAGACAGAAATGAAGGGGAGACAGAGACAGAGAGACAAAGAGGAGAGAGGGAAGCTAGGAGGAATGGAAAGAGAGGGGGAGAGAAAGAGAGAGAGAAGCAAAGAGACAGGGAGACAGGAGACAGAGCAGAAAAGAAAGAGCTACAGAGACAAACAGAAAGACAGAGGAAACAGGAGCAAGGGAAGGGAGGCTGAAATGCAAATGGAAGGGACTGTTTTGATTATAGTGAGCACATTCAACACTGCAGGGAATTTTTGTCTGTCCTTCTACCCCATAGTTATCTGAATGTGTGGTTCCTTTAATTCAATGTGCAATCTTTCACGCATATAAAATTTGTTACTTTTATAAGATGAGTCTTCAAAAAAAAACTCTCTAAAGGCCCTTGTTTATTGTATGTCAGTAGTCACCACAGCAAATCCCATAAATTTTCAGAACAAACCCACCAGCATCTGCTCCCTCTCAGTCTCACACCACAAGTGAGGAGCCAAGTCCATTCCTTTCATTTCACCCCATCCAAGTTGGGTCCTAGAGTGTGTCCCACAGAGGGCTGGGGTGGCCCATCCCCCAGTCTGCAGAGCAGGTGAGAATAACAGGCCTTCAGTTCTCACTATGAAGACCTATGACAAAGCAGCCAGATGAGAACTTCCCTGTTGATTTTTTCTATAGCGTGAACAGAGCCTAACATTCACTTTCCTCTTTCATGTCATGATACCAGCCAAAATTACCTTTAAATGAGGAAGAACGCCATCATTTAATCAATAGAATTGCGTCAATTGAGGAAAATTTGTCTCCAGTGTAAACAAGCAGAATGTCTTTGTGCTCTGTAAAAACAAGGTTAAATTACTTGCAGATCTGGGAGAGGGAGAGAAATGTAGGAAGCAAACCTGAAGTCTAACACATTCAAGATCTGGGAACAGAAATGAAGGGTAATTGCTCTGATTACATGCTATGACTGGCTCTTTCCTAGCTCGGGCCATGTGGACTTTTATCTTGATGAAACCCCCACACATGCGTCTTCTCTTTCCCGTCTATAAAACCCAGGATTCACCCAGGAGTCTGGCCTTAAGCTGATCTGTGCTTTACCTTTGGCCAATAACAAAACAAAGGAAAAGAAACATAACTAATGATGGGAATAATTAAGGCTCAAATTAAAACCAGGACCCAGCTTGCTGTCTCCAGAGCAGACCACAGTCCATGACCTCTGGTGGGCAGGTGAGTCATGCTGCCATTCTCCCAAGAGGCCATAACCCCCTACAACCGATCACTTAGCTATGAAATGAAGCTGGAGGGTGGGAGGAGGGGGAAATGAAGCCTTTATCCTAGTGACTTGATCTATGCCCTTAATGAGCCAATTCTTCTCCAGTTTCAACTATATGCCTGTCCCATTGTCTCCTTCCCTTCTCTCCTTGGTATTAGGAAGTGCTCAACATGGACAATGAGTCATCTGACTGGCTAGACTTTCAGAAATGAACAGACACAGATGGTCAGTTTCTTCTGAAAAAAATTGATCCTTGATCCTCCGCTATGCATCCCAACCATGGTTACCCAAATAGGTGATCTCCCATGTTAATACATATTTATCTCACGTATATATGTTAATATATGTTTATCTCCAGTAGGGAGATGACTAAACTGATTTGTTCCTTTAACAAAGCATTTATCAAACATCTATTATGTGCTAGGCATAAGCTCCAGTGGATTCTCTTATGTTGCAATGACCTTGACCATGACCTTAAGTTTATTTGCCAAGGGCCAGCCTAGCTGAGTACAGAGAGGCTCTAACCTCTAGTAGGTTGGCCACTTGCTGGTGAATTCTTTTTATCACACTAATCCACAAAACAGAGAAAAATGAAAAATGGCCCTGAGTTATATGCAGCCTCCTTCTGATTCTGCCACAACAGTGGTAGAGTGATGGAAAAGAGAGTAGAGGATACTAAAAATTATAATTTTTGAACCATTTAAACTTGAACTTGGCTTTGTTATTCAAAATATGATCCAGTGATCAATGAGTGACATAACACTAGAGGAAATGAATCACATCAGTCTTAATATCATCAATATAAATTATTTCAGACAGAAAAAGGAAGTTACAGATAATGACCCACAAGTACCCCATGGAGAACCAAGAAGTGGGAAGAGGAAAAGGAAATGGCAGAGTTGGGTTTACCATGAGCCCAAGGGCAGCAAGAAACATAATTTCATGGGACATTCATTCATCTCCCATTTCAATGTTTGTGATAAGGTATTGAAAAAAGACCACCATTAACTTTATTACAGCTTGCACAACAGCAATGATAACAGAGAATGAAGAGGCAGAGACATTCTACAAAGACCTCTTTAAAATTCACCAAATTAAATGAGCTCGCACTTTGATACTTGTTTACTTCAATGAAAAGATGGGAATAGGTGACCACTGAGAAATGAATTTACTGGAAAATAGGGGTCAAGAGCAGGAAATGAAGAGGCTGAACAGCTATAGATAGCAGCCTCATGTATCTACATCATAAAAACTGTCTTGAATAAAAGAATAGGCAGCAGACTTGAATGCTGGAAAATAACACACACAAAAGAAATTGATTATATTTTCACAGATAGGAAAAAAAAATTCTTGCTCATGTAGGAGTCATTCCTAAGTCAGCTGTCTGTGTCAGTCAGGCTTGGTAGAGACAGCTAGAAGAAAGAATAAAAATGAGAAAAAGATGACATGCAATCTGAAACAATTCAATATTGACATGCTCCTGGGAGAAGTGAATTATATCAATTTTTACATGCTACAAACAAAACCAGGAGACAGAAGGAAGTTGCAGCTGTAACCAGGGCTGTGCTGGAGCCAGCTCCAGCTTATGAGAATTGATTGTGAAATTTTCAGTGCAAGTATTTAAACCTCAGAAATCTGCAATTGCCACAGATGGGGGCTTGATTTATTATTTTGTTGATTTTAAATTTAAAAAGTGTTGCTAATGTAGATCAAAGCTTAAAGTGTACTGCATATTTTTTCTTTTTCTGGAGAGGCTAATTAAACCTTTATCAACACATCCCCATATTGTTCTATAAACTCAAGTTCAGCAGGAGTGCAGCAGTAGGCTCTGGGAATGGTCTAACCAGACTGAATGCCTGGTGACTGTAGGCCAGTAACAATAATGATGGTGATGATGACCACGAGGATGATGATGATGAGATGAATGATAATAGTAAAAACTGACATTTATGTGGTGCTTTAAATTTTGCAGAGTACTTTGTTGTGGACATGGTTCAGTTATTTTGGTTGTATCTAACTCTCCATAACTCAATTTGGGGTTTCCTTGGCAAAGATATTGGAGTGGTTTGCCATTTCCTTCTCCAGCTTAATTTGCAGATGAAATGAAACTAAGGCAAACAAAGTTAAATGACTTGCCTAGGGTCACTAAGCTAGTGTCTGAGGCCATTGAACTTGTCTTCCTAACTCCAGGCATGGCACTCTATCCACTATACCACCTAACTGCTTTACATTCATTAATTCATTTGACCTTCACAACACCCCTGAGACAGACCAAAGCCAAGTTTGAGTTTACATGATCTAAAAATGGCAAAGCTTAGCATCCTCTGCTCCCTTTTCTACCATACTACTACTGTCATGGCAGAATAGAAAGGGAGACTACTCAGGGACATTTTGCATTTTTCTCAGTTTGATGGATTGCTAATGGCTAAAGGAGAAATGGCTCTTAGGTTCTCCTTAGAGAGATAAATAAAGGAGTTGGTGACAGTAAACATTTTGTGGAATGTTTAGTCATTCCATGATAAGTATTTGAAAAAAGACCACCATGAAAATGACTACAGTTTATAGAGCAACATCTATTGTAGAAAATGAGAAAGTAGAGAAATTCTATCAAGAACTTGATAAGAGCCTCCAAATGAAATCAACATGCTTAGATACAGTGACTTAAATATAAAGGCGGAAATTGGTGATCATAGAAAAGAATGTGTTAGAAAGTATGGTTCAGAAGCAAAGAATGAGAAAAACCAAAGATTCATAGACTACACAGACACTTCATTTCTGTACCATGATTACTTTCTTTCAGAAAGGAGTTAGAAAGCACTGGACAGTATGAGTACCAAATCAAATCACAAAGAAGAAACTGATTTTCACCAGCCGGGAGTCCACTTATTGCCAGTGTGGAATTATTATTCACTGTGAACAGTCAGACCAACAACTTATTAGAGCAAAGGAAAAAATTAAAACAAAGTGGGAAGAGGCAATATACATTTATGCAGTTCCTACTATGTGCTAGGCGCTGTGTTCAATGCTTTTACAAATATCAACTCATTTTATGAATGATACATTTGTTAAATAAAGCTAGAAAAATCCAAAAGGAGAAGATATGGCTTACAGTTCAAACCTGACCTACATAAATAAGTTACTGACAAGGAATTTTTTTATTTTATTTATTTTTAACTTATAAAACAAGTTTCCATAATATAACAGATTTTTTAAAAAATGAAAGCACAAATCTATTATGTGTAAATTGCTATTATCTATATAAGGTTATCATGTTAATGTCTTTTTGCTCCTTTTTTTATTCCCTCCTCCAGCACAAAATAATGTATGAAATGAAACCAAGAGAACATTGTGTACTGTAACAGCAATATTAAGAACAACTTTGAGCAACTAAGCCATTTTAACTGTTACAAATAATCGAATTAGCTACAAAGGACCTATGAAGGAAGACACTATCTGCCTCTAGAGAAAGAACTGATAAATGGAAATATATATATAAAATGATTTTAAATATATATACATATTTGTGTCTAATGGTAACCATCTCTACTGACAAGAAAAACTGAGAAACAGATAGAAGGAAGGAGATGGATCCCAGATATAATTATTTCCTATAAAAGTTTAAAAGAAATCAATGAATTGCCATAATGAGGAAACCGAAAGTGTCTGAGAACACTTTAGTTGGCAAACACTTTATTGACTTGCGAAATGGAGAAATGAGGCAACTGGAGGCAAAGTCAGTTTGGAATAGAAATTTTTCATAAAATCACATGGAAAAAGGATCTGGGAAGACTATGATCTTCCTTGCCTCATTTTTTAAAGAGATCAATGGAGGGGAAAACCTATTCAAAGAAATCCAGGTGAAAGACTCAATGAAACAAACTGTCCATGGATATTTTGGGATGAAACAAGAAGTAAGTCAAAAAGACAAAATTTTAGGGAAGTTCTGCAAAGGATTTTATTGGGGATTGGGAGTTTCTAATATACTTTCTGCATGATCAAAATTCTTGGATTCCATCATATGTGGGATCACAATAGCAGATACACTTATGGAAGTGGTGGCAATGGCATTGAATGCAAGAAAAATGGGAAAAGTATCTGAATGTACACAAACAGAGCATTGAACATTGAACAGGTGGAGGATGTTGAAAGAAATATTGTCAAGATTTTAGAAAAAGAAAACACCAAGAATGTTGAGGGGAAATATCGGACCTAATCATTGTCCCCAAAGTGACCAAGAAAACACAAAAAATGACCAATATATTTACTTTCCCACCTACATAAAATGTTTAGGCCACATTCATTTCAAAGGCACCCTAGATAAGCCTGTTAGATGGGGATAGACTTTCATAAATGATGTTCTACAATAGACCACATTTTTAAAATATGTAGATAATATACAATCTTATCATTTATTTTTTAAAATCATTTGATTTGGTAGAGTCAAACTCCATCATATCGGCTCTCCTCAAGCAAAAAAGAAATACTTCAAAACTAAAGATTACTTGAAAGAGATAAACAAGATACCTATTCGATGAACTTCTGATCATTGTTATACATGTTATTATATTATATACATATATTATATATAGAACAAGTTGGCATATGCTTGCCAAAGTTCTTCCACTATCATGGAAGAAATATTGCAGAGATCCCGTCAAAGATTATAAGGTCCTCTTGCTGTTCATGTTTGTGAATGACATTGGGCCAGTTATATCAGCCCTGGAATATACTACTGTCACCTAAATGAGACTTAATTTGATTCAAAAGAGTTTGGTTTTATTAATTACATGAGAAAAAGCAAGCAAATGAATGAAATAAGCATTTAAGCGTACCAGACACTGTGTTAAATGAAGAATCAATACTGTCTAGACCATGATATGCAGTTGGATGGACAACCTACACCTGTCTTTCATCAGTATCTATAGTTTGGACGGATCCTGCAAATGGACAATAAATTAGACCCAGAATTGTAAGCTCCTTGAAAGCAGGGCTCCCTTGCTGAATCTTTGCAGCTCCAGTGACTAGCACATAGGTGGCACTTAATACATGCAAATTGATGGAAAAAATGATTGAATGAAGTAAAAGCAAATGAGAAGTAATAATAAAAACAGGAAAATAGAAAGAGCATTGTATTTGGACTTCAAGGAACTGGATTCGAGTCTTGTTCACTTACTACCTATGCGATCTTAGACACATTTTCACACACACACATATATATAATATACATATGTATATATATATATATATATATATATACATGCACATACATTTATATGTATGTATATATGTATGTGTATATATAATCTATATATATTCTGTATATACATAGTTATTTACATACTTGCAGATTGTCTTCTCTGTTTGAGTATGAGCTCTTTGAGATCAAACACCATATTTTTACCTTTTTTTTAATATCCTCCAGATTTAGCACAGCTTCTGGCACATAGGAAAGTGATTAATAAATGTTTCTTGACTATCTCATTGACCACCTCTTTAGGCCTCAGTTTCTCTATCTGTAAAATGAAGGAACTGATTTAGATAATTCCTAAGGTACTTTGTCAGCTCCAAATCTATGACTCTCTGCACCCCCAGAGCATCTTGTTATAGCCACAAAGTGCTTTCTTAAGAACTCTCTTTTAGACTCCTCTGTTTTTGCTGGATCCTATATTTCTTTCAAACTCAGTATATGTTTAGTGTGTTTAGGAATAGAGTGACACATGGAGTGTCAAGAACAAATAGCCACACCCAAAGATCAGGTGAAACATCTCAGTCTATTTTCTGATACTTTGGGTGCCATGTTATCTTTTGGTTCTTTGCAATAATGACATTAACAACTTTCATTCATAAAGCACTTCAAGGTGCACAAAGTGTTCTCTCATAAAAATCCATGAAGTAGTACAGGTATCATTATCACTACTTTGCAGATGAGGAAACTGATGCTCACAGTGGTTAAGGAAGCTGCCTGTGGTCACACAGTCAATAGAGGCAAAATTTGAACCTATATTTCTGGATTCCAAATCTGGTGCTTGTTGAAGGGAGGAAACAATGATTTATTAAGTACTTACTATGTGCCAGGAACTGAGCTAAGTGCTGGGGATAAAAAAACAAGGAAAATGCAAGGTAGTCCCTGCCCTCAAAAAGCTTAAACTTGAATGATTTCAAAGCAAAGAAAGTCAGGACTTTATGAAGGCAGGTTGGTCTAGATAGACCCCTCCACAAACTAAGAGGTTCTCAGCGGAACTAACCAATGTGTGGGGCGAGGGGAGGAATGAGGGGCTTGTGGATGAGCAGGTGTGGCAGGTTCAGGGACAGTAAACTATTTCAGATTGAGGAGGCCCCAGGTGCTGAGAGAAGTTCCAGGATGAACCAGCAAGAGAGGACACTGAAGGACAGGGAGAAGGTTGAAGAAAAGCTGGCATAATTGGATCTATAAAATGGTGCAATTGATTTCTACCAAAACCCAGTTGCTGACATCGCAGAAGGGGCAGGTAACAGAAGCATCAAGGTGCTAATATGTTAAATGAAGTTATAAGATGAATTTATGTTCTGTTGAATTTGAAATTTTCCCTGCTGGAATTGTAGGTCAGTTTGCAATTGGTTGGCTGAAATCGATCAATATACATTTATTAACTGCCTACTGTGTGCCAGGAACTGTGGTAAGCACTGGGCATAGAAAGAAAGGCAAAACATAGCTCATGCCCTCAAGGACCTCACAGTCTAATGGCTGAAGATTGGCCATGCCCCTGGTGGCTTCTGAAAAGCTAGCATGCCAGTTCTTAGGACAGTAGGCACAAGAGAACTCAAGAAATATGATCCCTGGAAGTCTATAGAAGAGCCAGTTATGGAGAAAGAATCCAACTTATGAGTGAAATCACTCTTTGCCTTTTCCCTTGTGTCTCTACAAAGGCATAGCAGGAGGAAGAGGGATTTCTGTCTTCCTCCCTATAATGTCATGGCTGGTCATACTTATAATATCTCTTTAAAAGTGAAACTCACTCCTAAAGAGTCATCCCTAAAAAGTGTGTCCCCTAGCAGCAGAGAAGAGAGCCAGCTAAGGAATAAGAACCCAACCCTTGAGAAAGAATAATTCTTCACTTCTGATGGGGAAAAAATTTCTCCCTCCTCCCTCTCCTTCTACCACTGCCATTGGCATGGCAATTTCACAATGGAGTTATTCACCAAGTATGAGATGCCATTTCCTCCTGGAAGCAGAGACAGTCAGTGAATGCAGTTTTGAAGAGTGTGACAACCGGCAATAGCAGAGGTTTAGCTATGGGACCAGACTTTCCCTCTGAGGAAGAAAAGTCAGTTTTCTTTTTCCTTTTAATTTTGGTCTGCTGCAAACCTCTGTAAGCACTATGACCTATGAGAATTTTGTTTATAAAAAGTCTTTTTGTTAAATCATATAAACTATTTATTTGGAGTAAGAGAAATCCCCAAGCTCACCAGTTATGATGGACGACTGTTAATTTTTGGACTGTCTAAGAAGTGTACTTCATAGACCTGGCCAAGACCTGCAGAATGCCTTTGAACCCAAGATAGTTGACCCAACTCTACAAAGTGAGCATAACATAAGTACAAGAGTTGTTCAGAGGGGGTACTATACAATGAAGAAATATTGTGGCTCAAGAAAATTCTAAGAAAAAACTCCCAGAAGAAAATAGCACTGCTAGAAGTAGAGCCTCAAGGAGAAAAAAAGAAATTGAGCATAAGAGATGATAGAAGAATTGGAAAAAAGTGAATGAATAACATTTATTAAGCACTTCCTTTGTGCCAGGCATTATATTAAGGTCTAGGATACAAATACAAAAGGGTGACAGTACTAAGAAGGGAAGTGGAACACATGTAGGTAGTGGAGGTTAGTGTTTTGACCTGGGTAGTCACAGGGATGGTAAATAAAGTCGTTGGATAGTCAATTAACATATTCTTTCTAGAAGCAATTGTAGTATTAATTTGATAAATTTTTCCAAATCTAGTAGAAGGCTAGAAACATGGATTAAAACATTCTATGACAAAATGAATGACAAAAGATGACCTAGGTGGATGGTTGGATGACATTTGAGTTGTGACCTTATCTGAAACCAGTTACATATAGTGAGCTACATGAATTTGTACTCAATCACTCATTCATTCACACATCAATCAGAACAGCTCAGACCTAGGGCATGAGTTGCAAAGATGAATGGTTATCTCTCCTAGAGTATGATCTCTGGAGATCTAGGGGTTCAGTGGTCTAGTGGGTACAAAAGCAGGACAGATTTCAAGAGGATTGCAGCTGTGGACAACTGAATGGAATGAAATATAAAATTACATTAGATCACTTCTAAGCATATTAAATAGCTTTTAGAATTGAAGGTGAAAAACCTTACTAAAGCAGAAGAAACTGAAAAAAAGGATGAACAAGTCAATAACTCAATGATACAACAAAAAATATGAGAACAAAGTCAAAGATTAGAAAACTAGGACAGAAGGACTTAGAAAGTACATTGGAGCACTGCTCACAGAATTATTCCTATATTTGATTGGTGACAGTTAAAATATTACCCTCTACACAGTCCTATCAAAATTCTGAGACAAATTAATATTTCCTTTTCACATAGGTGTTCTGAGGGAATTTTCCCAGGTAACTGGAGTTAGATGTTTGGGCATTTGTATGACCACTGCTGTCACATGAAGATTGCCCTTGAAACGGAATGGTGCCCAGAAATAGGAGGGCAATAATTCATTGAAAGCCAAAGTGTGCCCCCAGGAGAATAGATTTCAGTGCCTTCTTTAGTAGCAACTATAAAGACAATATCAAAAATGACAGTAACACTCAGCAACAGTAAAAAGTGAATATTCCATGTCCAAAGTCAACTTTGTCACAAACAAATATAGCTTTGCCAGAAAATCCCAGTACTTAGCCTTCTCCAAGGCACAGACAGCCAGTGTTTCACAAACATTTTGTTTTTGAGAGACTCTAATCCTCTCTCCTACTTTTTCTGGAGAGACTCTAATACTCTCTCCTACTTTTTCTCACATTTCCCCAGTAGTCTCTCCCTACCCCCAAGGGACTTTTTATTTCATAAAGTGACAGTGAAGAACACAGGACAGGATCAGGATGCTTCATGCTTCCCTTCTGAGCCTTCTTTCAACTATTATTCCCTACCCTTAACTCCCACTCTGATTTTGAAGGGTCATAGGATTATACATTTAGAATGAGAAGGGACCATAGAAGCCATTTAGTTCAACCTCCCTGTTTTACAAATAAGTATATTGAGTCCTAGAGTGTTTGAATGACTTGCCCAAAGACACAGGTAGTAAGCCACAGAAGTGAGACTGAGATGTCTACCCTGATTTTCTTCTGCAGACTGAATATGCCCAGTTCCTTTTGTCAGTCTTCATGGAATGACCATGTCCTTTTCTTCTCCTATTCCATGTTTAATTTGTATGCCAGGCAGGGAATACAAGGGAATGGGGAAACAGCAATCCAAATCTTACGTAAAGATTTTTTAACTGCCCTTCCCTCTCTTCTCAACTTTCCTTCAGTCCTCTTCCCTTCCTTCTCATCTTTTCTCTCCTCTCTTTTCTACCCTTGCTAAGGAATCCCCCTCCAAAAGAAATTGTTTTTTCTCAACATGAGATGTTCTAGGTGGCCCTGGCAATAGGAATACCAAAAACGGGGTGGGGGAATGACTTCCAAAGGCATTAAAAGGAAGAAGCGATAGGACTTGGTGACTAACAGACTGTGAGAGGCAAGAGAGAGGAAAAAAAGCAAAATTGGACTTGAAATTTCAGGGCTGAGTGAGCAGGAAAACATGGTTGTACAATCAAAAAACTAGGGCAGTTAGCAGTGGGGTGCAGTTTTGAAGAGAATCTCCTCTCAAGAGGTTGTTTGTTAATGGAAATAGCTCTGGGTTTGGGGTCAAAAAAGATGTGCATTCAAATCTTAGCTTTGCTAAGGGTGTGACAAATCACTTAATATTTCTGAGCCTTAGTTTCCTCATGGGCAAAAGAAAGGGTTTGGACCAGGTGACCTTTAATGTCCTTTTTGCCTGTGAAATGGGGGTAATAATTGACAGGGGAGCTAAGCTTCCAGGAAATTAATAGACTGATGAAAAACAGCCTCACTTCCTTACCCAGAACTTGAGTTTATAACTCAGTGGCAACTAGATTGAAAGACACATAAATCCTAGCTGACTGCCTTCCTTTTTTCTCCTTCTTTGCTGGGTTTCCTTGGTTTGTGTGCATCTGAAGAGCTTCCTTCCTAATGGTGTTTACTGCAAACAGAAGTTGAGGTATCTGAATAAGTGACTTAAAAAGTAGCGGAAGATAACCTGGAGGAGAAGGGTAGAATTTATGCTGGATATACCAGGGAATGTGGATGTGAATGTAGCATAGTGCAATGGAAAACTGAATTGGAGTCAGGAGGCCCAGAATAACATCCTTTCTAGCTATATGGTTTTAGACAACTTCTACAGGCTTCAGTTTCTTCATTTGTCAACTGAATGGGTTGGACTACATAGTCTCTAGGATTCCCTTTGTCTCTAAGTCAACAAGCATTTATTAAGTACTCATACTTACTATATGCCAGGCCTTGTGCTGAGCACTGGAAAACCAAAGAAAAGTAAAAACAGTCCCTGAGCTCAAGGAGTTCAAAGTTTAATGGGGAAGAGAATATGCAAACAACCATGTACAACTAATATATACAAGACAAATTGGAGATAATTTTAGGGGGAAGGTGCATAATCTATGATGCATATGAGGATCTTTGTGTCCAAATAATTTGTTTACGATTAGAGGAGTGATGGTGCCTAGGACCAAGGAGGTCTAATTGGGTCCTAGAATACAGTGTCCAACACTTGACAAGTGGCCCAGTATGACCACATCTGGACTGCTATATTCAGTTCTGGGTACCTTATTTTAGAAAGTGATAGGCTAGAAAATGAACTTATAGAGGAAAGCAATAATGAAGGGCTTTAAGATATCAATGTCAGAGCATCAGTTGAAGGAACTGAGGATGCTTGACCTGTAGAAAAGATGTGTCTACAAGTATTCGAAGGACTGTCATAAGGAAAAGGGATTTGCTCTACTTAGTCCACAAGGGCAGAATAAGAAGATGTTTCAAAGAACAAGATAATGGTTTCATGGAAGAAAAAATCTCCTAAGAATTAGAGATAGCCAAAAACAGATCAAACTCTTTCAGAAGGGAAGATTTAAAGACTTCCCTTCCTTTGACCAAAGGTTGGATGACCATTATTGGGTAAATTGTAGTCAGGATTCTTTCTCACAAATGGGAAGGAATCAGTAGCCTCTGAGGCAGTTTCAGGCTCTGAAATTCTATGGTTCTAGGAAAACCCTTTGCAGGTACAAAGCCTGTTCATGACATTCTTTGAAAGCCCTACAGGACAGCAATACAAATGATTTGGTACAGGGTCAGGGGCATAAATGGTCCAATATAACTCTTGATAAAACTCATCATTTTGGGGGAAAAAACTCAAAAGACCGTAATGCAGCTTATATCAAATTAAAATAATAATTAGAATTTCATTCTTCCAACAATAACAGGAATAAGCCAGACAAAATGGGCTTCTCTCACACTGTTTTCTTTGGATTTCTTGCTACAACAGAAAATGTTGGACAAAAGCTCCCAAAGGGTAAGATATTAAGTTTGAAAGGTACTAATTCCCAAAACAATCAGTGAGCAGGGTAGCAATACCTTGGCCCTTCATATGAATCTGGTTATTATTACCTTAATGCCAAGTATCTCATTTCTATTCTTTTGGATTTAAGGTAATTTTCTTTTGAAAAGGCTTACTTTGTTAGACTCTGCACAGTAACATTCATTTTGGGAGAAAAAGAACCAAGCAACGTTGGGAGAGTATCATGTTGTATTGAAATCTGAGAGGGATTCATTCTTGAAGAAACTTTTTTTTGTTTTTGCTCTGAACACAGCGCCATTCTAGGGATCTGGTTTTCTAGAATGAAGCACTGATTTTGGCTTTGTCCACTCTAAGGATAATAATATCATCAGTCAATTGTGGCACTTTCTGCTGAAAGGCTTCATGGCAATTTGCCTAGTTAGGGGAAAGCTCTGAGGGTTATTTGGCCTCTGAGCTCCTGGGACCATCAAAAGGGGATGCACATCAGCTTCTTAGCTTGTGTTTGGTTTTTTGGCTTTGTTGGAAACTTTAACAATGGAGGGACCGTGTATGGAAGTGGAAAGAGTATTGTATTGGAAGTCAGAAGACTGAGTTTTGTAGTTCATCTCTGTATGACCTTGGGTAAATTATTTCCCTTCTCTGGGTTCATCACCAGAGTAATGGTGGGGTTGGAACTGATGATCTCTAAAGTCCAATCCAGCTCTAAATTCTACAATCTTATGCAATAATATAGAAAGTTGAAGAACAACTTGATTAAAATCAAAAATGTGGGGTGGTCAAGAGATGAGAAAACCAATTCACTTGAAGTTAAAATTCCTGTAGCATGCTAGTCATAGAGAATTCACAGAAATCATAGAGGGATTTAAATATTAGATTGAATTTGGACTTTATCTCATAAGCAGTGGACAACTGAGGGAGGTGACATGTTAAGTGCAATATTTTAAGATGAATCTGCTGATGGTAGTAAGCAAGATATATGAAACAAAGGAGAGAATTGATCAAGACAATTGGGAGGCTACTAGAACAGTCGAAGCATTAGGTGATGGAGGTCTGGTCAAGAGTGTTATCATTGGGATTAGAAAGAAGTAAAGGAGTATGAGAGATATAAAGACTAAAGAAATAATAGAAAATCAAAACTGATTTAGTAAAGGGAACAAGGCAGAGGAAGAAATCGAAGAAAATTTCTGGGCTTAAAACATCATGAACTGGAGATGGATATTACCATTAAAAGATCTTGTTTTGCTTTGTTCTCATGCTGGGGTTGGAGGCAGGGAGGAAGTGGGGGAAAGGGGGAGACAGGATAGTGGTTTGAATAGGGGAAGGCAAATCTACCCCAATACCCACTCAGGTCAAACAATGTAATGCAGAAAAATTTTCTTCTTCCTCAAGTCCTGTCCAGTGTGAGTTGT
The DNA here is from genome assembly GCA_023548195.1 of Bettongia penicillata ogilbyi. Classification (NCBI taxonomy): domain Eukaryota; kingdom Metazoa; phylum Chordata; class Mammalia; order Diprotodontia; family Potoroidae; genus Bettongia; species Bettongia penicillata. The sequence continues at coordinate 8,801,182 of JAJHZJ010000514.1, read as the reverse complement.
TCTCAGGCATAGACTGTCCAGTGCCATAGGGACATATCTCACTTAGAGGCTACCTCAAGCCTGGAAGCCTCTATCAGCACCCTAATCCCCACCCCTTTCTGACCCAGAGCTATCCCTCCCCTGTTCCCTGTGGAATCTGCTTTCCCAACCAAGTTAAAAAATGTGCTTCTACTCCCAATCCAAGCTGAGCTACACTCATCCATTAACAAGACTGCTGGTGTCTTGTAAACTCAGGAATCTAAACAAATGGCAATAGTATGTTTTGATAGCTTGTTCTTGGATAAATCACATACACACAGATCTCTTTGAAAACAGAGGGTATATTTATCAAGCACACATTAGACTAAAACACAAGCTGACTGCTCTGGGGAAATATTAGCTCAAAAACAAATGTGCCAATCTATCAAGAAAAGAAAAAGCCTCTACATGTAGGGAATTTTAGCACTAATTCAGAAATCCCCAAATCTATTCATATATCAAGCATACAAGGAGATGAAATTGTATTCTGTCTTTCCCAAAATTCCAATGTTCGTACACTTGAGGCAAGATTAACCAAAGGAAAGAAAGTTAGTTTTTTTCTCAGTTTATTTGCTTTTCTATTAAAATAGAATTTCCATTTAAAAAGGTAAAGCCAATACAGCGAGTTCCCATGAGTGTGGATAATGAATCTCCTGGAGTGATTGCATATATTTAAATTTGTACTATACAAAGTTACAATTATGCAAAATATACTGATTGGTTCCAGTTCAATGGAAATATGCAGTGCAAATTTGAATAATGCATCCACTTCTCAGGATTTATTTTTTAAACTAATAGATAAATAACTATAATCACTTAATATTACTAATCCACATATTTACTTTTTTTTTAATGCATCATTGGGGCAACATTTAAAGAACTCCAATTACTCTAATACTTCCGTGGGCCTGTGGTTTCATCCTTGTGAATCTTAAAGAGAGCAGCTTGTAACCCAACATACCTTCATATTCTGTTTGACTGATCCACGTATATATTCCACAATGGGTCCACCCAATACTGAGGGATTTTCTCTAGATTTGTTGACATTACATAGATATCAATGCCCAAGCATAGGTTGTCCATCAACTATGCCTTAGCCCCACTACTCAACTGACCCACTTCATTTCCTAGTCTTATATCTGTTTGATGGTATTCTTTGTGCCTTTTTCACATAGGTATATCATTGTTAATAATATACTCCAGCCTGTTTATACCTACCTTTCATCTTTCCATTGCCCATCATTGTGATTCTTCAGATACTGTAGCTTTCCATGATTTGACTCATGTAGTATCATTGGAAGAATATTAAAAATAACAAATGAGATTTTTCTTTCAGGCAAAAGCTTGGGGTCATTGAAAGTGCTGTTCAGTTTCCCAAGGAGAACTATAAATACCTAGGTAAATTTAGAAATCTCACTCATTAATCATTAACTGGAACCAGTCTAACCTTGGCTCTATCTTCAGACATAAGCAGAACTAATGTAGTTAATAACAGTTATTTTGGATAACAGTGTCACATTACAGTGCCCACCACTGGGCATCCATCCATTCAAGAGGACAGGAGATTGAGCTCAGTTATGGAGGATCAGGTCACAGTTCGTAACAGGAAACATAACTGTTCCTTAGATCCCCATCATTACTCACATCCTTTGATATGTCTGATAGGAACTCCATGTCTGAGTTCTGTAACCAAATAAGGTCCAGTTATGGACTTACATAACATACAAATATCAGGGAAATGAAGACAAGCCACACGATCTCCTAATCACCTCTCCTAGAAACTCAGAAGCCAGGATCACATGGAACAAACAAGAAAATGAAAAGAATTATTGGACAACTATAACCATCTCCTATAATCTCTCCAGAGACTTCCCTAGCCTCTTACTCCCCATGTAGTATACCACAAATCTCACCCTCAAATGGACCGGCTTGATTATCATATACCAGCATTGATTACAGCATGGACCTTGCTTAGTTAAAAACTGGGGAAATTACTGACCAATTCAGTAATATGGGCCGTGTCAACTGGGTTCATTTTCAGCATTTATGTGTTGCATTTAATACTTAATACTCAGGAACTTTCTCAGATAAGTGAGGTATGATTAACCAGAACTCATGAAATCAAAGAAACACAGTTCAGGTGCTTGGATTCAAACCTCCCCTTTTGTTTGCAAAACTAATACTCACAGCTAAGTCCTCTTCTAGCCACTCCCAGGGCTTGTAGCTTGGCTGGGAGACTCTTAGTAGCAACGCAAGATTCCAAAATTCCTTTAGGCCTCCTGGCGCAAATGGAAAGAATGCTGACTTTGTCATCAGAGGACTTGAAGGCAAATCTTGGCTCTGCATATTACTACCTACATGAACTTGAGCAAAAACCTTCTTGTCTCTGGATCTCAGTTTTCTCATCTGTAAAATGGAGATTTTACCCCTGAACTCCCTGGGTTGTTGTGAAGATCACATGAGATAATATTTATAAAGCAATTGGCACAGTGCCTGGCACAGAGTAGGCATTTAAGAAATGTTTGTTTCCTTTCCCTTTCCTGTCTCTGCCTTTATACTGGCTACAGCCATGCCTGGAATGCCCTCCCTCCTCACCTCTGCCTTACAGAATACCTAGCTCCCTATAGCACAATTTAAACAGCACCTTCTACAAAAGACTTTTTCTGGTCCCTCCCAGCTTCTAGTTCCTTCTTTAAGGTTACCATGTATCTACTTTATGTGTATTAGAGAGGCAGTTCAGTGGCATAGGGACAAGAATCAGGAAAACCTGACTTTGAATCCTGCCTCCAATATTTCTAGCAGCATGAACCTGGGGAAGTCACATAATCTGTCTCTGCTTCAGTTTCCTCTTCTATAAAATGGGGATAATAATGCCACCTATCTCACAGGGTTCTTGTGACAACCAATGATAAGCTAAGTTTAGCTATTAATCTTAGGTGCAATATTGTCTCCCTCATTAGAAGATAAGCTTCTTGAGGGAAGGGACTTCTCCTTTTTTCTGCTTTTGTATTGTATCCCTAACACTTAGCAGCACAATGCCTGGCAAATAGTGAACACTTAATAAATACTTATGGATTGGGTTGACTTGGATTAGATTGAGTTGGGCTGCTTATGTGATGCCAACTCAGATATTATGTCAACACTGTATACTGAGATCTGCCTGTCTAACCTTGCACAAGTTACTTACCTTCCTTGGACCTCAGTTTCTTTATCTGTAAAATGAAAAAGTTGGACTAGATAGATCTTGAGGTCTTTTCCAAGTCTAAATTTGTCATACCACTGTAGTCTGTCTTGAACCCTGTGAGGAAATACAGAAGATACGCTCACCATACTGGAAAAAACACACTCTTCCCCCTCCAATCTGACAGAAGAAATACAATTCATTCTTTCAGGGTGTCCCCAGTCCGAATGAAAACATTGTGTCCATATTCTGAGTCAGTCGTTGTATCTCTCATTCTTTCCCTACAAAGTCAGTGCCCCTTTCCTAGGAATGGGGAGAAAAGAAAGTAAGAATATTAGGGAAAGGTCTGTTTCTGTGATTGATGGGGACCTTAGAGACTGGACACTTCAAGGCGGTTCCCACAGTGCTGCACTCACTCAGGGCATCTCCCCCCTCCCTCCACCACAAAGACGTCTGACCCATTGGAATGAATCCTGAGCCATCTCTGACACAGGAATTTTGGCTCTTTCCTCACATTCTGCTTTCCCTCCGACTCTGGCTGGCTTTCCTTTCCTTTCCCTTTCCCACCCAGTTTGGCTCCCAGCCCCCACTCTCCATTTCCGAAACTCTCTCAAAAGGCACAGGACCAGAAGCCCACTGGTGATCTTGTTTCCAAAGATGAAAACTCCCTTGCAGAAAATACCATTTCTTCCCCTGCCAGATGTCGTAGCAACATTAAGAAAAACAAAGGTCTTGGCAGGAGTAGTTTCTCTGAATCGGGCACTTTCTGAAATACCTTTTTCAGAATTTTCTTTGATGTGGAAGACCCCAAAAGCCGGCTTTGCAGAGCCCACATAATCCCAGCCAGTCCCTGAGCATGATGAGATGACAGGGCAGGCTGCTGCTTCAAGTACTTTCCTCTTACCACCCTTGTTCATATTGGGAATTCTTGTCTGGCCTCACTCAAGACAAGCATTTATTAAGCGCTTATATGTGCTAGGAATTGGAGGCACATATACAGGCTACAAGAAAGATAGTTCGTACCCTCAGAAAGCTTATATTCTAATGGGGAAAGACAAATACAAAAGGAGCTGAAGTAGGGGAGGGCTTTACCTGTGGCACAGTTTCAAAGTCAAGGGAGTCAGAAGCAGATCTGAAAAAGGAAGGAAGGATGGCTGGCCTCGCTCCCTCCCCAAAGTGGAAACCTTGGGAGGAACTCACCCAGGGGAGAAAGGGCTGGCATGATGGAATATGAAAAGGGCCCAGGTACTAAAGGAAGATCCAAGGTGAGATGGCAGCTAAGGGAGGCAAAGTTAAGGGGCTAAATAAAATTACCACAGAGACATTTCATGGATATGAAAGAATGGTAGAGAATCAGCAGCTTAGCCACTGCTGGATCTTGGCTGGTGTGGCTAGATAGATTCCAGAGGATATAGGAGACCCTGCATACACATATTTCAGGATCAAATGAGCCTGTGAAATATCATCTCTATGTTCCCTGATCAACAACAGCAATAAAAATTATCAGTTTTAATTGTCTTGGATGGCACTATTTCCCAAATTATCTACATCTCTCTGTTCTGTATTTGTTTCTCTGGACTTTAACTTTTTTAACTCAGAACCCAGCCCCCCTCACCTACTCTTTATAAGACTCTACTTTACCATCCCACAAGCAACCCCCCACTTGCCAGCATCTTCTCCAAGCAAAAGGAATGGAATGATGAAGGGGGTCAATCCTACCAGTTCTGCATGGATACTCCTGGGTCTTGCCAACCCCAACAGTCTTTGAATGCTCTGAATTAAAACAGTCACCTTGGCCATGGAGAGGACAGCTAAAATGTTGAATGACAGAATCAGGATGCAGAAAGCGCTGAAAAATTGAGAGGGATGATCCAAATTTAAGAAGATTAATTTAAATATAAATTAATGTAATGTCCTTGCTTCCCGGACAATTAAAGTTGTGGGTGATACAGAGTGAGAGTGAGAGAGAGAGCGAGAGAGAGAGAGAGAGAGAGAGAGAGAGTAACTACAAAAAGCCTGCAGCATACTTCCAATGATGACATGCTCTAGAAGTGGCATAAAGGAGATTGCGTAAAGGAAATGATCATAAATGGAAATAATGGGATACAACTCCAGCACCCACAAAAACATAGATGAAAATCTTTTACAATTAAGTAGATTGACCATGGAGAAGCTATCAATGAACTTAAGAATGAGAAGGTATCATTGGGTCACTATCTGCACTAAAACAGAGAATACCCAAATCATTAAAATCACAGAACTGGTAAAGTGTTGAAATAAATGTAAAATCATACATGGATTCAAATAATCAGCGACACAAGTACCGCATAGGGATATGTAGCTAGACAACAGTTGTTTGTTTGGGGAAAAGGGGTGGGGAGATCAGAGAGAGGTAATGGACCACTAGCCTTATGTAAATCAGCAGATGGACAACAACTCAAAAAGGGAATGTGATCAGTCATGGGCTACATTAATAGAAAGTAGTATCCATAATAAGGAAGGCAATAACCCTGCTATATCCTCTTCTGGTCCGACCACATCTGAGTTATTGTTTTTTATTTCTAGGCATTCATTTTAGGAAGGACATTGAAAAATTTGAGTCTTTACAAAGAAAGGCAAATAGGTTGGTGAGAGAAGTAGATATTCTTTCAAATTTAAAGAAATTATGGGTATTTTTTCCTGGCAAAGAGAAGGTTTAAGGGGGAATCTGATAAACGTTTTCAAGTATGTGAAGAACTTATCCATGGGAGAGGGATGAAACGTGTCCAATTTGTCCCTGAATGGCAGGACTTAGAGCAACCAACGAATAAGCAGACATTTATAGGGAGTACACCATAGAGAAGAAATTTTGAACGTGATGTAAGGAAACACTTCCTAAGCAATTAGAGGCATCCAAGCATGGAATCTGCTGCCTTCGGAAGCAACAGATTTTCCCTTACTAGGGATCTTCAAGTGAGAACTGAGAGACCATTTCACTGGTGTACTATAGAAGGGTTCTTGTTCAGGCATAGGTTGGAATAGATGTCTTCTGAGGTCCTAAGCTTGGAATAGATAAAACTCTGAGATACTTTTCAATGTACAACCACAAAACAATTGAAAATTAACATTGAAAAATTACCCAAAACAATAACAACCAAGTTTGATCCTAAAGAAGAGATATGAGCAGATACCTCCCCTACTCCTTTGCAGGGGGCAGAGCCCATGGGTATGGAATCTATTTATATAATTTATATAATATAATTTATATCTAAATATAATTGCATTTATATTTTAAGGTTTTTAAATGTATTCATCAGGTATGATGATTTTTTTCTCTTCTTCCTCTATTTTTTCTTTTTAAAATAAATTCTTTGTCATGCAGGAAAAAGTTTAAGCAATGTCATGTAAAAACAAAACTTATCAATTAAAAATGTATTTTCAAAAGATCTTTTCTAGATAGGAATCTATGGTTTATAATGCCATGATTGCTAAAGGAATGTTATTGTGTCTTGGTCACAGGAAAAAATGAAGGCATTCCATTTGGATCCTGGTTTTTCAGCTTATCAGTTTAGTTGATAGGTACTCCAGGTTCTTTGACTGAGAAAAGTTCCACTTAAGGGACCATTACTCTTAACTTAAAATGAAGAGGAAAACTTAATTTTCATTTATGCCCACACCATGTGCCTTACTGCCTTTATATTTCTGGAGTGTTTTTGTTCTGGAATAATCATGCAGGGGTTGTGTCAGTAACTCAAAAACCAACTAGTAAGCACCTACTATGTGCCAGACATTATGGTAAGTACTGGGGTTACGAAAAAGCAAAAGACAGTTTCTATCCTCAATAAACGCACCATCTAATAGGAGAGACAACACATAAAAAAGAAGATGAAAAAGTGGGGTATGGGGAGAAGATATGATACCTGGTATTGGGGGGGGGCATGATGAAGTCCTGAAGCCAGTTGGGAAATGATGCCTTCTCCTTAAAGAGAAGATCTGGGAACTGTCTAATGGTGACCCCCACCCTCTGCAATCAGAGAGGGGGAGGAGCCCAAGGGGCCGGGGATATTGACAAATGTGAGCTTCAAAATTGATTTGATCTTGTAAGAAGATGAGTTAGTTTATGGAGACAATAGTGAAATCTAGGTGAGCATCCAGGTAGGAAATACATGGTTGTGAACACCATGTGTATGCATGATGTCTCTGCGTATACTTTATGTATATGTAAGTTGTGTATACTACTTATACCATTAGGTGAAATTATTATTACTACTCACTGGGGAGGAAAGGTCTTCACACTCACCCTGGTGGTTTGTTTATGCCCCATTGGATCAGAAGTTACCAAGAAATGGTCATTCTTTTATCACTTAGATTCACCTTTCTCTACAAGGTTGCACTATTGTTATCTAGAATTTGTAAGTCTATCTAATCAAAATTAGCTCTGAGCCCCCACCCATAGGATATTGGATGCTTCTTATCATATTTGTTACATTTGCAATGAGCACTACTCACATGACTTTGAAATATTATGTATTTCTAAGTAAACAATATATGATGGCTTGAAAACAATGCATGAAATAAAAGTATCTACTGAACAGCTACAAGCTCACTGATATCTCAGATTCTGAAAGTAACACCTTTAACAAGTTTTCAATAGAGACCCAGGAGTTCTAAAACATAGGCTGAATCATCCCTTGAGCAGGCAAAGGAGTGAACCACAGCTCCCTCAGTGTGCTTGACTCACACTTCAGTATGGTGACTCACACTTCCCATAAGACTGGTGAGCAGATGCAAAGAGAAGAATCCTGGAGTCAGACTCTCAACATTTAACATGGGAGCTTGACCACAAGACCTAGTGAAAGTAGAGCTTGGGAGAGTCGGTGGTTTGTCTGGTGGCTAGAAACAGCAGGGGGATGGTGGGGGGAAATTTGACATGATCAGAGTTGTACTTTAGGAAAATCACTTCAACAACTGAGTGAATAGTAGGCTGGTATGTAGAGAGATTAGAGACAGGAAACTAGCCAAGCAGTCCAAGTATGAGCCTGCACCAGGATGATGATGGTGACAGAGGAAAGAAGCAGGTATATAGGAGATATGTCAATGAAGGCAAAAATCAACAGCACATGCCAACATATTGGATATGAGGTGTGAGAGAGTGAGGAGATGAGGATTACATCAGCATTGTGAATCTGGGTGATCAGGGAAATGGTGGTACCTTTAATAATAATAGGGAAAGTAAGAAAAAAAGGGGAAGTTTGGAAGAGGAGGTAAAAATAATGAATTCAATTTTGGACCTCTTGATGGTCTGCAGGACATCCAGTCCAAGGTGTAGTTGGAGATGTGAGACAAAAGATTAGGTTCAGGTAAATAGATAGATCTGAGAACCATTGGCATGCACCCATAGTTTGCTGACCCCTGCCATCAAATGATATCTGACTTTACATCCTGGGACCTGACTGGTTTTTGCCCAGGTCCACATCACTTGCCCTAGTCCTTGACCGATCTAACCCTCTGACTGTTATAATATAAGCTTAAGAAAAAATTTTAAATATTAGTTGAATGACTGTTAGATTAAAGAAAAATTAAATTATGTTTAACATGTGGCTTTGGAATTCTCTGATCTTCTTACACGGTCTTTTAAAAAAATCTGTGTTTTCCTTTTACCAGTGATTCACCATTCATAAGTCCCCAACAGGTTGCATTGAAAATATTTGGTTTTCCCTTACCAATGACATAGAAGTAACATCTGTAGTGGCTTGAAAGGGTAATTGTGGCTAAACAGTGGGACAATGGTATGCTGGGGGAAATAACTAGCTTTTTGCCAGCCTTTCTGATGTGGTTTCTAGGCACGCATTGCAATTGAAAAACAGGAATTCTGTTTACTAAAGTCATTGAAAAAAATAAAACATTTCCTTTCCATTCAAGTATAGCTTCCTATAGATTGCCTAATAAAGTATTCTTAAACCCATTAACCTGACACTAGAGTCATTTCTCTATTTGACTCCAAACAATAGCTTTGGCCTTGTCTCATATCATTCCCCCTCGTGTATCATACTCTCCTGTCATTCCCTAATACACACAACATGTATTCCTACCATTCCCTCTACCTAGAATATCTCTTCTATCTCTTCATGTTTAAATCCTATCCATCCTCCTAGGCCCGATTCAGATTCTATCTTCTCAAACAAATTTTCACAGATCTCCCTTTTCCCCACCAAAAGTAGTTTCTCTTTGCCCATGACTCTTGTACTATCTTGTTTGCATCTCTTTTAGACACTCATAATGCCCTATTTTATTCAGCTCTTTGCATAAATGTTTTGTCCCACCTATGAGACTGCAAGTTCTTCGAAGACACAAACTTGTGAGAATTATTAATTTTTTTCAGTGCCAGGAATTTGCACATTATAAGATCATAGGATTCTAAGTTAGGAGGGACCTTACGGACCAACTAGTTTGTTCCCTACTCTTGTGAATGAGAAAAATTAAATTCCAAAAAAAGTAACTGGCTTACCCAAAGTCACAAAGGTAGGAGGTGGCAGTATCTAGATTTGTGCTCTTAAAGACAGCTAGGTAAAGAAAAGAATAAGACCACTGGACATGGAGTCAGTTCAAGTTTTGAGTTCAAATCCCACCTGAGACGCTTAATTTCTTAGCTATGTGACCTTGAGCAAGTCACTTAACCCCCTCTTCCTCAGTTTCCTTATTCGTAAAATGGGGATGATAATAATAGCATCTACATCAAGGCTGCTTTCTGTAAGTGCTCAGCAAATGTTGGGCTAATTAATGTTATGAGACTGGCATCTATAACCTCCAGTAGCTTGCCAAAGGAAACATTTGAAATTATTTTCAGTGCCATGAAGGGTCAGTGCTGATGCCAAGGCACTAGATTAGTTGAAATGTCTCTGGCACCTTCCTAGCTCCTATTTTGAGTCCGTTTTGGCATATTTCTGACATCTCTCACCTTATGGCAAACTATGTTCCGTATACCACAGATAATCCAATCTTGTGCTATTTGCTACCGATCCAGAGTTCACAAAATAAACACCCCACCCAGGTATTTTTTCATCATGGCACACAAAAATCCTGCTCTCATTCCCTTTCCCTCTTTTTTAAAAAAATAATATTTTATTTTTCCCCAATTACATTTTAAAACAATTTTAACATTTTTTGTTTTCTAAGTTTTGAATTTCAAATTCTATTCCTTTCTCTCCTTCCCTTTCCCCAAGGCAGTAAGCAAACTGATATACACAACTATGTAAAACAAATTTCTATATCAGCCATTCAGTGGTAGAAAAACACAAACAAAAAAGAGAGAAGGAAAGAAGGAAGGAAGGAAGGAAGGAAGGAAGGAAGGAAGGAAGGAAGGAAGGAAGGAAGGAAGGAAGGAAGGAAGGAAGGAAGGAAGGAAGGAAGGAAGAAAGGGAGGAAGGGAGGAAGGGAGGGAGGAAGGAAGGAAGGGAGGGAGGGAGGGAGGGAGGGAGGGAGGAAGGAAGGAAGGAAGGAAGGAAGGAAGGAAGGAAGGAAGGGAGGGAGGGAGGGAGGGAGGAAGGGAGGAAGGAAGGAAGGAAGGAAGGGAGGAAGGGAGGAAGGAAGGAAGGAAGGAAGGAAGGGAGGAAGGGAGGGAGGGAGGGAGGAAGGAAGAAAGGAAGGAAGGAAGGAAGGAAGGAAGGAAGGGAGGAAGGAAGGAAGGAAGGAAGGAGGAAAGGAAGGAGAGAAGGAAGAAGGGAAGGCACTGGTTTTCTCAAGGATTGCCCTGTCTCTCTAAAAAATGTATAAATATTCTGAGTTAAGGCTTTACTTTGGGGTTTAGTTTGGGAAGAAGTTTTGTGGGCCCAATGAGATTCTGGGAAGCCTCTAAGCAGCCCTCCAGCTTTGAAAACCCAGATGTTGGGACTTCCCTCTATGATAACTAAGTATGTATATAATGGCCAGGCAGTTGGAACTGTCTGTTGATCTATGATGTATGTATTGCTTAGGTCAGACAGTTGGAAACATGTCTGTTGATTTTGATTTCTCTGTATTTTCTCTGAAGTTGAGGGTGGTGAATTTTCCCACCAAACTAAGTGAATAATACATGTGCTTGATTAAAGTGATTGCTGACCCCTCAACAGTTGCCTTTCCTTTTAGAAAAGCAGATCTAAGAATCTGTGATAGCGGCCCTCCTGTATATGTCCAGGTACTTGCTTTTACACCATCATAGATTTAGAGATGGAAGAAATCTTAGAAATCAAGTTAATTAGAAACCTGAAGTCGCAAAAGAATAAGTGACTTGTCCAAGATCACACAGGCAGTAAGTGGCTGGGAGTGCTCTAAGTCTTGCCTTCTGGGGCCAAAGAAAATAAATCTAATCTTTCTTCCATGTGCAAGCCCTTCTATGGCTTGAAGACAATGATTCTGCCCCAACTGAATTTCCTCTTCTTCAGGTTACCCCTCCTTGGGGAAGGAAGAGGGCTGAAATAATTGCCTTTTTGAGAAGAGGCACTTAAGTAAGCTCCTACCTGGTTTGATTCCTTACTAATTATAATTAGTAAGCAATAACACTTATAAAATACATTCAAGTCCATGAAAGCACTTTACTTATATTATCACTTAATCTTCACCACAACCCAGGGAAGTAAGTGCTATAGGTATTGCCATTTTACAGATGAGGAAACTGAGTTTGAAAAAAGGTTAAATGATTTTCTCAGGTTCACATAGGTAGTTAGTAAGTGTCTGAGGGAGAATTCAAAGACACCTCTTTCTGACTCCAAGTTCAGAACACTTTCAGGTTTGCCACTTTCTGCAATCCACACTATTCATACAGTTAGAGAATCTTAGAGCTGGACAGGACCTAGAGACCACCAAGTTCATAGATTTAGATGGTTCCTCAGAAGCTATCTAGTGGAAGCCCCTTATTTTACAGATGAGGAATCTGAGTCCCAGAGAAGTCAAATAACCTACTCATGCTCATAGAATTGCTACAGCTAGTAAATGAAACTAGATCTTCCAACTCAATGTCCAGTCCTCTTTCCAGTAAACCTAGATTTCTCCTTCTAAATGCCTGGGAAGTGTCTTTGCCTTTACCTAATTGTCCATCATTCCTGCATGCTGGGGCTGGGAATAGGTTGAGTGGTTAGACCCTTCCTCTTTCCAGTGTTCAGACAGTCTCAAGGAAGCAGCAAGACCTGCTAGAAGAATTTCCTTTTGCCATTGTCAGCCATGCTGCCTAGAAATGAGAGGGTACATACAAAATGACTAACATGGAAATGTTTTACATGATTGCACATGTATAAACTATATCAGATTACTTACCATCTCAGGCAGTAAAAAGGGGGAAAGGAAAGGATAGAATATGGAACTCAAAACTTTTTTAATGTTGAAAAATTATCTTAACATGTAATTGGGGGGAAAATAAAATATGAAGTTTTTTTAATGAAATGAGAGGGTAGGGATGCTAAAAGAAGAAAACCAAACCTCTAGTGGAAGCTATGATGGAGGTGGAGAAGCAATAGGAAGGAGAGAGAGCACAGATTAGGAGGAGAGGGGAGGGGAGGAAGGAGTCACAGAGTATATATCTAAATATTCTCGTTCTCCTGGTCTCGACAAAGAACCAACCACTTCTTCCCATTTATCAGATGGAATAAGGTGTTAAAAATATAGTTTTACAAGGAAGTTCAGAAGAGGACCACCAGGACAGAGACTAAAAACCATTTCCAGTGAGAATCACTTGAAGGAACTGAGGATTCTTAGTCTAAAACAGAGAAAATTTAGGAACTCTAGGCCACCTTCAAACATTATCATGCAGAATTCAAATTATCATGCAGAAAAGTAAGCAGAATTATTCTAGCAGACTCCAGAGAATTTAAGACCAAGAGTGGAATTTATAGGGCAACACCTTGTGAATCAAAAATAAGGTGGAGCTTTCTAAAAATATGAACTGTCCAGATATAAAATGAACTTCTTAGTGGAAAAAGGGCTGGATGCTTTGTCCAGACAGACCTAGGATCCAATTTTTCCCTGACACTGACTAACTCTAGACTAGGGCCAAATCACTTAACTTTTCTAAGCCTCACTTTCCAACTCTCTAGATGAAGGAAATATATATTTAATATATTTAATTATTTTATATATATTTATAAATATATAATTAAATACATGCTAATTATATATAATATACAAATATTTAATATACATAGAATCCCAGCACCTTGCCCCTCTTAATTTTTCTGTTTCTGTTGATGGTAGCACTAGCTCCCTTGCTCAAAGTCTCAGATTCATTTTTGACCCTTCCCTCTCCCTCACCATATACATATTCTCCAGTCAATTGCAGGGTTCTGCCAATTTTTCCTCCATAAAAAGCTATGGCTTCCTTGATTTTATTTCTTTGTTCAAAAAACTTCAGTCAGTCCCTTGGTCTACTGAATAAAGTACCAATCCCTTATCCTGCTATTTAGGTCCCTCCATAATCCTCTTCCAACCTCCTCTTCTCACTCTACATCACTTCATGTGTGGTGCAATGCACTGCAAAACACAAAATTTCATTCCCTATTCTTATATTGCCCCTCCCCTGAGTTTTGTGCCTTTGCACATCTCATCCCTTATGTCTGGAATAGACTCCTCTCCTACACCTCCGCCCTCTAGCTCTGCCTATTGAAATGACTCCTTTCATTGTAGGTCCAAGTTCCATGTCACTTACTCCATGAAACCCTCCTTTTTCCTCCAGTTGAAAGTAATCCTCTCATATTTCTCATGGTTGATTTGGAGGTGGTGGCAGCTGGAGCTCTAGAAAGCAGCCTCAGGTTTTAACAGAAGACTGGGTTCAATCTTGCATCCTCCCTGAAGAACACAGGAATTTAGTTCAAGTCTAGGTCTCTACAGAAAAGGCAAACATCCATGCAATCACTCAAGCTAACACTACATCATATAAAAGACAAATTTTATTTAAGCTACTTTAAACTGAAAGAAAATGCAAATCACAAAGGGTTTCCATCCAAGTTCATAAATAGTCAAAACAACTGTCCTCCCTTCCTTGTAATGCCACCTTTCCAAGAATCTATACAGTCCTTCAGATCAGATGTATTTGCCCTGTGGTTGAGGTTGTCCTTCTCTTGCAAGTGAAAAGTGTTTTGGTTAACCAGGAAGTCAACCACTTTCTCCTTTCCACACTCCTCATAAATCACAACACAATTGAAGGGCAAGTTTATTTCTTCACATACTACTGTCCCTAACTACTTGTCATTGCAGTCCCTGATTGGTCTAGGTCCTAGAACCAGGGGTGGGGAATCCAGGCTACATGGGGCTCTCTAGGTCCTCAAGGGCAGCCCTTTGACTGAACCCAAACTTCACAAAACAAAAAAAATTTGGATTCAACCAAAGGGCCACACTTGAGAACCTAGAGGGCCACATGTAGCCTCAAGGAGGCAGGTTCCTCACCCCTGTCTAAGAGGTAGGCACTGTGCCATGGGATTTTTCTGTTTGTCCACAAATTTCTCCATTGCTCCCCCTTGTTACTCTACAGCTACCACCTCTTGTTCCTCCACGTCTTGGCTTGGCACAGAAACTCCTCACTTCTGCATCTAATAGTATTTCTCCTGCCATATGACCCCCCCCCTTCTAAGGCAATATGGCCCCCCAATTATCATGGTTTCCTTGAGGATCCACAGAGCAACAGCAGCATCCAGCTAGGAAAACAAAAAGTCTCTGCATGTCCAAAAGTCTTCTCTCCATTTATGTTAAAATGTTATATTATAGAACTCTCCAGTTATGTTAGAATACCTATATAAAATACATATCATCTCTGACTCCTAGTGCTTTGCACAGTACCTCACATGGGTGTTTTATAAATGTTTGTTGAAATGAATTTTTGTAGAACTAGAAAATCATCCTGGGCAGTCTATACTCAGCGATATAAGTAAGGATCAAATTTTAAGTACTGTAGGAGTGTAAAGAAGGGGCCTGATAACTGAGGCTACTGAAAACAGGAAGCCATTTTTTGGAGACATGGAAAGTTCTCTAATCATCAAACCTGTCAGTAAGTTTCCCTGGTGAAGTAGAATTTCATCTCAATCAACCTTCAATCATCATATGGCCCATTGAGACAAGCACTATTGCAAGGGTTCTTTCAGTATGACCTTTTTTCTGGCATGGACCCCTTCAGTGACAGTTTGGGAAAACCAATGGATTCCTTCTCAGAAGAGTATATTTAAAGGCAAAAAAACAAAAAAATGGATCGACAAGGAAACCAATTATATTAAAATAAAGGTATCAGATTTTTTTTAAGTTCATAATCTCTAAACTAACATGCTTGGCAGTACTGAAGGTTACTGAGCATTGGAAAGAGTAAGTGAGAGGCACAGAAGATCACCCAGAGAAAAATCAGACATGTTCTTGTTTCTGGTCTGTGTCTCTTCCCATGCACACATAATAATCTGCTGACCGCTATGACTAACTATCTTGGACCCTACTACTCTTGCCCTAATGGCTTGTATGTTTAACCGTCCTCAGTGGGGGCTGTTAGTACTCAGAGAGGTGTTAAAAAACAGAGTGTGGCTGCCTTTGCCAAGCTCAAACACACACCATTCTGATGTGTTAACAACAAGGCCAGCAGCCAACCCTGGGCAGCAGCCATCAGTTTTAAAACATTAGGTTAAGAGCAGAAGTGTCAACAGACCAACAATTTCCTCATTTGGGCATCACACGACACACGTGCGTGCGCGCACACACACACACACACACACACTCCAGGAAAGGGATCTGAGTTCACTGCTGTAGGACTGGTGGTTTCCAGGAAGACTATGATTACCTTAATTTATAATTCAGTACAACGATGCCCAACTCTGATGGAGCAGAGCTGGGGTAATATCTCAGACACAATGCACAATAGGCCCTACTGAAACTCAAATCCCTTTATCCATCCTCCCTCCACCCACGCTACCCAGTCCTTGCATGCCCTGTCCCCAAAATGTGCCTGACAGCCATCTCCATTTTCCTTGGCCATTGGCCACTTACAGCCCTCAGAGGGAGGCAGATCTCGACTGCATGATAAGTGAACTTCAGATGACTGCACTTACAAGGAGAAAGAGATAGAAAGTAAGGATGTGGAATTGAAGCTGCCCAGATTCCAGCTTATCTCCCACCACCACCAGGGTCAGAATTTTACCCTCCATCTCTTGATCACATGGGAATGCCAACTAAGGACCTATGACCCTGAAATATCTTGTAGAATATGGCCAGCACACAGCAGCCAGGCCAACATTAGCTGGACACAGAGATCAAAGCCTTCATTGTACAAGATTTCTACCTCTTTTCCTTCTGTTAAGCCGGTACTTTGTCCCAGACTGATTGCTGAGGAAAATTGTAAGCTTAGAGTTAAACAGGATCAAATGCAAGCCTTCATTTTTCAGGTGAGAAAACTGAATTTTAGAGAAATTAAGCAAATTACCCAAAGTTGCACAGGATAGTATGGGGTAGAATTAGAAATTGAACCCTGGTCCTCTGATTCGAAATCAAGATTACAGCTCATCTCCTTAAGGAGCTCTAGGTTGAATGACAACAGGTGTGTGAAGTAGAAAGCTCTAACCAACTTGTGAGAGCTGACGTAAAATTTCAGTATGAGCATCTGCACCTTTTTTCAGTCATTTGCAGTCATGTGTGACTCTTTATAATTCCATTTGGGGTTTTCTTGGCAAAGATAATGGAGTAGTTTTCCATTTCCTTCTTCAGTTCATTTGACACATGAGGAAACTGAGGCAAATAGGGTTAAATGATTTCCCCAGGGTCAAACAGCTAATAAGTCTCTGAGGCCAGATTTGAACTCAGAACAATGAATCCTCCTGACTCCAGGCATAGCACACTATCCACTGCACCACCTAGCTGCTGGGTGTACATTACCTATACCTTGGAAATCAGCAATGCTGCAAATCAGGGCTTGGGTTAACGTTTGGTTAATTCCATAAACTTAAGGAAGTTTTAATGATGCAAATTAAACTAAAGTATACCCTCCATACATTCTTTTACATTCATGCTGTTATACATTTACCAGAATATCCCTGGATAGTCAGGATTATGTGTGTGTTCATCCTTCGTTGCTGAAGAAGACCACGCCATCAGAGAAATAATGACATGACTTGCACTTGATTTTGTTTTGAGTGAAAGAGGGCCATGCCAGTCACCAGCCTCACTTCTCCTCCCAAGCCATCTGAATCCAGTGACCAGATGTTCATCAGGATGACTGGAGATGACCCAGGATGAGGCAACTGAGGTTAAGTGACTTGCCCAAGGTCACACAGCTAGTGTCAAGTGTCTGAGGTGAGATTTGAACTCAGGTCCTCCTGACTCCTGCACTGGTGCTCTATCCATTGCACCACCTAGTTGCCCCTGGATAGTAGGGATATGTTGGAGTAGAGTAGACACTACATTTTAAAACCTTGGTTTGAATCCCAGCTCTGTTACTTGCTACCTATTACTCTGGGCAATTTATAGGCACCCTGTGGGATCTGAAACTAGAAAAGACTTTATAAATCACCTAGTATAATTCCTTTATTTTGCTGCTAAGAAATGTGAGAACCACACAGATGACATTTTCATGGATAAATGGGTTTTAAACCCAGATTCCCTAAACTCCAAACCCATTGCTCTCTCCACTACAGTGCACTGCTCTTCTACCTCTCTTGGTTTCAACATCTTCATCTATAGAATAAAAAATATAGACTAGATAATTCCTGAGGTCTCTTCTAGCTCTTTGAAGATTCCTTAGTTTTATAGACAGGATACACTATCCATTAGAGGCAGAGTAAAACCAGTGCGAGTAATTTTTCTAACCCAGCATTTCACTATTTTTAGGTCAAAGGTTTCCATGCAAAGACCTGTGATAATGATACTACCTTACAATTGTATAATGCTTGAGTTTTCTAAGCCTACATAAGCTATGACCATCAGCAAATCACATGACTTCTCTGAACCTCGACGTCCTCTACTGCAAAATAGAGATAATATCTATAGTACTTATCTCAAAGGGTTTTTAATGATGATCAGATGAAATGGCTTAGATAAAGAAATGTGTAAGATCATCTACAAAGTCCTGCTCAAATGCATCCTCATGTCATGGAGGTGACCGTGTGAGAGATGATTATTAACAGCCAATGATTTGGGGAGATCCAAAGTTCCCCCTTTTTCTAAAGTCCTCATTTCAAAACTTACTCTCTGAAGGTTGAACTAATCTTCTCCTCAGTCCTGGTCAGGAGAATTTTAGGACATTCACAAGGAATGTAATTTAAGGTGAATTCCTGCCCATTATGTTACATTCAAGCAAGTTTGGGTGGAGGTTAGATCCCTTGTATAGACTGTCCAAGGCTTGGGGTACTCTGAGTGTACAAATAGTCTTTTTGTCCAAGACTGACATGATGTCACTCTCTCAGACCCTCATTGGAACAGGTACACCTATCATTAATTATTAAATTAATTGCTACCCTCTGAAACACCCACTTTTCCAAAGACATGTAAGCTGTAAGCCTTGCCACCATGATTGTCTTTGATCCAAGAGAGATAGCTAAGTAACCATTCCTTTTATTAATAAAATACTGGCATTATTAATAAAATTTTTAGTTACCCAGAAACTCTATCCTCTTGAACTTTTTGAATGTCACGCTTGGATTCTTGAAGGATATGCCAGGGGAACACAAGCACTAGTAGGTTCTACTATGCTGGAAAGGCATAGTAGGTATGGTCTGGGAATGGACCGAGTCTGTTTTCTAAGGAACAACCCAACTAATGATGAAGAGGCACATCTCCTGGTAATGAAATATTTTTGACCAAAGCAGCCCAAAAACCAGAGAAAGATAAACAAATGGCCCTAGTTCTGTGTAACCCCATTCTGCTGCTACAAACACAATGGCAGAGTTGTGGGAAAGGGAGCAGACGATGCTGAGAATCTCAGTTTTAGGCAACCAACACACTTTAACTATTGGCACCCTAAAGGCATGATTCTTGTCCAGGGACCAGTGAGTGGACATATTACTGAGAGAGTTGAATCATGTCATTTGTGCCATAAATCAAACCAGAAGAAGAAAGAAAGTTGCAAATAAATGAAAGAAAAGTCCACATGTAACTACATGGAGGGACCAGAAAAAAAGAAGTAGGCATACATCTCAAAAGCTATAAGGCATACTATTTCATAGGACCTTTGGTTATCACATACTATGGTATTAGTATCTGCAAAAATTATAAAGATCAAGTAGGACTTTAAAGAAGAGGTATAAGAGGATACTTCCAACTCACTGCTTTGTGGAGGTGGAAGGTACACAAGTATTGTATATGTTTTCAGATTTTTTTTAATGTATTGATTGGTTATATTGGGTTTCTTTTTTCTTTTCTCTCTTTTTTGTCTTTAAAAAAGTTATTTATTATATAGAATGGATCTCTAGAGGGGGCAAGATATTGAGGCAAACTATGCGGATGTGAAAAAACAAAAGACACCAATAAAAATTTGTTTTAAAAGATATTTGCAAAAAGACCACCAAAAAGATAATTTCAACTTATGCACCAACATCAGTTACTGAGGATGAAGTGATAGGGAAATTCTATGAAGTAACTAATAAGACCCACTCAAAACAGTATGTCATTTGATATCCAGTGACTTCTACTCAAAGGTGAATAAAAATCAGTTTAGGGAAACATAGATGACAAAGTATGGTTCAGGAGAAAGAAGTAAGAGAGGTCAAAGACTTCTGGATAATATAGAATCTTCATGCCTACCTATCATGAGGACTTTCTTCATATAAATAAAAATAAAGAACTGGCCATTACTAGATGTAGAGAACACCAAATAACTTCATAAAGAATGAAACTGACCACATTTTAAAGGAAAAGTTGACTTACCAACATGAGAACTCTCCCTAAATCAGTCATTTATGAAGTTAGACCATCAACTCATCAGAACTAAGATCAAAAGTTATGATAAACAAGAGTAAAGGATAATAGATTTGCAAAGTGCTTTGCACATATTATCTCATTTGAGTCTCATAACAACCTTCCAAGGTTATTGTATATTATCCCCATTTAGGAGATGAGTAAATTGAGGCTGAGAGACATTAAGTGAGCTGCCACAGTCACACAGCTAGTAAGTGTATAAGGCAGGATTTGAACTCAGGTCTTCTTGATCAGTGTCCAGTGCCTCCCAGATGAGTAGGTAGTAATGAGAGTAAGATATGGTATACAATTAAGAAGATTTATATCTGAATTATTTAACAAGTGACTAAAGATCCAAAATGGGAAATGGATAACAGAAATGACATTGACTTAGATTATCGTTTCATCGAAGTTAGACCGATGTAAATTAATTTCTACCATAAACCAAAATGTATAGAAAGCACTTCAGTCAGCAAACATTTGGCTTTCCTGCCAAGTGTAACACCAGGTTAGAACGTAAGCTTATCTGTAAAAATTTTAGGAATAATAATAATGGATGATTGTAAGCAGAGTCATCATAAAATAAAGAGAAATAATGAAAGGCAAAACTAATTTAAAGAAAGCTTGGCAAGATAGCAAGCTAAACAACGACAGCCAAAGGGCATACAAGGACAAAAATGCAAAGAAAGCCACAAACAGAAGGAAAATGTTAAAGATTTGCAAAATAAAATTTCCACAAACTGTCTATCTTGTTAAAGACAGTGATGCCACCATAGTGGGATCCTAATATCACGATCACTGAGATGCTTATAGAAGACGTATAAAAATGGGCATGAAAGAGATAAAGACAGCAAAAAAGCAAACAGATTGGATCAATTATATATAAAAGAAATTCATGCTGGAAGGATATGTTT
This sequence comes from Bettongia penicillata ogilbyi, assembly GCA_023548195.1. NCBI lineage: Eukaryota > Metazoa > Chordata > Mammalia > Diprotodontia > Potoroidae > Bettongia > Bettongia penicillata. The sequence continues at coordinate 8,780,209 of JAJHZJ010000514.1, read as the reverse complement.
GTGAGGACATTGAGGGACTGACACATAAGATCTATAAAGCAGGGAAAGACATCAAAGGCATTGGGAAAGTCTCAGACCTCATTAGTAGCAAAGAAAAAAGAGAACTTTACCCAAGAAAACATCAGTAACTGTTACTTACGCATCTGCTTTCCCAACTATAGAAAGTCTATATGAGGGACACGTGTGTGTGTGTGTGTGTGTGTGTGTGTGTGTATGAATTGAGAGCATCTTCTCAATAAGGGTGTTAGTACAGAACAAACAATCCTCTGCATAAGATATGGAATACAATTAAGAAAATTTAACTCTTAATTTTTTAACAAGTGATTAAAAATCCAAAATGAAAATTGGGTAACAGAAAAGACATTGACAGCGATTATTTTAATTTCACCTAAATTAAACCAATGTAAATTAATTGCTTTCACAAGAAAACCAAAGTGTACAAAAAACACCTCAGTCAGCAAACATTTGACATCATTCAACAATGAACCCACATCTTACCATCACACAATTTACTGGAAGATGTAGAGAATATGAATTCTCATTATGATCATTGGTATTGATTAAAGAAAAGCATTAGAGGAGGAGAAACACTAAATTACATATTGTTTTACAAGATGTCTCCCATATATATATATATATATATATATATATATATATATATATATATCTCAAAATCATTCAGGACTCTTTGAGAGATGGAATAAAAGAAATAAGACTGTTAAATGACACTCATTTTAAAAAGTGGGCAAGTTATACAATAGGGAACTTTATGCTTCCCAGAAGTATTTGCCATTGTGATGAAGGAGATCAAAAAACAGAGTCCAAGTCAAAGAGGCATTTACCTGTAGATGCTCGGGTCTTCCACACCCTCTAGTTTGATGATAACTTTGATTGCCTCTGGCTTCAAGATGTTGCCAAACTTAGTTTGATCTATTCATCCATACAGGAAAGATCAAATGGATGAAGAATACCTATTGCCCAGATGTCAACATGTATCTGAATGAACGTTCTATATCTGATACAGATGATACAGAGGGACAATGAACAAGATTTTTGCAGAAATCTGCAACCAAGTTGGGACTTGATTTATTATTTCTTTGATTCTCTAGACCAGAGAGGTCAACAGAAGGTCAACCCACAATACTCCTCAACACAGCTCAAATCTGATTAAAATGTAACTGGAAAATATTTTAAATAATAAAAAAACCATAAAACATAGATAATGTTAATATCTGGCTTTCTAAGTCAGTATACTACCTACAAGGATCTTTATGGACTATTTTTAGTAGTTCCCATTTCTATTTGAGTTTAACACCATAAGTCCAGGGGAGAGGAACCTGCAGCTTTGAGGCCATATGTAGCCTTCTAGGTCCTTGGGTGCAGCCTTTTGACTGAGTTCAAGTTTTACAAGACAAATCTTTTTATTAAGTTCATTGTTCTGTGAAGTTTGGATTCATTCAAAGGGCCACACTTGAAGACCTAGGAGGCCGTGTATGGATCTCAAGGCTGCACATTCCCCACCCCTGCATTAAAGAAGGCAATGGAGAAAATATTAAGAATGCAGATGAAATTTGAAAGTGTGTGTCTTGGGCGTATTCTTACTACTTCTGCCCCCAAAATGGGTGGTTAGATATTTTCCAATAGTCTTCTGGTCTACCTTAAGAAAGTTGTTGGCTCATCTGAAGTTTAGGGAAAACCAGGGAGGAGGAGACAAAACACCCCTTCTTCAACTCTTTCTCTGTTTCCTCCCCTGAGAAGGAAATTGTTAAAGCCTTGAGTCATTTCTCCCTTCCCTCCTTTTTTTCATTTTCATGCATCCAAAAATCAGTGAGTCCAGTAATTCTTTATGCCATATTCTCCTTTCTCCTCCTGTCCAGGCCCAAAAACATAGGAGTAAATTCCAGAGCATTTGTTCCCTTAGTAGGAATACAATTAGCCAAATGTAAGTATTTGGTTCTCCCCTAAATGAGTACATGAGATTGACATTGGTCTGGGCAGATATACAAGATGAGCACCAGACTGAGAGGTATGTGAGCTACCCAAAACAGATAGATGGGCATAACTCTAGGCAAGTATCCAGGAAAGTGAATGAAATGGATACTGTAACAAACAGATGATTAGCAAGGGTGCAAGGCATGCTGTATTACAGTTGTTATTCAAAGAGAGTAACCTATCCCTCCCAGCTAGGGAGGGATCAGCATCTGGCCATCTGTTTGCTCAGCCATCCATTCATCCATCAGTCTGTTCATCCACCCATCCATCCATTCATTCATTGAACTAAATAAATATCAAGCTCAAGATACTAGAGGCTATTGGAAGCAGGGAAAAGACAAAGATGCCTGCCCCCAGAGTGAAGACAGAAAAATTCATCGGGGCCTCTCCAAGCATTCTCTGACTTTTCTTATCCATATCACTCAGACAGAGGGCTCGTTTCTACTTTTAACTTTCTCCCAAAATTTGTTCATTTTCAATTGATCCATTGCTCCAAATTCTGCCTCCCTTTGCCTGTAGAGACATTCATTTAGAGAGGAGAAAAACAGCTCCCAATGATCACTGGTTGTGTTAGAGAACCTTAATCGAAGTCACACAGGGCAGCCAAGTTATTCTGTTGCTTAAAAAATACAGGTAAAGGGCCTGGAGCGGAGAAAAGTGGAGCATGTGATACGGCAGGAAGTAACAGAAACTATGCTCTATGACTAGGCAGAGTCCTTCCTAGGATGCTACATCCAATCTGGAAATCCATAACTCTCAAGAGATGAAAAGAACTTGGAGAGGGAGGAGGTGTTGTGGAGTTTCCTTCCTCAGAGAGCTCCAAGATAAACAGGATAAACACCCATTTGTCCCAGCTGGCTACATTCAGACCTGCCTAGAGGCAGGGGGATGGCAGAGATAACCTCTTGAGGTTGCTTCCAGCCTGTGTTTCTATGATTCTAGGAAATAGACAATTATGAGCAACATGGATTTCATTATCATGACATCTCCAAAGTCTCAGTATAAAGCCTATATTTAAAAATATAAACATTTAAGTGAAAAATGTCAGGGGAATAAATATTTGTCTTAAAAGACACCATCTGTTTCAAATTTTTATCTAAAAAAAAACCAACATGTGTTTTATTTTAAATTTGTATGTGTGTTGCTATCCTTGTGTTAAGTATTAGGTAAATAGACAGAAGCATTGAGAATCCATTTTCCAGCAAATTTGGTTAGAAATCCTTGCACACGTGATGGAGGAACTAATTTAGGAGCTAATTGGAGTTTTGCGGGAAGCCAATTCCCCTGGGAGCTCCAAGTCCCCTCCTCTTTTCATGTGCACGAACATTCTCCCAGAGTTGGTGTTTGTTTTGGTTGTGATGTCACTTCACACCTCAGCGGGCACTCCTGACACGGCCTACTGCCCAGCTGTGGAACGCCCAGCAGGCTCCCGGATACAGAGCGCCATAACCCACACAGCCCACGCCCTGCTCCCTGCTAAGGAAAAACACATTTGTTTGGGGTTCAGATGCAGATTCATAGCGCGGTCAATTTGGATGCAAATTCTATTATGCCATAATGTGACTGTGTACACTCTATACACACAGTCACCACAAACTCACTAATGGAAAACATCTTGTTTTTTGAGATGGGGAGGCCTGGCTCCATGAAGCCATGGCTTCTATAGTCTTCTGGAGCTCAGAAGTCTGTCCCTGAGGTGAAGACTGCCTAGGACACTTGTAGGGGCTAATGCAGACCTAGCAAACAGTGAGGCATGGCCTAGTTCCACAGCACTGTGCTGGGAATCAAGAGATCTGGGTTCTAGTCCAACCTTTTCTACTAATTCCCTGCATGAATATAGTGAAGAAATGTCATCTGTCTGAGTTTCAGTTTCTTCAGCTATAAAATGAGCAGTCAGTCCAGATGGTCTTCAAGGTTCCTTCCAAAGCTAACATTGTAACATCACTTCTAATCATATTAATATACATTTATATAGCCCTTTAAGTTTTGCCAAATACTTTTCTCATAACAGCCCTGTGTTGTTGATGTCCCAAGCACTATGATTCCATTTTTTACAAGAGGAAGCTGAGCCATGGAGATGTGAAGTGACTTCCTTAGGACCACACAGCTAGGAAGTGTCAAAATCTGTATTCAAACCCAGATCTACTGACCCCAAGTCCTTTCCACCCTCAGTCAAACTGCCAACTCCTTAAGATCATGGGAAATGTCTTATTTATATTCTGTCTCTTTCCCTGGCACCTAGCACAATATCTTGGAGGAAGGAGGAGAGAAGAGAAGGGAGGGAGAGAGAAAAAGAAAGAGAAAGAATAAGAGGCAGGGGAGAAAGGGAGGGAGGGGAAAGACAAAGAGAGGGAGGGGAAAGAGAGAAAGAAAGAGAGATTGAATGGATAAAGAATAAATATTCAAATGGAAATTGCTCGAGTCTATGAAATGCCCAGCAGCACCAAGTCTTCAGACCAACAGGCACAAAGGACAAAGGAGAAACATCGGAATCATACAGTCATCCATAGAACAGCCAGTCTGATCTCATATTTGGAAGAAATGGAAAATATTCAAAATGACTTCTCTCACCTTTGCACAGGGAAGCCTACATTTAAATTAAGAAGGTAAAAATGTGCCTCTGCCTCTCCCTCAACCATCCTTACCCAATCCTCTCATGAGTTCCTGGCAATCAGAGACATCCTCTGAGTCCATGGGGAATAATTTGACTGCCCAGTGAGAATCTGGGTGACTCATGAAATTCTCAAGCTTTCATCAGGCAAACTAGCAAAGTAGGAAGAAGGAAATCTTGACTTCAGTGATGACCTAGAATTATACTCCTGACATAGTGTATCTCCAACCCAAGCTAGTTGTTCTTGCACAACTGGTATTTTTTTTAATAGTAAAGTCTTTCTTGAATACCTGCTTAACAGCACCCCAAATCATCAAGGTTCTAAATGATGATTCCCCACTTTTCCTGGTGTCCCATTGAATGAAATATTTCACTTTAGCTCTTGGATTTGTATATTTTCTCACTCTGATTTTAAAGATTCTGGACACTGCTGAGAATGGGATTAGAAAAGGCTTTGGTTATTTTGGGTATTTTTTAAAAATACATATTGCATGGAAACTTTCTAGGACTAGAATTGATTGTGTTAGAAGTATAATTATGAAGCCAACAAGGTCAGGGTTTTATTTGACTCTACTGGACAGGCCTAAATGTGAATTTGGATGGCCAACTGCACTCTCACATATTTGAAGGTCACCAAAACTGCTACATCTGTCAAGGTGGTACTGACCCCTTCAAAGATGACCATCCCTGAGATACAACTCCTCCTTGGGGATTTAATTTTAGTTGCTTTCAAGATTCTCAAGAGCAAGGACAAATCATTTCAACTCCCCAGTGAGAGGCAGGGTGGGGAGAAGTTCACTAGATCCTTTCAGACTGATCTATGAGCAAACGGTTCAGTGCTGCCCAGAGCTGACCCATCACATAGTGGAGAAATCAGTGGATTATCTTGTTCACCTCCTGCTTTGAACTCAGAGAACCTGGTTTCAAATCCCACTTCTGAAGCACCATGATCTGTCTTACCTTGAACAGGCTTTTCAACCTCTCTGAGTCTCTGTTTTCTCAGCTATGCACTAGATGGCTTCTGAGATCCCTTTCTATCCTAGATCCTTTGAGAGGTTGATTCATTTGCAGTATCCTCACACTATTCCCAGACCCACTGTTCCACATTCAAGCATCAGGGACGCAGGATGACTGAAAGAAAAAGCAGTTATCCACCTCTTAACTATGGACCAAGTATTGTGCTAAGTCTGGGGATCCTGACACAAAAGTCAAGTTTCTTCCCTTGAAAAGTTTATATTCCATCTGGAGAAGGTGACACACATAAGGAAGTGGTAGTCAAGGAGAAGTATTTTGATGTGGAAAGTTATGAGGATGAGGAATGGAGCTGTAGAGGAAGAGATAGACGTAACTTGTAAGGATCAATTATAGTAATGATTTGATTTGAATTCTAGTATTAGAAATGGTTGGAGAATCATACCAGCAGGGCAAGGTGGTTGTCAAGAAAATAATCTGAGAGTGATGTGAGGTATGGCTGGAACCAACTTAGATGTAGAGGGCAATGAGATACTCAATCAATCAATTACAGTAGAGTCTCTAGAGGAATATTCCAGAGAGGAGATGAAAAGGTTAAGTCTTTCAAGGCATGATGGTCTCTGATTCTGTTGGGGTAGGGGAGTTTTTTTGAAAAGACACTTCAATGCTTAGCCCAAAGGAAAAGAATATTAATCATGGAACTTTGGGCATCATGATAGGAGGACTGTAGGATAGAAGAAGCTTTCCAAATGCCCCTCACATTAGGTGATATCAACAATGTCTTTTATGTTAACATTCTAAAAACGTGTAAATTACCAAGTACAAACAATTGTTTTAGCATAATTTTATTTTGTGACAGTGGTGGTCATCTCCATATACTTCTACTGACTCAGAATGACTGAAGTTGACCAAATGAAACTGGATTGAACCAATTTAGTTAATTCTGTGTCAGTTTAGTGGTGGATTTTGTGTCAGACATCTATGTTTCATTGGTTTCTTGGACTGTGTTTTAAATTCTGTAGTTTAAAAAATGTTATTGCTCCAAAAAAAAAAAACCATGCAGAAAGTGAGAGTTCTTAAAGTGCCTGCCTCAGTGACTGTTAGAGATATTGCAGTATTTGGGGGAGTAAGAAAGTTAAATGGCTCAAGGATGGTTCCAGTCTATTATCTGTTTCTTGAAGGAAAATATAGTTGAAAATTAAAAACAATGCTAATAAATAACAAATGATGCAAAACAACTAAGTAATCCTCTGGAAACAAGCCTAAAGTCTTCAGAAGGACCTGGAAGCTTGGAAGGACAGTTACTGATACCTCTACAATCCACAGGTTTCTTATATTTGAAAGAATAGTGAGAAGAAACAATACTTGTCATGGGCAAGATAATACAAAGGATGAAGTGTTAGAGACTAGGGAAAAGGTCACTTTTACCACTGGAGCTCTTTTTTTTCATTCAAGGATAAAACTAAACTGTTGTCAGAAGAAATCTAGATTAATTTATACAATCTGGACATTTTCATAACCTGTGAAACATCTACCCCAAAAATATTTTGAGCGTTTTTATTTCTAGTGAGCCTGGAAGTCTTCTCTCCACTAAAGGAATGATGAACACTCCTAAGTGTACACTGGGAAGCAGAACTGTCCTAGAATCACAGAAAATTCTAAATGAGGATGGAATGTTGTACCATGACTTTGGACTATGCCATACATAAGCAAAACTGAAGAAATTCATCCAAGAAATAAAAATAAACATGCCAGTGGACTGGGAACATACCTGCTTCTAAACCCTATTGAAAACTCATGGACTGTAATCAAGGGCTAGGGGAACAAACACTGATTAAGCAACTCTTAGCATTTTACAAATATTATCTTGTTTGATCAAACAATACTTCTGAAATCCAGACTCCCAACCCTGAGATCCTTAGGGCTCATGCCATCTGATACAAATACTGTTTTGTATTTGGCCAAGCTGAGTCTTTCCTTTATGGCCATCCCTAGATGAACTGCTCAGTTCTATAGATCTTGTCAATCAACAATTAGCTGGGGGCAGTGCCCAGAACTGAGTACTCTAGCACTGTACACTAGTACAGAACTGAGCAGTGCTACTGAGAACTAGTACTAGTACTGACTAGTACTGAGAACTAGTACTAGTACTGAGGATAGAGTGATAATTACATTTAATGACATTTAATATTTCACATCTTTTAGAAGCTTAAAAATATGTAATATATCCCCCCTTTTGCTAAAAATCACTTATTTTACATGAGTATACACGATGTTGACATACGTCTTTAATTCTTCATTATGAAAACATATCACATTGACTATTAAATATAGTTTTGACAATCTTTTTTCAAAGTATTTGTTGTGGTTCAATAGTTTCAGCTGAGTCAGACTCTTCGTGATCCCATTTGGGGTTTTCTTGGCAAAAATACTAGAATGGTTTGCCACTTTCTTCTCACTGATAATACCTTTTTGAAGGTACCCACTGCTACAATCATGCAGCAAATCAACAATAGCAAATTATGATAATAATAGCTAACATTTTCATAATACTATGTGGCAGGCACTATGTAAGGCACTTTATAAATATTATTTCATTGGATCCTCATGACAACCCTGTAAGGTAACTGCTATCATGACCCCCATTTTACAGATGAGGAAACTGAGGCAAACAGTCATTAAGTGATTTGCCCAGAGTCTGAAGTTGGATTTGAACTCAGATCTTCCTGATTCCAGGTCCAATACTCTATCTACTAGAACCCTCAGCTGCCTCCTAACAATAAGGTTAGCATACTAGAACCAGTTATAGAATGTTGACATATGCTCAGGTTTCTCCAGGGTATTTCCAATGCCTATGAACACAACTCTCCTGGAAACAGGCTCCCAAGCCCTTACACATGGGGAGGATGATGTCAGAGCCTCTCTGAGCATGTACTCATCTCTGTTACATATCCATGTACACAAGCCTTAACCCTAGTCGCTACTCCACCCTGCTGCCAACAAACCTTTAAAAATAAGCTCACTCATAAAAGAAATGACAAGCTGTTCTGGACAAAGATTCTTCCAGGGAACCACAAAGGGCAAGTTGGATGAATGCTAAGTGTTGTTTGAAAGGCTGACATTGGCCAACTCTGGCTTTTGGAAAAACAGGATGAAAAGAATCTCTCTGCTTTAAATTCACCCTCAAGTCTTGCTATCCTCCTCCAGAGCAGAGCACAGGAACTTGCTGAAATTTGGACTCTATTGGAACTGGAAGCTCTGGGCTGCAGTAGCAGAGACTGCTAGTTGAATCAATACAATGGGTTTGTAAATTGTAGAGGAGATAGCCCACTAAGGCCCCAGGACTAAGAGCCTTGCCTGGGACACTCCCAAGACAAACGAAGAAGCCAGGGATAGAGAAGGAAGCTTGAAAGGGAGAAGGGGAGAGGAGGAGGAGGAGTGTGAAGGAGTGGGGAATAAGGAGATAAAAGTTTTAAAATCTGAGAAAAAAATGGATGGAACCTTAAGATCCTGGACCTCACACAGACACAAATACAGACCACCACCCTACAGTCAGTTTCTCCAAGACTCCTAATCTCCAAGCCCCAAAGGATAAATTTTCCTGGAGTCCAGCTGGACAGAAGGAAAAAGCAACTAGGAAATATAAACTCATTAGTACCAAACTCCGCCTTTTTTGCAGAAAACTTATCATACAGAAACTCCATAGTCCCTTAACCCAAGACTTCCTCAGACAAGCTTCTATTCCCCCAGGGATTTAGGTTGTGTCAGGAATCACTAAACATGAAAGAAGTGAATAGGCCTTGTTCATAATCCAATTTCTTTTATTATTACTGCAAAACCTTTCAACAGAAGCAGCATGCTAGGGAGAGAAACCAATGGATTTGCACATAAGAGTCCTAGGCTTGAAGCCCAACTCAATTACTTATTAGCCTTTAGCAAATCTCTTCTTGTAGACTCCGTTTCTTCAACTGTAAAAAGACAGGGTTGAACTAATGATCTCCGTGGTCCCTTCTGCCTCTAAACATACACTTCTGTGACTCAACTCTGCCACTTATTAGCTAGGTCATAGTGTTCTTACATACCATACAATCAACCAATCAAGCATTTATTAAGCATCCACAATGTTTCAGGCACTGTGCTAGGTGCCAAGGGTATAAAAACAGGCAAAAGACAATCCCTGCCCTCAAGGAACTTATAGCCTAAATCTACTCAGGGTGGAAATGACCTGTTCTTTCTAGAGTGGCAGCATCAATGGGGCAGCATCCATCGGTGCCAAATAATGTAACTGTTCTCAGTCAGTGCCACACTGCCTTCTACTGTCAGAGGGGCTCTTGCTTGGTATCCCCATTGCTGATTTCTGAAATAGCCTTCCTTCTTCTCTCTACTTTTCTTTTGTTTTTTCCTCTCTGACTCTTCTTTTTATTCTCAGTCCCACTATGTTTACCTCTCATTGACTTCTAGGGAATTTTCTACAGGCCACAGAACCAAATCCAAATTCTTTCATTAGCCTGGCATTCAATGTCTGCCTCAATCTGGTACCACTCTACCGTCACAGCCATATTTCACATTAATTGCCCTCACATCATACGCTGAATAACTTGCCACCTTCTATATACATCCTGAGCTCTCTCATCTTTGGATCTTTGCTCACACTATTTTCTATGTCTGAAATGCCCACTCTCCCATGAAACTGAAATCATTCTGAATGTAAATTGAAGCATACTATTTTTCACTTTATTTTTTCATGGTTTTTCTTCTTTTGGTTTGTGTCTTCTTTCACAACATGACTAACATGGACATAGGTTTTACATAATTTCACATGTGTAATCTATATCAAATTGCTTAGTGTCTCAAGGAGGGAAAAGGTGAGAAAAGGAGAAAATTTGGAACTCAAAATTTTTTTTTAAATGAATGTTAAAAATTACCTTTACATGTAAATAGGAAAAAATAAAATATTATTTTTTAAAAAATAAATAAATAGCCTTTTAAAAGCCCAAAGAAGAACAGAAGAGGCTTTTTTAAAAAATGCTATTCTTTCTTTAAAATCAAATTCAAATAATAGCTCTTCCATAAAGCCTTCTCTAATCCTTCCCATCAGAAATTATTTTTTCCCCTCCTCTGGCCTGAGTAGAGCTTTATATACAGAAACAGCTAAGTAGAGAAATTCTTGGATGTGGACGAAGGATGGACCTGAGTTTAAATCCTGTCACAAATATTTACGAGTTGTATGACCCTGGGTAAAGTTCTTCTGTCCACCTCAGTTTCCTCATCATTAAAAAGGGATAATAACAAAGCTATCTCCTATAATTATTGTGAGGATAAAATGAGATCATATTTGTAAAATGCTTTGCAAATTTTAAAACACTGGGATTGTTATTATGCACAGTTCTCCTTAGTATTAGTATTAAAGTTATTTTTATATGTTATATATTCTTTCATAGGATTGTTACCTTCTTGAGGTATTCTAATTACCTTTGCTTCCTCTCCAGCCCTCCAATACAGTGTTATAGATGTATACAGCAATGGCTTTGTGATGTCATCGATGCAGGAACCCCTTCCATAGGAGCATACAGAAACCCAATTATGCCTTCTCATCTCCTGAGATCCTGGTCCATGTTTTGCAATAAATACCCTGTAGAGGCGCTAGTCAAAAAGTGGGGGTCATCTTCTAGATCTCTTTTACAATACGTAGATACCAAGCAACCACTGTTTGTCCCTCTTGCTCAATATGTACTCCTTTTCCACTTATATCCTTATGCTACTTACTTCCTGTATATCTGTGATGACTGGAAATATGAAACAGCCTATTTCACATTCATCATGTTTCTCCCAAGAGGGAGAGTGGAGAGGTGTTCTGCACAAGGGCAACTCTCTGGTACCTTGCCTAGAGAACTGGACTTGGAATCAGGGAGAGCTAAGTTTGAATCTCACCTCAGATACTTACTAGCCATGTGACTCTGGAGAAGTCATTTAACCTCCTTCTGCCTCAGTTTCTTCCCCTGGGGATGAGAATAATAATAGCATCTAACTCAGTGAGTATCAAATAAGACAGCATAGGTAAAGTGCTTTGTAAATCTGCAAACCTATTTAGTGGGTTATTATTATTATACCATAGTACTCCTAGCAGTAGTAGTAGCTGTTGATTCATTTCCAACTTTTCATGACCCAATATTGTCCATAGGGTTTTCTTGGCAAAGATACTGGAATGGTTAACCATTTCCTTCTCTGAATCATTTTACAGATGAGGAATTGAGGCCAACAGAGTTCACCCAGGATCACACAACTAGTAGTATCTGAAGTCATATTTGAACTCGGTCCCTCTTGACTCAGGGCTGGTGCTCTATTCACTGAGCCATTTAGCTGTAGCAGCAGTGTCTTAATAACACATTTGTTGAATTGGATCTCTTCCTTCTCTCTGCTTTTTTTCTTTGTTTTCTTATTTGGGGGATTTTTTTTGTTGGTTTGTTTGAGAGCTGAAAGTTACCTCAGGGATCATCTATTCCAAATCTCCTATTTTGTTTTTAATTCTTTTAATGGATATTTTTTGTCCTTACGGTGCAGGCATTCCAACTCTCCCTGCCCTTTACTGAACCCGCCCTTGTGACAAAGAAAAACAATTATGAAAAAGCACCTAAAGCCATGAACACCTTGGACAATGTACACAGTATTCAGCCTGTCACTGCCCACCCCTCAACTGCAACTTTTTCTGTTTTTTTCTATCTCCCGTTTCTTTCCCCATGTTCTGTGGCTCTCACTCACAAACATTGCCAATCAATCTGAATCACTACCAAATCTCATCTGTGGGAAGGAAGTTACTGGCCAATTGAGCCCACCTGTAACTGAGCAAGAAGGAACCTCTACGTTATCCTCCAATAAATTGTCATCCAATCTTTACTTCTGGACATCTAGTAAGGGAACTATCTGAGAAAGCAGCCCATTTTACTTTCCTTCCAGATGCTTAAACAATCATGGCATATCAGGTATAACCTAAGAGTCTGACTCTATTTAGCTAAATTCATGAATTCTTGGATATTCAAAAGCTGCTTCAATATCTTTTTTAATTTATTTAAGTTTCAAACATTCATTTCCACAAAATTTTGAGTTCCAAATTTTCTCCCCATTTCTCCCCTCCCTCCACCCCAAAACACCCAGCATTCTAATTACCCCTATCACCAATCTGCCCTGCCTTCTATCATCCCTCCCTTCCCTTATCTCCGTCTTCTCTTTTGTCCTGTAGAGCAAGATAAATTTCTATACACCATTATCTGTATTTCTTATTTCCTAGTTGTATGCAAGAACAATACTCAACAGTTTGTTCCTAAAACTTTGAGTTCCAATCTCTTCCTCCCTCCTTCCCCACCCATCCCCACTGGGAAGGCAAGCAATTTAATATAGGTCATATCTACGTAGTTTTGCAAATGACTTCTATAATAGTCGTATTGTATAAGACTAACTATATTTCCCTCCATCCTATCCTGCCCCCCATTTCTTCTATTCTCTCTTTTGACTTTGTCTCTTCCCAAGAATGCTGACTTCTAATTGCTCCCTCCTCCCATTGCCCTCCCTTCTATCATTCCCCCCTGCTTATCCCCTTCTCCCCCACTTTCCTGTATTGTAAGATAGGTTTTTAAACCAAAATAAGTATGCATTTTATTCCTTCCTTGAGTCGAATGTGAGGAGAGTAAGTTTCATGTTTTCTCTGTTACCTCCCCGATTTTTCCTTCCACTGAAAAGTCTTTTATTTGCCTCTTTTATGAGAGATAATTTGCCCCATTCCATTTCTAAATTTTTCCTCCCAATATATTCCTCTCACCCCTTAATTTCATTTTTTTAGATATGATCCCATCCTATTCAACTTACCCTGTGCTCTGTGTGTGATCCCACCAACTACCCAGATACTGAAAAAAGTTTCAAGAGTTACAAATGTTGTCTTTCCATGTAGGAATGTAAACAGTTCAACTTTAGTAAATACCTTATGATTTCTCTTTCTTGTTTACCTTTTCATGCTTCTCTTGATTCTTGTTTGAAAGTCAAATTTTCTTTTTAGTTCTGGTCTTTTCATCAAGAATGCTTGAAAGTCCTCTATTTCACTGAAAGAGCATTTTTTTCCCCTGAAGTATTATACTTAGTTTTGCTGGGTAGGTGATTCTTGGTTTTAGTCCTAGTTCCTTTGACTTCTGGAATATCACATCCCATGCTCTTTGATCCCTTAATGTAGAAGCTGCTAGATCTTGTGTTATCCTGATTGTATTTCCACAATACTCAAATTGTTTCTTTCTAACTGCTTGCAAAATTTTCTCCTTGACCTGGGAATTCTGGAATTTGGCTGCAATGTTCCTAAGAGTTTCTCTTTTTGGCTCTCTTTCAGGAGGTGATCAATGGATTCTTTCAATATTTATTTTGTCCCCTGGTTCTAGAATATCAGGGCAGTTTTCCTTGATAATTTCATAAAAGATGATGTCTAGGCTCTTTTTTTGATCATGGCTTTCAGGTAGTCCCATAATTTTTGAATTGTCTTTCCTGGATCTATTTTCCAGGTCAGTTGTTTTTCCATTGAGATATTTCACATTTTCTTCCAGTTTTTCATTCTTTTGGGTTTTTTTGGTTTCTCACAAAGCCATTAGCCTCCATCTCTTCCATTCTAATTTTTAAAGAACTACTTTCTTCAGTGAGCTTTTGAACCTCCTTTTCCATTTGGCTAATTCTGCTTTTGAAAGCATTCTTTTCCTCATTGGCTTTTTGAACCTCTTTTGCCAATAGAGTTAGCCTATTTTTAAAAGTGTTATTTTCTATAGCATTTTTTTTGTCTCCTTTAGCAAGTTACTGACTTGCTTTTCATGATTTTCTTGCATCTTTCTCATTTTTCTTCCCAATTTTTCCTCCACCTCTCTTACTTGATCTTCAAAATCCTTTTTGAGCTCTTCCATAGCCTGAGACAATTGAATATTTATTTTGAATGTTTGAGATACAGACGTCTTGACTTTTAGGCCTTTCCCTGGTGGTAAGCATTGTTCTTCCTCATTAGAAAGGATGGGAGAAGATATCTATTCACCAAAAAAGTAACCTTCTATAGTCTTATTTTTTTTCCCCTTTTTGGGGCATTTCCCCAACCAGTTACTTGACTTTTGGATCCTTTTTCAAGAGGAGAGTATATTCTGGGGGTTTGTAAGATCTCAGTTCCTCCAAAGTGGTACAATCAAGCATGTACACTGGTCTGGGAGCAAGCAGAAATTTTTGTGCCCAGAATCTTCACCACCACCTCACCTCCAGTTCCACCAAGCCATCCCTGGGGGCTGAGATTCAGATAAGCTACAGGGGCAGGGCTGCCATTCAGTGTGAGATAAAGATCAGCTGCTCAAATCCCTCAGGGGTATTAGGTGGGGGCAGGGCCTCTACACAGGGCTGATTTAAGAATCAGCTTCTCAGTGCCCCCAGGGGTTTTACAATCCAAAAATGGAGCAGGCTGCTGTAGGGGCTGCTGTGGAAGCTGCTGCCGGCCACCGGATTCACCACCTGACATCAGAGATATGGGAAGGCCTTTCTCCCTTCTTGCCCAACTGAAGAAACCCTGTCACTGACCTTTGTCACCTTCAGGTTGAGGGATCTGTGGACCACTGCTACTGGGACTGGGGATTCTGCCCCGGAAGCCTGCTCTCATCCTCTTCCCAGAGCTGCACCATGCAGCCAAGGCTGGGCTAGGCTTAGCTCTTCATCCAGTGTGCCAGATGTTTCCTGTCACCCTTTCAGGTCACCCTGGGCTGGAAATCTCCTCCACTCTGTTGTTCTGTGGCTTCTGCTGCTCTAGAATTTGTTGAGAATCTTTCTTTACAGGTATTCTGTGGACTGTGGGGGAAGAGCTAGTATATGTGCATCTTTCTACTCTGCCATCTTGGCTCCACTGCTTCAATATCTTAAGTTGTCTCTGTCTACTTCTGAGTCTAGAGCTTTCAGCTGTTATGGATGCCTAAGTATTCTAGAAGGTTGGATATCAGATAGTTGAGGTTGCATTATGCCAAGGGAGGTATATAGGAATTGTGTGTAACCCATGACCCAGCATCCCAAAGATCTGAGCCTGAAAAAACAGGTAGTACTTTCTGTCAGGAGTAAGTCTTCAAAATCACTTTGTTTTGATTCATAATGCCCCTTAGCCCTGTCAGGATGTAACTGATGTCAAGTTCTCAATATATGTGGGGAAAAGGGTTCTCCCCTCCCATACAATCATTCAAAGTAAGAAGACACATATCAGATTCAGGAGAACCTTTAGCTACTCCACAGAAAATGGGGAAAACATCTAGGTAGTTCACAGTAGTCTACAGTCAATAAATTTTCCCTCTCCAGTGAATCCTACCTTTATTCCAGAGAAAAATATTTTATTGCTCCAGGAGCTACCCAGGAACTCTCTCCCTGATTTTAGAAGGCTAGATGTTGAGATCCACTTCTTTCTCTTCTTTCTCTTCCCAAGAATTCTTTCCCTCTCTCTTCTCAAACATGAGTTCCTAGTGAGTCAATTCTAAGGCTAGTGCTGGCCAGGAATATCTTCTTTCTCCATAAGGTTAAATTCGAGGATTGCCCTGGCCAGGAACTTTTTTTCATCTTCAGTTTAGAAGACCAAGGTTCAGAAAGTCTTCACACTGCTCCAGAAATCTAGGGTTCAGAACCTCTCACCATACAAATGACAAAAACTCCCACTCCACAGCTGCCACATGGTGAGGAACATGTACTTCTGCCACTGCTTCTGCAGGGACAGTCCAGGTACTCAGAACTTGAAGTCCAAGAATTCCTCTTGGTTGCCTTGGCAAAAGCACATCCAACTTCCTTGTACTCTTGCCAAGTAACCAAAACCAACTGGGGATGTAGTAGTGAACAGGGCTTCTAATTCTGTTATTCTTTATTCAAAAGAGGGAAACATATAAAAAAGGGCAAAGGTGATGATGAAGTACATTTTACACAGGGACAGCACAAAGGGATGCCCCTTCCAACAGCAATCCCAGCAAACCAATTCATTTCCAGTGGCTCTATACCATCAAAAGAGTGTAGTGAATAGAAACATTAAATTTGGCATCAAATAACCTGGGTTAAAATCCCAGCTCTACTACTTGTGACAATGTTTGGGGAAGTCAAACTGGTCAAACGGTCAAAACTTAACTGGTCTGGGATTCAGGTCTTCTTCATCTTTAAAATGGAGGGAAGGAAAGGGGTTCTAGATGACCTCTAATATAGCTCCATGCTGCAAATCTATAAATCATATGAAACTCTTAGTCCTAATTCTGTCCTCTGGCCATGATATTCTCAGTGGTGCCCAGTAGTTTACTCTCAAGTCAAGAAACTAGTACATAGTTTTAAATTTATTAGAAGAATGTGTCAGTTTCAGATTTCAGGAATTTTGCTGATTGGAAGGGGCAAACACAAATATAAATGGGAAATATTATTTTAAAAAAGACACTAAAAAATTAACCATGGAGAGATAACACACTTATTCAGTTCAAGGTCTATCTCAGTGCCTTGTTTCAGGATGCTAATCTGAATATGACCATGAGAATTTTGGAATTCATTACTAAAGAACCCTGAACTCCAAAACTCTTTCGTAATAATAGGACAAATGTATATTGCCTGGTTAGAGCTTAGTCAGCAAAAATGAGAATTTAACCATTATAACTTAGGATAATGTCTCTCACCAACTCTGAACTAGAAATATTGTCATTAAATATTTAACAATCATCTCTTCAGGAGGGGGACACGTATGCACAACACACTATTAAGTTTTATCTGTATTATTAACATTTTATCCACTACTTTCTTACGTTGAGACTATTAACAAAACAGTAAATCAAGCCTGATTTGTAGTACTTTCAAATTTTCACTGAAAATTTAATAACTGGCTCTTGGCTTGAGCTGGCTACAGGCCATTCTTGGCTACTGTACACTGGCTCTCTACACTGACATCTGCTGCTTGAGAGATAGAAACTCCTCAGAGGCGAGCCAAGGAGGCAGAATGAAAAAGCTCTTACAATTCTCATGCTAAGGGATTTTCCTGTTACCTATCTGCTACCCTATCAGCAAAGAGGCCCACCACATTGATGGAGAGGTCCATGCACTCGGAGCCATGCAGTTGAGTAGCAGCATGGCAGCTCATCTAATAACCAGCCTAGATTAGCAGAGTCACCCCTAGAACACTAATGCACCATGCCTACCAGTAGATTTGTGAGGTCAGTCTCCAAGAAAATACACCAAAACCTGCAGTTCCAGAGTTATGATGTGCCCTGATCATATGCATTCCCTACATATGTGCCTCACTGTCATGATATTTTAAGATTATACCCACCCATCCTGATAGACATTGTATAGAGAGTTCTTCCAATATCACTTCCTCAAATGATACAGTTTTCAGATCCTTTGTGGTTCTAGACACCCTACCCTGGAGGCTCTCTAATTTGTCAGCATCCTTTTTTAAATGTGGCACATAGAATAAACATATTATGAATAAAATATTTCAGGTGCAAGCTGACCAGGACAATGAGAGTATTACCATCTCTATTTTGAACACAATATATCTATTAGTTCAGGCTAACTTATTTTGGCTGCCATGACCAACGTGGACTTTAATTTGTGGCCAAGCAAAACCTCAAAGTTTTGTATGTTTTCCTCATACAAACTGCTATGTGTCCACATCATAGGACCATAGGATCAGAAAATTATGCTATTGATTTTTTAGCCCTAAGTCAGATTTTCCATTTATTGTCTTTGAGAAATTTCATTTTGCTAAATTAGGTCTGTTAAATTAACTTGCATTCTGATTCTGCCATCCAAGAAATTAGCTGTCCCTCCAAATTTTGGGTCATCTAGCACATAGCAAGTGCTTAACATGCTTTGTCATTCATTCATTTCATCTATCCTTCCACAGATTTGATGATCATTCCATTAGCATCTTCTTTTAAATTAAGTCAGATCAAGTCTAAAGGACTGATGAAAATGATGAACATAATCAAGGCTGAAGAATGATCCCAATAGCATTTCAGTAAAGAGTTTCCTCCAGATTGACATCAATGTATTTATCAACACATTTGGAATCTAACTATTCAACCAGCTATAAATCTACCTAATGGTATCCCCATCCATCTCACATTTCTCCATCTTGTCCACAAGAATATTTTGGGAGATCTTGTCAAACACCTTGCTGAAACACAGAAATGCTAATGTTGGAATGCTATATCATTTCCCCAGTCTTACCATATCCCAGCTGGAAAAAAAAAGAATGCTGCTTCAGTGGTATTAAGAAATCTACTCACAAAAAAGTTACCAATCTACCCAAATTTCTCATGCTTTTGCCCTGTCCTCCCTTTGCTCCCTCGGGTTCATGTTCAGCACAAGGACAGTTAAGGGCCAAGAAAAGCTGGAGCTGAGAAAACAGAATCAGGTAGGAGGTATTTCCCATTTCCATTGAATTTTGTAAGATCTTTGGAGTCTTGTGAACATGTCAGGTGCCTCTGAGCCCTGAAGTGATGAATCATCATTAATTTAAAGTCTGAGTACAGAGAGTAGGGCAAGAGAATAAGGGCTGGGCTAGGCAGGCAAACAGCCAGAGAGAAGATATGGAGAGTAATGGGGCCCTAATAGGGGAAAAAATGGGGAGGGGGGAGGAATGGTCCCCATTACTCCCCCAGAGAGAGCAGAGGAGTAGTGTATGTAGCATAGATAAATTTTCCTTCCTGGTTCCCTGTAATTTTGTTTCTGAAGGACTGATGGCAGGCCTGCTGAGAAGACTGCCATCTTTTGCCAGAGCTGTAAAATTTTATCCACCTCCTCTTCTAGCCTCTAGGAGATCCCCCATTCAGGAATCCCCCACTATTTCTAGGTATTTTCTTTTCCTGGACGAGGATCTGTTGGCTTGTTTACGCTCTTGTATGTAGAAGTAGGACATGCCAAGGAAATACAGTCTCGAGCCCAAAGAGTCTTCCTAACCTCCCCGCCCCCCACACACACACACGCACTCACACACACACACACACACACACACACACACACACACACACTTCAGTGTCTTTGCTGCCATCAGCAGAGCTCAAGGCAAGCTCATTTCCCCAAGGTTGTCACAACTTGACTTCCTAAATTGTACTAAAACAGAAAACAAACAGAAAAGTGAATCCACCCAAGCAAGATTCTCAGGAATGGTTTGGCAGGCATGAGCCACGCGCTAACCACTTCAAGCTGTCTTCAGACTTCTCTAGCTAAGCAATATATACCCATAACCAGATGTGCCCTGATACTGGGAGAAGGGATCATTAGCTTCTAGGGACAAGGATTCACAAAACAGGAAAATACTCATCAAGAGATACAGCTTGAAAACAGGCTTGATGCAGAGAAGCTGCCTCTGCCTTTCCTAGTCTGGCATGGCCTTAGTTGCTAACTTAGTGTGCTTCTGTTGTTTCTTAGCCAGTAGGGGCTGCTGTTCACACTGGGCAAGGGTCCTTTTGCCACTGGAGAGAGCACCTGGAAGGGCCCCTTGGTTTCTGTGGGAATTTAGAGAAGTTATATCCTGCCGGGTCATATATTTTTCAGCCTAAGTTTTTCCAATGGGAATGAAGATGATGTCAGAAATTTTGAGACTAGGGCACTGCCTAGTCTTTAAAGGGCAGTAATAAAGAAGAGACCAGGAGGCTGATCCATTTGGATTCCCTACTGAGTTCCCCAAATCAGTCCAAAGAAAGTACCTCCACCAAAGGTTACAGACAGTAAAGATGCCTGATCCCACCACGTAGAACTAATCTATCCCAGCATCAAAGGCAGCAGAAGTCCCTGCTTCTGTTCAAGCAACTATTGCCACAGACTTCCCTTGGCTGCCATTACCAAAAGTTTCCTTGGGAACCCTTTGGCTTCAATCCCTGACTTTGCCCTTTGAGCATGCCAGATACAAGTCTAGACCTTTAGGAAAAGGACTAGCCTGCTTTACCTTTACCAAGCTGCCTGGCTTCATATCTAACTATCACTGCCTGGCCCATATGAATAACCTCTCCTTGTCCATCCTGACTACACCAAGACTGTGGAGAACATAAACACATATCAACTTGACCATCCATCAGTCTATTTCTTCACAGAAAATGGAGTCAGTCAATTTATGGAGAACAAGATGGGGAGAAGGAGATTGTGGCACGGTTACACATAAGCCCCCTTAGCGCTAGTCCCAGGTAATGGTCAGACCATTCACAAGCTCTTCCAGTACCTTTTCTGCTTCACTTCCAATTCTATGACTCCCAGAATTTGCCTGGGCTCTGGTGGGTTGACTTCCACCTTCTCTTACAGAGTTCCAGACCAAGCTGTGAAGCCTCTTCTGGAGTTATCTCCCCCACTTTCTGTTCACCAAAACCTTGGCCTCTGGACCCTGGAATGACTCTGGGATCTAAGAGAACAGTTTTGATTTCTTCTCACTTGGATTCAGGCCTCCTTTACATTTCTGGGTCATTTCTGCAGACCAAGCTGCCACTTGAGTACCCCCTCTCTTCCCTTTTCTCTCCCTCTTCCTACATCCTTTCTATGTATGGTCCTCACCTCATTAGAATGTGAGCCTCTTGTTTGCTTAAATTTGTATCCCTAGAGCTGAACACAGTACCTGGTATATAGTAAGCATGAATAATAGGTTATACACATATATAATATGTAATATTAATAAGTAAAGCATTGATAAATGCTTTATCTATATAACATAATATATAAGTAAAGTATTAATAAATGCTTTATCTATATAACATAATATATAATATTAATAAGTAAAGCACTAATAAATGCTTTATTTATGTAACATAATATATAATATTAATAAGCAAAGCATTAATAAATGCTTTATCTATATCTATCTCCCTAGCTCTCTATTTCAGTCTGGAGAGTAAGATGAGGTTCCCAAGGAAAGCCAACTGAAGGAAAGTTTAGATGCCTTACAGAAGATCTGAATTTCCCTACTCCCTCTCTTTCCACCCTCCCTTCCTCCCACCCCCATCCCCACCATACTTATCCCCAGCACACAGGGAGGAGAAGAAACCAGATTGCTTATAACTAGTACATAATCTGGGCCAGGAGTGGGGAACCTGTGCCTTTGAGGACACATGTGACCCTCTAGGTCCTCAAGTGCAGCCCTTTGACTCAATCCAAACTTCACAGAACAAATCCTCTTAATAAAAGAATTTGTTCTGTAAAACTTGGACTTGTCAAAAGGCCTTACCGGAGGACTTAGAACACCACATGTGGCCTTGAGGCCTGGTTTCCCCACCCCTGAGGGACTGTCCTAGCTACTTCTCCAAGCAGGTCCCCCACCCCTCCATCTGTAACACTGTCCATGCAGCTCCCAGCACCAACCCTTCTTCAGGGCTCCTGAACCCCTCAGCTTAGACCATTTTTTTTTTTTGGATCTAACTGCCTAACAGAGTCAGACCTTATCTTTGTTAGGTTTCAGACCTCTTTGCCTCCAGTTACAGAAAAGGATTCTCCCTCATTAAATCCCAGGCTGCAAGGCCTTCATTGCTAAAGCTCACACTCAGACATACCAGAAGATAAGTAGAATCAAAAATGCTTTTTCTTCTCTGAGAATCCTGGATTCCAGAAGTGTGGTCTAAATCCTTCTTTGGCCCTTAAGCCTGGGACAGTAACAACTTGAATAACTTCTTATTAGCTTCGCATTTGTCAGCTCTAAAGACCTGTTTCCTCTGGAGTCTCCCAGTTGTATCACATTCTTTGTTGCCTGGATGCCGGCCTGCCTCACCAGAGACAGAATGGGTGTGTCTGTCACAATCAGGTGTGAATTGCTCACCTCTGGCAAGAGCCCACCCTCAGTCATTATTTTCCCATAATGAAACTCTCAGCAAGGCACAAACCCCTCCTTAAGCTAATACGTGATTAGTCTTCACAATAGGACTGTAAATAGGCCCCTAATTAACGGATTTGCTTAGAGTTATCCCCTGTTTGGGGACTGCAGCCTGATAATTGCAGGCTTTATAATCACCAATCAATCAATCCACTGAGCCCCTACTTTACTGAGCATCTAATGGGTGCCCAGCCCTCTGACTGGACTTGTGGGGGAGACAAAATGCAATCCCTGGTCTCCAGAACGTGTCAAGTTAGCTGAAAAATTGGAGAACGCAAGGCTAATTAAGTGCAAGGCTGGGTGCTTGAGTTTGTAAGCCAGTAAGAATTCAGAGATCACTGTAGGATAGAGGAAGGCTTTGAAGGAGGTGAGACTTAGACTGAGCTTTGAAGGATGTGCAAGACTTTGTTACTCGGCAGTTACGCCCTTTCCCTCACGAGGAAGTCCTGGAATGAACATGCTGGAGAAACTAACTTTCGCCTGACTCAATCTAGCAGAAGCTAAACCACCCTGTCTCTTAACTGACATCCTCTTAAACACCACATTGTGGCTGAAGTTGGTCTGGCTGCTGTATTAAGTGGCACAGCTGTTGCCAGGGCTTCAGACAGCTCCCAGTCTGTCTCTCTGTCTTTCTGCCTCTCTCTGTCTCCATCACTCTGTCTCCCTCTGTCTCTGGTCTCTGTTTCTCTCTCTGTATCTCTGTTTCTCTGTCACTGGTCTCTGTTTCTCTCTGTCTCTGTCTCTCTGTCTCTCTGTCTCTCTCTCTCTCACACACACACACACACACACACACAATGTACACAAAGACACAAAGGCTCTGAACACACAGTCAAGCACAGAAAAAACAAATACATCCTTGCCAGGACATGTAGATGTCTAAACAAAAAATAATGCAGGGCAGCTATAGGCAATTGTGTGTGGGCATTAGGGAGAGGACAAGATAAAGGGCATTTGGAGATAGGCGCTGAGGGTAAAGATAGGAGAAGGGCAGAGAATAAGCATTAATCAAGTGCCTACTACATGCCAAAGTAGAACTTGAGAATTATTTTCTTACTTGATACTCACAACAAACCTGGGAGGTGGGTGCTATTATCATCCTTATTTTACAGAGGAGAAAACTGAGGAAAACAGGGTTGAGTGACTTATCCAGGGTTCACACAGTAAGTGACTGAGGCTGGATTTGAGCTCAGATCTTCCACTCCAGGTCCAGTGTTCTAGCCATTGCATCACTTAGCTGCCTTGGAGAGTCATGTCTCACTTATTAACTTGTGAGATCCTGCCTCACTTACTAGCTGTGAGATCCTGGGCAAGTCACTTAACTTCTCTCAGTCTCAGTTTCCTCACCTGTAAAATGGCATAATAATAGCCTCTACTCCATAGGATTTCTGTGAGACTCAAATGAGATAGGATAAAGCACCTGACAAAGTTCCAAGTGCTGTATCAATGAAAGCTGTTATTATTAAGCAGAAGAGAAGTTTGAGGGAAGGGGAAGGGTTTGATTTGAACTATCAGCTCTCTTCATTTTTTTTAACCAAGTTCCTTATTGAGACCTTGTTAGAAAAATCAAGGGTAGCCATAGAGGAGAACTGGGCTTCTGCAGAAGCATCCCCAGTCACAGAGGGTCAACTGACTGATGGCTTGGGTGCTTTTCTTACTCCTACAGAAATCTGTGAGAATGAGACCAAGACAATGCTAAAACTCTTCTTTTCACCACACATACATATGCTGACCAAGTCTGTAGACACACAAATCCAGCTCTGGATTACCTGAGTTTATTTAGTTTCCATGTGGCATAATCCACCTTGGAAACATGTCCATATGCATCTGAGCTGTTTTCAAAGGCCCAGACTCATCCAACATTGCTGTCTCCCCCATATTGTGACCCTGGGTTTCTGGGTCAGGAGTCCCAGTGGACTGGGATCAGGGACATATGAAGTTGTGGCTGTAAAACAGAATTTGGTTCTAATTGGACTCCAGGAACAGTTATGGAATATATATATAAATGCAAGTGAAAGAAAGGACCACATAGTGTGGGAATTCTAAGACCTAGATTTGTATCCTAACCCCACTATTTAACTACCTTGGTGACCATGAAATAGTCATAAAACTTCTCTGATCTCAGTGTCTTTTCTTTTTTTTTTTTTAGAAATTTTAAAAGAATAATTTTATTTTTCTCTTTTTTTATTATTACTTATTTTTAACACAGTTTATAACAGATAAAGCAATTTCAACTTTTGGTCAGGTGATACTTCTTTTTAAAGCATTTACAATATGGACCACAAAATAAATGTTTTTTTAAACATTAACCAACCGAGACACAGATAATATTTATGTTGCTAACTTCACAAGCTCTTGTCTCCATAGTATTACTAAGAATTAAAGGACCCTAACTTATTGCTGTTGGTCTGAAGTCCTATGCCTAATTGCTTAATTCTAAACAATCTCGGATGTTCCCCTACCCATAATCTATAATTGAATAGATCTCAGTTTCTTAATCAGTAAAATGGTGATGACATATTTGCACTATCTATCTCACAGACATAAAAGGATGCATGAAAACATAAAATAATTTGGGGAAGAAATCCCTAGAGAACAACCAGAAAAACTGGAAAAGAATCTAATGAGAAATACGTTTAGACCAGCTTCTTACATCATATATGATAATTAATGCAAAGGAGAAACCAGATCTCAAGGTCACACTATTAAAAAATTAGGAAGAAACAAGATCAGGTACTTTTCATAGTTTTAGCTAGGGGAAGAGTTCTTAAGCAAACTTGATTGAAGCAATCACAAAAGATATAACAGACATTTTCCATTACATGAAAAGGTTTTGCAAAACAAAATCAATGCAACCAAAATGAAAAGTTAAGTTGTTGGTTGAAAAAAATAAAACCTTTCCCAAAATATTTCAGATAGAGGTCTGTTATTCAAGATATATAGGTAGCTAATACAAGTATTAATCAACCAAGAAGTATTTATTAAGGCTTATGTGCAAACACTTTACTAGACACTAGACACAGTAAAAAGAATGAAATTATTTGCATTGGAGAATATTTTAAAAATACAAAAGATTATTCCAAAGCATTAATAATGGGGAAAATGCAAATTAAAACAGATCTTTAGTTTCACTTCAGTCCCCTTTTTTGGAAAAAGATAGCAAAAAAGGAAAATTATCAATATTGACTGTATGTACATCTCCAGCACTCAGAACTCAGTGCCTGGTGTTTAGTAATAAATATTTTATAAATGCTTATTGCTCGCTGTTGTCATTGAAGGGGCTGTGAGAAGATAAATTCATTAATACAGTCTTGACTAGCATGAAAGACAATTTGGAATTATGCTAAAAATAATCTGACTAAAATGTTCATATTTTTTGTCCCAGAGATCCCACTGTTAGGCATGTACCTCAAAGAGTTCAAATACATAAAGAAAAAAACCTTATACATCAAATTTTCATAGCTGCACTTTTCGTGGTAGCAAAAATCTGGAAACAAAATTGACGCCCATTCATTAGGGCATGGCTAACCCAAATGAAGTGTGTAATGGAATATTGCTGCCTCATATGAAATGATGCATATAAAGAATCCAGAGAAGCATGGGAAGACTGACACAGTGTAACTGATGCAGAGAGAATAAAGGCAATATCCACAATTGACCACAGCAATATGAGAGGAAAAAACCAAAAACTGAAAACTGAACTCCAGGTAACTTTAATGACCTAGATGGGCCCCTAGAGGTGAGAAAATGGACCTCCCTTCTTGATATAGGTGGAGGACTATGACTGTGGAACATTGCACATATTCTCAGACTTGACTTGTGTATTTGTTAGATTTACTATACTGTTTCCATCTTCTTCTCTTGTATTCTTTATTAGGAGTATCTCTGAAGCTAAGGGAAGGGGTCATATTCAGAAATGAAGATAGCGTAAAAAACAAGACATCAAAAGTTTAAAAAGAAAAAGAATATGAGAAGACTTAAGGAGGTTTCTAAGATCTTTTCCACCTTTATATCTTGTAATTTTAAAAATATAATGGAGTGTAAGACATGGTCTGCATCATTCTACTATGAATCTAACTGAGGAAAACACATGAAATATTAACAAATAACAATAATAGAAAGTAGCATATTAGGAGTAGTAAGCACAGCAGTTATTCTTTGGAGGTGATTCTAAGAGATCAGAGAAACAAATCAATGTGACCTTCTGTGGCTTCATGAAGGAAGTGAAGCAAGCAAGACCTCTAAGGATGGATAGAATTTGAAGAGGAGAGCAGAAAAGGGCAGAGAAGGGAGAACACCATGTATCTAAAAGTCTTATCGACTGCTAATGTCATGTTATAACTCCACATGTTTTTAATTCCTTAACCAGTAATTCCAATGAATGACCTAAGATTATTAATGCCCAGAGAAGGAAAGACTCAGAGAGAGGCAGAAAACAAGGAGATAGAGAGATACTGCAATTCAAATATGCCCCCATTCCACCCGCCAGGACAACAGAGCTCAGCCTCTCTCAATTTATAGGGTAACCCCTGGCTAAGATTGAGTTCCCCAACCCTATCATTTGCTTCGCCAGGAGACTCTTACTGGCTTGTGACTTCTTTATTTATAGATGAGCTTTTCCTCACTTGGACTGTGGCACTCATCTTCCCAGATTGACCATTATTTAACCCCCAGAAAAACCTGTCTGGAGTGTCCATGTCAGGTCAGGCCTTAGCCAAGGACGTCCTTCCATTATGAACTTCTGATATCAAGACCTAGAAGGCAAACCCTGCTAGGCAGTATTTTGTGTTGAGGCCAGGTGAGGCAGTGACACATAGCGGACAGAGTTCTGGACTTAAAATCAGGAAGACCTGGATTCAGATCATGCCTGATCAATTTACTAACTTTGTGACCATGGACAAGGTGTTAAACCTTTCTGAGCCTTAGTTTCCCCATCTTTAAAGCAGGAATAATAACTGTATCTATCTCCCAAGGTTATTGTGAGACTCAGGCTCCTAAACAGCACAACTGCCTCTTCTGCTCTTTGACTACTTCCTTAGGTGTGGGTAACCCAACAGTCATCAAAGATTCTAGAATTTGAGAGTTCCTGGGCTCCTCAGGGCAACCAGGTGGCACAGTGGGTAGAGCACCAGGCCTAGAATTAGGAAGACTCACCTTCCTGAGTTCAGACACTTACTAGTTGTGTGACTCTGAGCAAGTCACTTAACCTTGTTTGCCTCAGTGTCTTCATCTGTAAGGTGAGCTGAAGAAGGAAATGGCAAACCACTCCAGTATCTCTGGCAGGAAAACCCCAAACGGGGTCACAAAAAGTCAGACATGACTGGAAAATGACTGAATAACACAACAGATTCCTCAGTCAGAGCTTACTGTAGCAGGAGGATGTTTCTGAAACTGTCCCTATTTTGGAAAGTTTGGTCACTAGCAGGAGGATAAGCCCAAGCCAGAACCTCAAGGAAACTGCTTGGCAGGTAGAGTCAGGAAGACCTGAGTTCAAGTCCAGCTTCAGATACTTACTAGCTGTGTGACCCTGAGCAAGTCACTTAACCTCTATTTACTTCAGTTTCCTCATCTGTAAAAATGAAAATAATAATAACCCCTTCCTCCAGGGACTGTAAGAGGCAAATGAGATAATAATTATAAAGTGCCTGAAATATTGACTATTATTATAGTGGAGAGCTGACATAAAGGTTGAAATGGCTACTCAGTAGTTCCACAGTTTTTCATTTTTAATGTTTATAATACCCTCCTGAAAGAGGAATAAATGAATAAATAAATAAATGAATGAATAAAATGAATGAATAAATGAAATGAATAAATAAAATAGGAATTATGGGTTATTGTTGCTGTATTGTATCCTACTCTTCATGACTCCATTTGGGGTTTTCTTGACAAAGATACTGCACTGGTTTGCCATTTCCTTCTCCAGATTATTTTACAGATGAGGAAACTGAGGCAAACAAAGTGACTTGCCCATGGTCCAAGGTCAGATTTGAACTGATAAAGATGAGTCTTCCTGATTCCAAGGCCAGTGATCTATTCACTGTGCCACCTAGCTACCCATGAGCTATTGTATCATGTTTTAAATTCTTCTTAATGAAAGCTTTAGAATTGTAAGTATTTCTTTTGAGTGGAAGGAACAAACAACTGTCCTATACCTGAACTATCTTATGTACTGAGTACCTTTCTAATGAATACCTCCCTTTTAGAGAGATGCTAGACATAAGCAAAGCCTAAGGTGGGCTTGAGAGACTGTCCCCAGACAATCGGGGAGTGGGATATAATGAGCTACAGACAATGAAAAAGAGTCTGACTCCCTTTTTGGAGACCAGGTTCAACTATGACTGAACTGGGTAGGCTTGAGCTAGCGCTCCTAATTGAGAGAGGATGTCCCAGGGTCTGCTGTTACACTTTGGCTAAGCATTTGAGTTTTAATGCTCTATTCGGATCTTGACAAAGTGCTGAGAGGAAGTAGAAAGTCCATTTATACTATAAAATATTACATTTCCTTTCAAGGTTTTCCTATTTTCCTCTTTACCAGCAAATTCACAACTCTAGAACTTGAAAATAATAACTCTGTGAGAGAACTTTGTGTGTGAAGAGGGGAGGGCACAAAGGCAGGATGGAACATCTCTGAGGACTTCCAGGGGAGAAAGTGTTAGAGAATCGACTACGGAAGATTTCTGACAGTATTGGGAGCCTGCCTGTCTTGAAGAACCCAGATGGGCCAGGAACACCTCAGAGAGTTTCAACTCTCCATTGTCTTCCACAGCAAATGAATGATATTCAGAGAGAGACTTCAGTCTGCATAAACCAACCCAGATTTCACAAGCCCTGAATCACAAGAGAAATACGAAGCTATGTCGCTGACCTTCATTTAAACTGCAATGATTTATAATTCAGGGAAGGCAGGGGCGTCTCATGGAGAGTTTCTAAAATTAAATATTCTTAGCAACAGACCTGGGGGAGGGGAGGAGAATACTCTGGAGTTTTCTGGGTTTTCATAGATCTCTGCACTGTGTTTGAAGCTTGACTTTGGGGCTAGGGAGAGGGAACAGGGTGCTGGAGAAGTGGGAGACTGAGGACATGCTACCCTTGGGATGATATCGAGAAAGTGAGAGGCCCCAGGGTCAGCTCCCAGACTGTTTCACCAAGTCTTTGGTACTTTTTTGTACCTACCAGCTCCCTAAACCTAATATTTGACTGTGACAAGTTTGCTCTGGAACCAACAATATCCTTTGGATCCCTTCTCTGGGCTTGCTGACCATGAGAAGAGGCAGCGAGCATCCTATTCCAGGGCATGAGATGACCTGTGGCCTCTGTCCATTAAATTTTAAGCTACTCAAGGACAAGGATTGTCTTTTGCCTCTTTGTGTATTCCTAACACTTACCACAGTGCTGTCACACAGTAGGTTATTAATAAATGTTTATTGACCGACTGACCTGTGTGTCACATGGATCAGATTAGCATCAACTTACATCTCCTAAGGCAAAGGCCTGAGGGAGAGAAGAAGACACCTCTCCCATCCTCATTCCTTCTTGTTTCAATTTTTTTCTGGTTATCTCCTTATCATTCTCTGGACATCTCTTTTCGCAGCAGTCTCTTAGGCCACACACACACACACACACACACACACACACACACATCCCTCAAACACTGCACAATCTGGAACCATTAGGGGATGGGTGAAGATGGGCAGCTGTATTTTTGACTCTGAGAATATTTCAGGATGAGCAGCCTCACTAAAAGCCAGACAAACAGCTTGGGCCCAGACATCAAACATCCACTACAGTGAAATGTCACAGCTGCAACTCAAGAGCCATGATTTCCTGTCAGTCCTCCTCTTCAAAATGTGTCTGAGTCATGTTGACTTGGCTCCTGCTCCCATAGGCTCAGCTCTGGGCATCACTGACTCAGCTCTGTTCACCATGAATTGGGCTCCAGTTTCTGCTGATTCAGCTCTGCTCACACATTCTGAACTCCTGCTGTCTTGGGGCATAAAAACTAGTTGAACTAGGAGGGAGGAAAGAGAGGAAGGAGGTGGGGAGGAAGGAAGGAAGGAAGGAAGGAAGGAAGGAAGGAAGGAAGGAAGGAAGGAAGGAAGGAAGGAAGGAAGGAAGGAAGGAAGGAAGGAAGGAAGGAAGGAAGGAAGGAAGGAAGGAAGGAAGGGAAGGGAAGGGAAGGGAAGGGAAGGAGGGGAGAAGGAATGGAAAAAGGAGGGAAGGAAGGTAAGAAGCACTTATTAAAGACCTACTATGTGCCAGGCACTATGCTAAGAGCTTTACTAATATTATCTAATTTTCACAGAAATCCTATGAGGTAGGTACTACTATTACGCCCATTTTACAAATGAGAAAACTGATGCAGACAAAGGTTAAATGTCAGAAGTTAAATTTGAACTCAGGTTTTACTTACTCCCAGACTGAACATGCCCAACCTTGCACTCCCTAGTGGCAGTATCAACAGCAAATACTGAATGAGTGAGCCAGTGAGGGAAATGCCAACTACATCTGATAATATTCAAGGCCAAAGGTCAATTATGAATGATAGGAAGTTATAAACTGATTTTGCATTCAAACACCCAGCCCTATAGCTACAGTGTCTGTCCTCACTCTCACCCATACCTGAGGCTTTGAACCATGAAATGATGAACACCATCCAAGGGAGTGGACTTCCCAGGGACAAGATGCTCAAGACAGCCATTATGGGATAGGACCACAGAAGAGAAGCTAACCTCTGCGATGGGGAAAATACTGAGCAAAGAGTAGAAAGACACAAGTTCAAGTCACCATTATGACATGGTTAATTGGCAAATCGCTTAACCTAAGCCTCTGTGGAATGAAGCTAATAATAACTACTAATTATTTGTAATAATATCTGGAGAAGCAGCTTCATATCAGGGGTTGAGACTGAAGGAGTCAGAAACACGTGATATACACTTGTTGCATTTTATCAGCAACACTGGAGGGCACTAAGTTCCAGAACAGAGACTGACCAACATTGAGGGATCCACCTTACTTATACTAGGAATGATGTCCTACACCAAAAATATCCTAGGTTCATACAGATTTATACACATACATATATTTGTTACATCAACCTCACAAGATTATTGTGAAAAATATTTGCTAAATAATAAAGCACATTATAAATGTGAACTGTTATTTGCCACAGTAATAGCTAGAATTTATAAAATGCTTTAAGGTTTACAAAGCACTTTACATATGTTTTCTTATTTGTTCCTCACAATAACCCTGTGAGATGGGTGCTATTATCACCCCCATTTTAAAGATGAGAAAACTGAGGCATGGAGTCACATAGCTGATAAGTGTCTGAGGCAGGGTTTGAACTTAGGTCTCATTCAAACACACTCTCCCCTGCACCATGAAGTTTCTCCCAACACGCACACAGGTCTGATTATCCACCCCCAAACCAACGCTCATCTTTCCCTCTCCCTCTCTCACAAACTCTTTCCCTTCCCCGTCTGGATCCATTCACAGAATAAGAATTCAAGTTTTGTAAGAAAACTAGTCCAACCTATATCTGAAAGGAATCCCTGCTATAATATATTGGGGACAAAAATGGATTCCCCAGGTTGAACAGTGACTGCATGTCTAGCAGACTAGGCCTAACTCATACTTGTTTGCTACCTAAGGTTCAATTGAGGAATTGAGAAGATAGCTTGTTTATCCTTGTTTGCATATTATCTGACCCATTACACTGTGAGCTCCTTGAGAAGACAGATTGTTTTACCCCTTTCTTTGTATCCTCAGTGCTGAGCACATAGAAGGAGATTAATAAATGTTTATTGACTACATCTGACAGTTAACAGAAGAAGGTTTACTTAACTGTAGCAGGAGAAAGATATCCAGACCAGGGAAAAGATATATCAGCAATGATATAGCTAGGCACAGATTCCCCACCTCCAAATTGTCTATGATGGCCTGCTGTTTAAGAAGCCTCAGGAAGGAACCAAGTGATTGGTCACATCTGGGAACCTTAAGTCAGCCCTCTAAGTATTTCATCCCCTGAGCCAATCTAAAAAATATCTTCGGAACATTCCAGGAGAAAAAGTAGCCTAGCCTGAACTACAGGGTCCTGGGAAATACTCTTCCTACCACAGCATGGTAGAATTATCAAAGGACCTTGAGTTCCTACTCTGCCACTTACTAAGTATAGTCTTTGCTCCTATATGGATCTGTTTCTTCATCCACAAAATGAAGGCATTGGACTAAATAATCTCTATTTCCTTATGGTCCATGAGCCTATATAGCATTGGCATTTACATATACACATGCATACACATATCCTCCCTACAAGCTCTACTAATGCTCAAAACCCCAAACTAAAATAATCCCCCAGTCTTGGTCTTCTCAGCAATGAGTAGAGGCTATACATTTGGCCAAAAGCATTATTTTAAAATATCTTCCAGTCTTCCATCATTACTACCTACCTGTGTGAACTTTAGCAAATTCCTTCACCTTTTCTCTAACAAGTGAAAGAACTTAGAGCTACCTTTAAGATAGATTTCCCATTCCATATCCTAAGTCCCAACTCTGCCTTCAGGCCATGAAGTTCCCAGTGGTGGTCAGCATTCATCCTCAAGCCAAGAAAAAAGGAGCAAGACTACTGGTTCTTACATTTTTAAAGGAGGGTGATAGTGGTACCTACAAAAAAGATATGGCCTGGAGTTTCTAAAAGAGGCTGAAAAGGTTGGATTGGGGGGAAAAGGAAAGTGGAGCTGAGGAAATCATGTCGAAAATCATACCCTATTTTCGATGTCATTCCCATGAAATTATTTGTGAAACACACCATTTTTTTCCCCTGACAGTGACTGTAAATATCATCTGGAACACATCTTCATTAGCAGCTTTCATCTCCTGGCAGGGCCTGCCTCTTCAGTGGGATGTTACCAGTGGAGGTATGAGCTCCTGCCTTTGGTACAAGGCATTTGTGTAAAACCGAGCCTCTAATGTGCAGAATTGGCAGGTCACTGAGGTGTCACAGTCTCCCGGAATGGGTCTGGAATCAATAAGGTAGACATCAAACTCAATTTGATTTAATTTTTCATTACTACCTAGAGAAAAGGCCCACACAGCCCTCCATGATGGAAGGAAACATGACAGCTCTTCAGAACTGCGGAGCTGGGTCTCAGAATGACCTACAAATAGATCTAAATACGGCAGCCGAGCCCATCACAATATTATTGTTGATGTTCCTTTTCATACCAAAAGCAACAGGCGAGGTAAGAGAATCAAAAGAGACGTGAGCACATTGCAAATATAAAGGAGGACAAACTGTTTTCAGCTATAAACCAGCAGGACTTCCCTTTTCTCACACCCTCAGGGTACCCTCCAAACTTTTATACCTCCCACACCAAAGACTCTCTCTTCTCCAAAAGCAACAAGGTAGACCTGGACTCGACAGGCACTGGAATGCCAACCGTGAGAGGCCCAGTTAAAGTCTGTGGCTAGGACCTCCACAGCTAAGACTGCGGAAAAAGTGGCAAGCCCTGGCTCCCTCTCACCCTCCCAACAGCTGACAGAAAAGAGGGGGAGGGGTCCGCAGCAGGCACGTCCAGCTGACACTGACCTTCCAGACGTAGGAACATTTTCCAGACTGACACTAATTGTGGGTGCATCTGGCGTTTGGAATACAGCCAGATTGGGGTGTTTGTGTTAGTCTGGCCAGTGGGATAATGTGCCTGCCCATTATGAGGCAATGGGGGTGGGGAGAGCTGCTGAGAGAAATCCAAATCTTGGCCCACGCACACGCGACATGTCCACACTGTGGCAAATGGACCAGAGTGTTGGCACTGGATTCCAGTTCTGGGGAGGGGTTTTATAAATGATCAAGGTCAAGCCCTCTGAAGAGCAAGAGACCTTTCACAATAAGAGCAGTCAAATTTGTAGAGTGCGTTAGTTTTCAACTTCATTTAATCCCCATAAATACCCTACAGGTCAGGCTTATAGATCAGATAGCATCCCTGTTTTACAGAATAGGCACAGCAGTTAAGTGACTTACTCAAGGCCATCCTGCTGATGGTAAGAGTCAGAGCTGGGATCAGAATCCAGATATCCTGACTTAGTCCAGTATTCTTTCCACTGCATGTTTTAATAAGTAAGGGAAATCTGGGGGTTTAGTTTCAGGATGACGTGTGCTAGAAGTGAAAAGAAATGTTCAAAGATTTCCTCAAGGACATGTCTCCCTGGATAAGTACTTGAGCCAGTCACAGAATAAGAGTAGGAAACAACAGACATACAGATCAAGTGGTATATGAGCCCTATAGTCCTGCAACGAATCTGAGATCTCCTCCATGAAGGACTCCCTCCAGGAATGCAGATCACCACCCATCCACAGCCTCTCATCCCAGGCGCCTCCTGTCCAAATTGTCCTTTTAAAATTACATGAAGGGCTCACCACCCGATGTGTTGCTAGAGTTCCTCTAGTTCTGCTGACATCATACAGATTCCAGCATAGTGTGCAGGTTGTCCATTGGTAGTCACCAGCATGAGCAGCTTCTTTCTTTTCCAACCATCCACCTCTCTAAAAATGTTCCTTTTTCACTTCTCCTTGGTGATGCTTGTTGCACCCATGATTGGATGTCATGTCTCAGAGCACCTCCAGGACACTCTGGGATCATTCCTACAATGGTATTCCTGTGGAAAGTAGGACTCTGATGACACCAACGCATGTGTTCTGGTCTCCTCCAAAGTCCCCTCTTGTAAAATTCCAAGCCAAAATCTTATCCAGAGACAGTGTGGTACAATGGAAAGATCCCTGAATCATGGGAGAAAAGAGACAAGCATTTATTAAGCAGTACTATAAGCACTTCATAAATAATATTTCCTTTCAGAACATCTACCTGCGAGATAGATGCAATTATTATCTGTATTTTACCACTGAAGAAACTAAGGCAAACAGAAGTTAGGTGACTTGCCTTGTTAGTAAGAGTATGAGACTGGATTAGAACTCAGATCTTCCTAACTCTGGACCTAGCATTCTATCCACTGCATCACTAGCTTCCCCCACTGGAATCAGGGGCCCTGGATTCCTGTGCCATCTCTGCCATAGGTATATTAGTTTAGAGAAATCATTTCATCCCTCTGAACTAGCAAGAGGTGCATCTCAAATTCAAATCCAGGTATTCTAACTTCAAGTTCATCTCCCTGCCTGCTGCACTACCCTACCTCAACATTCCTATGTTCACTTGTGTCAACACTGAGGCATATACCTCTTTTTAATCGCAAACTTATTTCATGCTTTCATCCTATCCCAGTGATTCCTAACTGTAATCAAAATGTATGATTTATAATCAAAATTTGGTAGGCTATCAATAGCAGAGTGTCATCACTTCTTCCTCTGGGCAGTGAGGTATAGTAAAAAGAACCCCAGATTTGGGACCAGAGAACCTGCATGTAAGTCCCACTTCCCAACCTGTGTGACCTGGGACCTTCATCTCTCCTCATCCATAAAAATGGGTTGATACCTTATGGGGAGGGGCATTATAAGGAAAGAGTTTTATCACTCTTAGGTTATTATAGAAACACAAATTGTTACAATCTAAGCACACCTAATTATTATTATCTAAGGCATCCTCCCTAAAATTCCAGCCCTCACCTCCATGTGTTATATAATATCTGTGTTTTCAGAGGCCAGATGCCTTACCCTCTAAAAGAGGGCATAACCACAAGTATGACTCAGTCTGTGGCATCCACATCTTGAGGCCTCTTGGTTAGGGCTCCTCAGGAGCAAAAGTGAGAATTCATGGAGATATGAAGATATACAGATATATGCATGCATATGTATACATAGACATATATATATACATACATATACATATTTTTTCCAGATATAACAGAGGCTTATCCAGAGCTGAGGACCACCCTACATTGCCTCTTTTCCAGGGACTTCTTAAGGGACAGGGAAGCAGTGAGGAATAAATTTTAAAATAAATGTAAAAAAAAAACCAGGAGATTTGAAAACAGGAGACTTGGGTTTGAATTCTGTTTATATTACCTGTGCGACTTGAGCCAACACATTTCACTTGTCTGGGACCCAGCTTCCCTAGTGGTAGAAAGGAAAGTTGGCCTATGATGATCTCTAAGGCCCCTTTCAGCTCAATATTCTATAATCCTTTTTTGTAGAGAGTAGAACAGAGAAGGACTATGCTTGAGAAGAAGGAAACAGCATTGGAAACCAACAGAAATAGTAAAAAGCTCTAGACCACACGGAGAGTCTGAAAAATAGATGTCCCTATGACTAACCTTCTATCTAGCAGAATGACTGAAAGATCTGCCATGGATATCCCATCTGGCTTCCTGAGCAGTTTCTCCAGTGTTGTTCAAAAGCCAAGATAAACTCAGAGACTGTGTCTATAGACACAGACTGGTTTTACTAAATTCTGGAGGGGATAAAAGAGTCTGTTAAATTCAGTTAATTTTGGGGAGGGACCAAGAACATATTGATAGGATGCCAAACAACCAGTCTTATTTTTTTCAGGTTCTAAGCCATTATGGGTGTTCTGTAGATATTACTCAAGGGTTAAATCAGGATTGCCTATAACCAGGTGCTAGGTTAGAACCTGTTCCCCAGAGTTGGGACACTGCTCACCACCACAGGGCTCAGTGGTGTACTAAGTACTAAGAAAGAACTGTCTCTCCAGCTAGTATACTGTGAATTAAAGACAGGGTACGAGAGCAGGAGCTAAGGAACAGGAACCTGGCAATTGAACTCAGCAGCACAGGCCTATAGGAAAGCTAGTTACAGACAATTACAAATTTAAATGAAGAAAAATTTTTTTTTTCCAAAATTCCACCTCCCCTCTCCCAACTCTTATCCTGCCCATATTCAAATCCTTAGGCCTTGGCCCAAAACCCAAGCCTTTAGCCCTTGGGTCAAAGACACCCTCCTGATACCCCCCAATTATTCTTTGGAAAATGTTCAACTTCTCTGGCTTATTTACCCCCATTCAGGTGAAACATATGGATATCAATGTAGGTTACTCTCCCAAAGATGGCTATCAGCTACACCTTGCAAGTGTTCAAACTCACAAAGCATCAAACACAGAAAAGATTCTACCTTTATATAGAAAAGACATACTTGAGATCATAGAAATTCTAGAGGCATCTTCCCCTTTCCAGTGGACCTCCAACACCTATCCCAGGGAACTGTACGTACCTACAATATTACCTTTATCAGGGAAAGAAATCCAAAGCTTGCTAATGAGTCAAAGGATCCCTCTCCTCCTTTCTGGTGAAAATACGTCTTTCTCCAGATACTTTTAAAATCTTCATGACTTACAATAATATCTTATATGGAACCTTAGCAAGAGAATGGGTCTAAAGACTCATAAAATGACCAGAATTAGTAGCTTATAGAGTAATCAACAAACCGCAAAAACTTGATCTTTAAAGGAGAGTCACTGAAGAATCAAAATACCCTTTTCCTTTTTAGATGGACCTTGACCTTCCTCGAGGGATTTGTGTAGTCCTGATGATTCAGAATACTATCATTAATGATGAAAGAATTCAAGATACCTTACACAGACATGAAATTCTTGCCCAGTGGCCCAAATTCTTTCCCAGGGACTTGTACAATCCTTGTGACTTTTAGCATTATTCTGAATGGGAAAAGAACTTAGAATTTACTCCTTCATGTCAGGATTCTATGCCTCATTGCTTCTTGGCTAGAGCCTCCTGCAAATGGCATTCTCCAGTGGTTGTTTGTTCTCACATCCCACCTCATTACCATTCTCATAACAGCAATCCAGCACTCTATGACTGTCATTCATTCCTGATAGGCATCTTGGGTCCATCTGTCTATAGTCATTGCCTTCTGCTCCTGGAAGTCATCAGGGTCCTTTTTATTCCTGTCACTTTTTCTTAGTTCAGTTTCACAGCTCCAGCTCCTAACTTTCCCTTCCCAGAAGACTTACCATGATCCCTCATGCCCAGGACCAGAATGCCTAAGGCTATTTAAAACTTTGGGGTCCACAGCCCCATTCAACCAAACCAAAGATTTCCTCAGCTGACTATGGAAATCTACTCTTGTTTCTAGGCATCTAGTAGGATCAGGCCTGCAGATATATTTTCAAGCTTTATTTAAATATATTTAAATTTTTAATTGGTTGCAGCCTGTTTTCTTCAGTACCTTTCAATCAGATCAAATTGAGGTATTTGTGTCATTCTTAGAGAGAAGTCAATATGACTGACCCCAAGTTAGTATATATTTTTACAAATATTAGAGGAAAAGGAAAGATGCAAGAAGCTAAGTTAGAAGAGGACACAGAATATTAAAAATAAAAGTATAAAGTATCCCAGAGGGTACCTGTCAGATCTATGGATAAGGGAAGAACTCATGACCAAACAAGAGATAGAGGAGATTACAGGAAGTAATAGTTTTGATTACATGAAATTAAAAGGCTTTTGCACAAACAAAACTAATGCAACCAAAATGAGAAGGAAAACAGGAAATGGGAGGAAACATTTTATAGCAAGCTTCTCTGATAAAAGCCTCATTTCTCAAATATATAAAGGATCTGAACTAAATTTGTAAAAATTAGAGTCATTTCCCAGTTGATAAATGGTCAAAGGATATAATAGGCAGTTTTGAGAATAAATCAAAGCTACTAACAATCACATGAAAAAATGCTCTAAATTACTATTGATTAGAGAAATGCAAATTTAAACAACTCTGAGATATCACCTCAAACCTATCAGATTGACTAACATGACAGAAAAGGAAAATGGCAAATGCTAAAGCAGATGTGGGAAAATTGGAAAATTAATGCATTGGTGTAGTTGTGAAGTAGTTCCATCATTCTAGAAAAAAAATTTGGAACTACACTCAAGGGCTATCTATATACTCAAAAGTGCATACCTTTTGACCCAGCAATACCACTCTAAGTTGGTATCTCCAAGAGATTAAAAAAAAGGTAGAGGGACCTATTTATGCAAAAATATTTATAGCAGCTCTTT